>OX451741.1:343231264-343577120 GCA_948472305.1 Vicia faba
ACACACCCCATTGAGTTCTCTAAAACTGTCAGATACATGATTAGTGGTCTTCCCTCGACTGGTGGCATCAAGACAGGAGGTTCTTGCAAATACTCTTTGATTTTGTCAAAAGCAATCTGACATTCATCATTCCATCTGACTACTTGATCTTTCTTTAACAGTTTGAAGATTGGTTCACAAGTAGATGTTAGGTGAGAAATGAATCTGGCAATATAGTTCAAGCGTCCCAAGAATCCTCTGACTTCCTTCTCAGTGCAAGGAGCAGGCATTTCTTGTATCGCTTTGACCTTGGCATGATCAAACTCGATGCATTTGTTGTTGACAATGAAACCTAAGAGTTTACCGGACCGGACTCCGAATGTGCACTTGTTCGGGTTCAACCTTAATTTGTACTCCTTCAATCTGACAAACAGCTTTTGCAAGTGATTAAGGTGTTCTTCTTCAGTCTGTGATTGGGCTATCATGTCATCTACGTAGACCTCTATCTCATGATGTATCATATCATGAAACAAAGCTACCATGGCGCGTTGATAGGTTGCCCCGGCATTCTTCAGTCCGAATGGCATCACTTTGTAGAAGAACGTACCCCACTGTGTGACAAATGTAGTTTTCTCCATGTCCTCAGGTGCCATTTTGATTTGGTTATAGCCTGAGAATCCGTCCATGAAAGAAAATAATTTGTGCTGGGCTGTATTGTCAACCAGGATGTCGATGTGTGGAAGTGGAAAATCATCTTTAGGGCTGGCCCTGTTTACATCTCTATAATCCACGCACATTCTCACTTTGCCGTCCTTTTTAGGCACGGGAACAATGTTGGCCACCCATTGAGGATAAGAAGTAACAGCCAGAAATCCAGCATTGAACTGTTTCATAACTTCTGCTTTGATCTTCTCTGACATGTTAGGTCTCATGCGGAAGACTTTTTGTTTCACTGGTGGACAGTCTTCTCTTGTGGGTAGACGATGTACCACGATGTCTGTATCGAGTCCCATCATGTCTTCGTATGACCAGGCAAAGATCTCAACATAATCATGCAATATCTAAATTAGGCGCTCCTTGACACTCGGCTCTAGATTGGCACCCACTTTGATTTCCTTTTTATCTTCCTCGGTACCCAAATTGATTGTATCCAACAGCTCCTCATGAGTATGAATAGCTCTTTCCTCTTGTTGTAGTAGTCTGGCCAATTCCCCTGACACCTCACAATCTTCCTCACCTTCGTATTCGGCTTGGTAGATCAGATCTTCATAGTCACTGAAGGCTATAGAAGTATCGTTACCCATGGGATCCGGAATGGAAGGGTACCTGCATTTGTGAGTGTCGGTGTGTGTAAGGGTATAGCCATCTTTAAACAATAAAATGTAAAAGAAAGACAATGAGCACAAAAGGTTTAAATGTGAAAAAGCGTCCATGATTCATTGAATGTCATATGAAGATGAAATAAAAACCCTTACAAATGGACCATTGTGCCTCGGGTAAGACGCAAGGTTTTTAAAGTGCGAATTGTTCGTGAATATTACAAGTCCAAAAGAAATGTAAAAGATAAATTACTGAGAGATGAAAGTTATTGGGATGAAGTCTCTGGCTTCCCAATTGCGAAGTCCTCCGCTGACAGTAGGAAATATCCAATCTTCCAGGCTGCCATCCTCTTCATTGTCTTCTGTTGCATTGACGCCTTGTTTGCTAATCTTCACAGGTGGCCCCCCATCACAGGCACGGCGCACAGCCTTCTGAGCAGTTGAAGTAAACCCCAAGCCAAACTTGTCTGATTTGTACGGAATGTCTGGAAGCTGCCCCAGATGGTGCATCCTCCCTCTTCCACTACTGCCTTTGCATCCTTTAGAGATGACATCTGAGGTTGAGGTCTTTTGATCTTAGGAATCGAGGATACCGCCTTGGTCGCTGCCACTTTTGGAGAGACTTATTCAAAATGTTGGAAAGGGGTTTCAATGAACTCGCCATCTAAGTCCACATATCGGAAGGAATTCAGATGACTAATCATATACTCCTCCCCATGGACAGTTATGATCTTTCCTTCGACCGAGTATTTTAGCATCTGATGCAATGTGGAGGTGACAACACCGGCATTGTGGATCCAGGGGCGTCCTAACAGACAGGAATAAGAAGGACGAATGTCCATAATATAGAAGGTTGAGTTGAAAATCTGAGTTCCCACATTTATTGGGATGTCCACCTCCCCGTGGACCATCCTCTTCGAACCGTCAAATGCTCTCACCACTATGTTGCTGGGTTTTAAAGTCAGCCCCTCGCAATCCAATCTATCAAGGGCTTTCTTCGGTAAGACGTCCAGAGATGATCCCGTGTCCACCAAGACATGGGCTAGGGTTGTTCCTCTACACTCCACTGATACATGTAATGCCTCGTTGTGTTTTCTCCCTCTGGGTGTCAAATCAGCATCAGAGAAACCCAAGCCATTATCAGCTGTCAAACTGGCTACACAGTCCTGGAACTGGTCAGCAGACGTCTCTTGTGGCACATGAGCTGTCTTCAGAAATTTTACCAGAGCTTTGGCATGTGCTTCAGAGCACATCAGCAGAGCTAGCATAGAGATCTTGGAAGGGGTTTTCCCCAACCGTTCAACCACATCATAATCACTCTTCTTTATTATCCTCAGGATTTCTTCCATTTCCTTCTTGGATGTTTCAGGAATAGCTAGTGATTGAGCCTTCGTCCGGACAGGCTCTTCTTGAACGTTCTTTCCTTTATTCTCAGTAGTGGAAGTAGGGATAGGGATAAGGATCTTATTGTCTTTTTCGGTGAGTACACTTGCAGGTATAATCACTAGGGCATAGGTAATCTTCGGAACGGCCACGGGTCCAAAGACTGCCGTTGGAGGGACAATCTCTGGAGAGAAGATTCTACCACTGCGGGTAATCTTGCTAGTTCCGACAATATTTCTAATGTCGGAATTTTCCTCTTCGGAGCTCTCTTCTTCGGCAGTCAGTTCATCCTGTTTAGTACCGTGGTAGTAGATTTCTCCACCATAATTCCATGGTACTATTTTAGCTGAATTGTATGGGGTCGGCTCGGGCATTGTAATCTTAAGTGGAGTAGTCTTTGGAGCAGGTGTAATCCTAACGAGTCTTTTAGGGGCCCTGGAAGGATTTGCGTAGATGGTTATAATTGAAACTTCTTTAACTAGAACGGGTGAAACAGGAGCATTCTCGAACAGAATTTCTTGGTTATCCATCAGTCGTTGGATACCTTTTTTCAACAGAGGGAAGTGAAATGATGACGATAGGCAAACATGGCAGTCTTTGTCACAACCTGGGAATATGCCAGCTTTCAACAAATTCAACTTAATAATCGGGATCGGAGTCAACAGTTCATCCACGGTAGCAACAAACAAATCTTCTTCGATAGCGTTGGCATTGTGACCATGCCTAGGCATTGGAGCGGAAATAACATTTGGTTTCTCAGGCGCTTCAAACTCAACTTCCTTCGCGTCTATCAGGTCTTGAATTTTGTTCTTCAGAGCCCAACAGTTGTTGGTGTCGTGCCCTAGACTTTCAGAATGGTATGCACACCTGGCATTCGGATGGTAATGAGGAGATGTAGTATTTGGATTCTTTGGGGCCTCTTTTAAAGTGGCCATATTCAACTTCAGAAGATGTGGTAGAACCTGGGCTGGAGTCATGTTAATCTTGGTGAATTGTCGGGCTGGCCTTTCCACCCTTTGCTGGTTATTTCTTGGCTGGTCTGATGCAGGCTTTGGAATCATAACGGCCCCTACTGTTGGTCGGCGCTCAGTTCTTCCCTGATTCCTCTGTGAATAAACAGCAGATACTTCCTTCCTTCCTGTGAAGGGTTTTTTCACAGCTATAGAGGCAGACGCGTCCTTCTAAATCTTCCCACTTCTTATACCAGCTTCCACCCTTTCGCCGGTTAAAATCAATTCAGTAAACCCTGCAGAAGAACTCCCAATCAGATGATTGAAGAAAGGGCCTGGTAGAGTTCCCAAGAACATGTCCACCAACTCCCTTTCAGATAGAGGGGGTTGCACCCTTCCGGCTAGATCTCTCCACTTTTGCGCGTAATCTTTAAAGCCCTCATTGGAAGCCATAACCATACTCTGAAGCTGAGTACGGGTAGGCGCCAAATCGGTGTTGTATTGGTATTGTTTATAGAAAGCTGCTACCAGGTCTTCCCAATTATGGACATCAACCCTTTCTAATTGGTAGAGCCAATCAAGTTGCGTTCCTGATAAACTGTCTTGGAAAAAGTGGACCCATAAGTCTTTGTCGGCAGAGTGTGGTTGAATCTTCCTGACGTATGATCTGAGGTGCATTTTAGGATAAGACACCCCAT
Source organism: Vicia faba (assembly GCA_948472305.1). Classification (NCBI taxonomy): domain Eukaryota; kingdom Viridiplantae; phylum Streptophyta; class Magnoliopsida; order Fabales; family Fabaceae; genus Vicia; species Vicia faba. The sequence continues at coordinate 343,235,594 of OX451741.1, forward strand.
CATACTTGGAAAATAGTGGCACTTTAAACTTTGACGGGATCACAATTCCTGACACCAGCCCTAACTCCTCAAAATCTAGCCCTGGTACTCTCTGGATTTCCATAGCGCTTAATATCTCTTCAAGGTATTTATACTTTTCATCAGCGGAGGGTATTGTTGTTCAGAGTAGTCCTCCTCTTCCTCTTCTTCTTCAGAAACTGATGGTATTGCCGTTTCTTTTCCTTTTCTTTCCCCTTCATCAGATGTTGTTGGAAAATCTAAGGTCCTTCTGGCTTGTCCCTGAAACCTTCTGCCCATGATTACCACACCAGTTGGCTTCTTCTTCTTTTTCTCTTTTTCTTTTTCTAGCAGAGTCTTCAGCTCCTCTTGCCCTATGGCTAAGGTCATGAGTAACTGTTGAAATTGCGTATTCTGAGCTTGCAGATCTTTGACCGTTTGTTCGAGATCCATCTTACTGAAATAAAAAGTAGAGAGATGAGGAAACTTGTTTCAAAGACCTGTTTATGCTTATGATGATGATATGTATTCATGCAATGCTTTCAAGGATTTAGAAATTCAAATTTGTTTCAAACAAAAAGGAACACACGTCATATTAAATAAGATAGAATTTGAGTACATCAATGCCCCTTGGGAAAAATAATACAAAATTCTAAGGTAAAAAGACATTGCGCATCCTCTTTGGTGCAATGTAGGTATTGAGAGTCTGCTCTTCATGAAGTAGCCGAGTGAGTTCCAAAACCTTCTTCTCGCTTGCATAGAATTGGGCTTCGAAAGTATTGCTCTCTCCTTTGAGCTGTATCCAATCCCTTTGTAGGTCTTCGAGTGATGTTGGCATGTCAGGATGTAGGATAGTGTATGAAACTTCTCCCTCCTTAACAAGCTCAATAATCACTGGGAGAATGGAGGGATAAGGCATCATAAGACTTTGAGCGCGGGTTCGTACCCACTTGAGGTAAGGCTCAATAGGGATGGAATTTTTGTGTCCCAAAGTCTTGTTATCCACCTTGTTTAGCATCCTCCAAGCTCGGATGAATCTCTGGCGAAGTCCTTGATCGTTGTTGTCGTAGTCGAATACCAGGCCTTGAATCGGCATATCATGTGGGCCATCCCTTCGGGCATAACCAAATTGTCTTAGAGCCAAGCATGGGTTATAGGTGATGCCTCCCCTAATCCGAAGTAGAGGGACATTAGGAAATTCCCCACAACGGTCAACAATGATAACATTCTCTTTGGATCGAGAACACCAATGAATATTTGAATGTTTAAGTGTCATCAACCTTTGTGACCACCTCAAACCTTGCTCATTCTTCAAGACTGATTGGGGAAGATGAGAAATAAACCATCTTGCCAGGATAGGAGTACAACACATAAGAACACCTTTTTTTCTCATTGTACGAGTGTGAAAAGAGTGTAGGATATCCCCAAGCAATGTAGGCACCGGGTTGCGAGACATGAAGATTTTGACAGCGCTTACATCTATGAGTTGGTCAGGATTAGGGAACAAGACCATCCCATAGATGAGAATAGCTAAAATCTCCTCAAAAGCTTGCAAGTCTAGGGAATTCCAACAGCTTTGGGCCTTCTCAAATAGAAACTTTGCCAAGAAGCCTTTGACACCACTTCTAGTTTCCCAATGAGTTGTGACATCAGATGAGTGTAAGTGCAGCGCTTGAGCAATCTCTTCTGGCTTTGGATATCTTTCCGTACCGTTGAAAGGTAGTTGATTGAGAATAGGAATCCTCAGAAGTTGAGAGTATTCTTCCAAAGTGGGCACAAGTTGATAGTCAGGAAATGTGAAGCAATGATGCAAAAGGTCAAAGAACTGGAAGAGAACCTTCATCATATCCTACTCTGTGTTGGAAATGACCAAGTTGAGTAGACGACCATGTCTCTCGGTGAATGGAGAGTTCTCAAGGATCCTTGAAGCTATCTCCTTGAGTTGTGGAGGAATTCTTACAAGGTTGATTTGGATAGTTTTCCTGCGAAGTGAATCCATAACCTACAAAATAAGAACAAAGATGAATCTCCAAAATCCTTGAAACGGTTAGTGAATGCATATGATGTTCATGATGTCCATGATGTTATGCACAAGCATGCATATACAAACAAATCAAGCAAGTTCTTAATTTAGGCTTGCATGGGGTTTCATAGGTAAGTACCCTCTTGAAGTTTAGTTGGCTCAACCTGTCCTAACAATAGTAACCGGGTTCTAAGGAGTTCAATATCACTGGATTGTTTCCTTGGTCATTGTTTCAGCTCAAGCCTCTTTAATGGCGACCAAAATATCCCAAGAAACCAAACCTCAATGAGTGTAGTATCGAGTATCTACCAACTTTGGACTGCACCAAAGCCGGTCATCTCACTACATCCTAAAAGGCCAAGTTGGTCAAGTAAAGGTTTTAGAAGTTCATTAGTGCTTCATGACATCACTCAGTGGCCCCTTATTCTCTTTGATTGAATCAAAGGCTACCAGTACCCACAAATATGTCACACTAATATAGCTATTGCTTAGACCATGTCGGTATACCCCGCACAGTTTCCACAATGTATTGCTATTTACCTATAATGTTTCCCAAATCTGGGTGGAGGATTTAAACCCAAACAAAGAACCATAATCGTAAAGCAAACAATTCAAACAAGGTAAGCAAATAAAGGTGATCTAAACCCTAAGGTAACCCCAATTTTAGAATTATCCCTAGCAGAGTCGCCAGTTCTGTGATGTGGTGGGAGAACTGACTTGAGGTTTTGCGTTTGTGTTTGTGAATGTCGCGGTTTAGCAAGAGTCGCCACTGACTTTTCTTTTACCCAAAAGGAAAGGTGAAAAAGCACAGGAAAGACCTTTGAGATGTTTTCTTGAGTTCGGGGGGTAGATCATGAAAAGGGAAGGTGCTAGCACCCTTTTCGTCCATGGTTTTCCATGGGCTCTTAGTTACTTGTTTAGATCACTTGCTTTGTTTTGTTTGAAATGGTGTTTGGTGTGGTTTTGAAAGTATTTTGAAAAAGAGGCCATTCGTTTAGGCAATCTTTGTAATGATTCTCGTTCGTAAGAATGTATACAAAGATGTTTGTATTTTGAAAATGTTTTCAATGTTTTGTAAGATGTTTTGAAATATGTGTGTGTTTGTTTTTGAAAATAGCAAGGATTGTTTGAAATGGAGCAAGTAACTTAGAAGCTATCTACCTACTCAAATGTCTTTCTTGTTCATTTTTTATTCCTTTGATATTGTTGACTTACCATTGATTTGGTAAGCAACCCTATCTTTGGATGTAAACGAGACGAGAGTGGGTCATCGTATAACCATGATAGCAATGTTGCCAAGTATCTTAGCATTTTTTGAGGGACCAATATAATTTTGTTTAGGCAACTTTGGAATAGCGACATCGAGGGACTATGATCTTATATTTGTTTTGCTTTGCCAAGATACTTCGCATGCGTAACATGGCCATTTTATTTTAGGCAACCAAGTGGGGAAAACCTAAGGATGCTTGTGTGCAAATGTGTTATTTGCATGCGTTTTGTCTTTGATTAGGATTGTCTATTTTGTTGTTTTTATCTTGCCATACATTTCCTATTTTACTAGCACGCATACAGAAATAATAAAATGCAAAAAGATAAAACCCTACACTATTACAACCATATTGAATAGCATGAAATTATAAAGGAAAAAATAAAGTAAAGGCAAGAAAAAGAAGGTCTTTCGACTCAGACAGGAACCCTTCGATTCTGCGTATTCTTTGGTTTCTTTTGATCTGGAGTCCGGAATCAACCATACCCTTCGATTTGCCTTTGTCTCCTTCAATTGGGGGTTGGATTCAGTAAGGTTCTGGCTTTTCCACAGGCTCCTTGCTGACTCCTTGTAAGCATCTTAGGCCCTCAGATTGTGATTCGAAAGGCTTGTGCAACTAGCCAATCGAAGGGTATAACAAACTTGTCTTAAGTTCTTAAAATGCAACATCCAAACATAACTACAGTCCATGGGTTAGCATAAAAACAAAACAATGGGTCTCAAAGTCCAAAGTATAACTAATTAAGGTTGATTTTTCAACGTATGGGCAGTCAGAATCGAATGTTAAAACATGGTCCAAAAATATCTACATTTTTCTTTATTGGCATGTGCACATGATGTTTAAATGAAAGAGTTCCAAGTTTAGAGAGAACTTACCTCTTGAAGTGCTTAGTCGAAAGAGCTGTAGGTGACTTTTTTGATGGTGGATAGAGCTTCGTTGGGATCCTCCTGAAGCTAGTTCTGTTACTGTTTGGTTCGGACAGTCACGGAATCGAAAGAGAGTATATGATGGTGATGCGCGAATCGAAGGTTGCTGCAGTCTAGGGGAAGTAAATCAAAAGGTATATTACTGAGGCTTTTTTATGAAAAAAATCTTAGAGTTTTGAAGGTCCGAAAATATTGGAGAGTTTGAGAATATGGGAGAGTTTTAGTGCTTGAGGATTTTTATGATTTTTTCTCTCTAGCAAAAATCTGGACCCTTTCTTTGTCAATGGTTCCTCTATTTACAGAGAAAAGGTTTGGAAGTTTAAACAAAGATGTGGCTTGCCTGATTGTGAATATTAAGCTATGTTAGATTTTCAAAGATCCCAAGGTGAAGTACTGAAGTTGTTGGTTAAAAGGGGTTGACTTCCCTGACTTATGGTGAAGTACAAATATGATTTTAGCAAAGCATGGGCTTGGGACAGGATTTTTACTTAGCAAGTTCACTTTCATGCAAAAAACTTCTGGACAAAGGCTTAATCACCTGGACAATAGCTTAATCTAAAATGTAAGCAATTAATTATGGAGTGAAATACAAGCATTAAGGCTTGTAAAGTAAGATCATGTAGCAGGGTCCACATATTTGATCAGTTGTCCTTTCAAAATCCTATTTTCCACTTGTGTCGAAGAGTTCTAGAAATGTACTAAAGAAAACTGCGTCGAAGGATTCAGAGTTGGGTTTGAAAGATGGTGATTCAAAGGGAACCAAAACTCCAATCGAAGCCTTTGTGTGAAGGTGGATTATATCCAACCGAAAGCTTGCACGCCAGGGGTTACATGTGGTCAAACGAAAGAGTGTATGTAGGAGGACAAAATGTTCATATTTGAAAGAGGCAAATAGGGAACAAAAAGTGCAAATCGAAGGATGTTAAAAGAGAGCCTTTTTTTCCTTGGAAATGAAATAGATTACAAAAGGCTCTTTCCTTTGTGAATCCAAACCAAAATGTGCCAGAGGCCCATGCCCAGTCGAAGGACGCAAGCCAAGCTTGTGTCGAAAGAGGCCAAAAGGCCAATCGAAAGAGCTGAAACGAAGAACACTTGTATTTCTCCAAATTTTGTCAAAATAATATTTTTATCTATTTTTCTCCCTTTTTGACAGTTTCCTTTTAATTTTGATACTGGAAAATTTCAAAGTACTTATGCAAGCTTGAACCTCGAGAAACCTTGTGTGAAAGGCCTTGAAGAATGAGAGGGCAAATTTTGGGATACAACAGTCGTATCCAGAGTTGTTAGTATCAGGTGATTTTCGAGGACGAAAATATTCTAAGTGGGGGGGGAGTTGTAACACCCCCATTTAATTATAATTATTTTTATTTAAAATAGTTAGATGATGAGGTGTACTTATAAGAGTTGGTGAATTTTATGATGTGATGTAATTCATTTGTTAGTAATTAGATGTCATAGAAACTATATAAGTTGAGGTGATATGGGTGTATGGCTAAAAATGTAGAAACATAAGGGTGAATGATAATTGGAATTTTGGGTTAAATATGAGGTTTACTATTATTTTATAATAATTAAAATATAATTATTAGTAGAATAATAGTATTAGTATTATTTTATTAAATAATTATTTAATTGGGAAGACTAAGATTATTGTGGGAATATAATAGAATGGGAATATAGAATTAGATTTAGATCGTAGAAACAGAGAAGAAGCATAGAAGTTAGAAGAGGAGAAAGAGCACTAGGAGACTAGGGCGAAAAGTTTCATCCGTAGGAATTAAGAAACTTCACCATTCTAAGGTAAGGGGGGATTCTAACACTATAATGGGTTATCTAATGATGGGGTATGGTAGAGTTTAGGTCCCATGGTTGTATGTTTTGATTTCTCCCTAATTGGTGTTCTTGGGGTTTTCTCCCATTATTGAGTTTTGATTTTTTTTTGTATGATTGATTGTGAAATTGATGATGTGTTTTGGTTGGAATCCATAGGTATGTGTTGGTAAATAATTAGCATGATTAAAAGATAATTGTTTATGGAAAAACTAAGAATTTTGGTGTTGATACATTGAAAATCGCATTTGGAAAAGTTGCAGATTCTTTAGTTCTACAACTGTGGTAACCGTTTACTAGTCTGGTGGTAACTGACTACCACATGAAAAATTGAGGAAAATAGGCTAATGTGTTACGCAATAACCGGTTACTGTAATGCAGTAACCGGTTATCACTGGCAGATTTTGAAAAACATAGCTACTATGTTATGCAGTAACCAGTTACTGGTATTGAGGTAACCGGTTACCGCTGAAGGATTTTGTGTGATTCTCTATTGTTTCGTGTAATAATCGGTTACTTGTATGGCAATAATCGGTTACCAATGTGTTAGACAAAATTTTGTAAAACTGAAAACTCCATAACTTTCGCCTCGGGTGTCTGTTTGACGCCCCGTTTTGGCCATTATGAAGCTAAAATTCTTTTCTATTATATAAGAATAAATGGGAATACAGTAGCTAATTATTTTGCCAACATTGATGCCTATCTATGTGAATATTCATGAGTAACCTGCTATGATTTGTATTGTGATTGAGTATTATGATGTTGCATGAGTGTTTTGATTGTGTGACATGATATGCATGATAATGATGGCTTGTATTGGCGTGACATTGATAGGTAAGAATAATCAATGTGAAATTACATTGTTGCGTTTTGATTGTGTGACATGATATGCATGATAATGATGATGATGATGATGGCCTGTATGGGCGTGGCATTGATAGGTAAGAATAATCAATGTGAAATTATGTTGTTGCATGTAAGTGTCGCATGCATTCATTAAAGATGGCCTCTATTGGAGAAAGATGGCATGTATTGGTGTTGTTGGCCCAAGTTGACATTTATTAAGTTGAGGGTTTTCCCTATTGGTACTGTTGGTGCACAAGGAGAGATGAAGACAAAAGGAATATATTTAATGACAGCTACAGAATAAGGAATAATGAATTACATTGACCTACCTACTACTAGGCTATTTATACACAAAATTAGGGTATAATAAAATACTAAAATACCCTCTAGCAAAGATATAAAAAGATATTCCTAAAATATAAATTATTTCCAACACCATCCCTTAATTTATATTTACACAAAACTGACAACATAAATTCCATCCCTCAAACGAAGAAATTGATCAGTCTTGATAGCCTTTGTCAGAACATCTGCCAGCTGCTTCTGGGTGCTATAGTGCACAACTTCTAATATTCCACTTTAAACCTGATTCCTCATAAAGTGATACTTGGTCTCAATATTCTTGCTTCTTCCATGCAGCAATGGGTTCTTGGCAAGATTGATTGCAGACTTGTTATCAATCATCAGCTTCAGAGGTTTGTCTATCCCAATCTTCAGATCTTGCAGCAAGTTCAGAATCCATACAGCTTGGTATGCATTCAGAGCTCCTGCAATATATTCAGCTTCAAAGGTTGACAACAAAATAACAAGTTGCTTCTTGGAACACCAAGAAATAGGACCTCCCAGAAATTTGAATAAGTATCCAGAAGTACTTCTTCTGTCAACTTTATCTCCACACCAATCAGATTCTGAATAACTCAGAAGTTATGATTTGATCTTTCTTCCATAAGGAAATAACACTCTATACTTCAGAGTTCCCTTCACTTACCTCAGAATCCTCGCAACAACTTGGTAATGAGACCAATTTGGTTTACTCATAAATCTGCTAACCATTCCAACTACATAGCAAATATCAGGTCTGGTATTACACAAATACCTCAGAGAACCAACCATTTGTTTGAAGGTTGTAGCATCCACATCCTCTCCATCAAAATCAGATTCCAACTTCTGATTTGTATCAGCAAGTGTGATAAAAACTTTGCAATTCTCTAGCTCAAATCTCTTCATAAGCTCAAGTTCATACTTCATCTGATGAAAAATGATTCCTTTCTCAGAGTACATAAATTCCATCCCTAGAAAGAAACTCATTTTCCCAAGACATGTCATCTCAAATGCATTCATTAGAACCTTATTGAACTTAACTATCTCTTGTTCAGAACTTCCTGTGAGTAATATGTCATCAACATACAAATAGACCAGAATCATATTACCTTCTAAAGTGTTCTTAACATAAACACCATACTCCATATCACACTTCTCAAACCCTTGTCCCTTGAAAAATGAATCAATCTTCAGATTCCAGGCTCTGGGCGCTTGCTTTAATCCATACAAGGCTTTGTGTAATTTGAACACCACCCCTTCCTGATTCTTTTTCTCCAATCCAGGAGGTTGTGACACATATACCTCTTCTTGTAATGGACCATTCAGAAATGAAGATTTTACATCTAAATGCATCAAAGGCCAATTCCTATTAGCAGCTATTGCAATCACTAGTCTGATTGTTTCATGTCTTTCTACAGGTGCAAACACTTCAGAGTAATCAAGCCCAGGTTTCTATAGAAAGCCTCTTGCTACTAACCTTGATTTGTGTTTTCCAATTGATCCATATGTATTTAGTTTCTGCTTGAAAACCCATCTAACGATGACGACTTTCTTGCCTTTTGGAAGTTCTGTCAGCTTCTAAGTCTTGTTTCTCTCTATAGCAGCAAGTTCTTCTTTCATGGCTTGCAACCAGACTTACTGCTTAAGAGCCTCTTCCGTACTCACGGGTTCAAAGTCTACTATTATTTCACACTGAATAACTTCTCCTTCAGAGTCTACTTCAGTGTCTTGTAACATGTCTGTAACGCGGTGGGAGAACTGACTAGAGTTGTTTTGCATTTGATCGCAATTATTGTAGATAGTAAGAGTCGCAACTGACTTTTCTTTTATTCAATAAGGAAAGGTTGAAAAGAACATGAAAGACCTTTTGAGATTTATTTCTTGAGTTCGGGGGGTAAGTTATGAAAATGGAAGGTATTAGCACCCTTTTCATCCATAGTTATCTACGGGCTATTAGTTGCTTGCTAGATCACTTGCTCTTGTTTGAAAATGTGCTTGTGGTGTGGGTTTTGAAAGTATTTTGAAAACGTCTTTGTAATGGTTCTCGTTTCTATAAGAACGCGTACAAAGTGTTGTTTGAAAAATAGTTCAAAGAAGTGTTTGTGGAATGTGTTTTTGAAAGTGATTTTGAAAAGGTGTCTTTGTAATGGTTCTCGTTTCTATAAGAATGCGTATAAAGTGTTTTAACTTTTAAACATGTTTCAAATGAAAGTGTTTGTGTATAAAATGTTTTTGTTGTGAGCAAGCGAGCAACTAGGAGCAACCTACCTACTCAAAAGGTCTTAAATGTTCTTTTCCTCCTTCATTAGATGTTGCTATCTTACCATTGATTTGGTAAGAAACCCCATCGTTGGATGTGAAGGGACAGTCGTGGGGCGTTTATATAGTCATAGGTAACCTATGGGACGTTTTAGCAATGTCGTTTAGGGACTAGATCGTTTACCGAAGGCAACATTGAGGGTCATCGAGGGACTACGATCTTTTATCAAGGGTCTTTGCTAAAACTCCCATATTCGAGGGACATGACTATTTTTCCGAGGCAACAAGTGAGATTACCCTAAGGGTGCATGTGTGAACAGTGTGTTTAATTTGCATGCATTTAGTCTTTGATTAGGGGTTGTCTACTTGTTATTTTTATCTTGCCATACATACCATATTTTACTAGCAAGCATACAAAAGTAATAAAATGCAGAAAGATAAAATCCTACACTATTACAACCATATTGAAGTGCATGAAAATATAAAGGAAAAAATAAAATAAAGCAAGAAAAATGGGTCTTTTGATTTAGAGCAGAAAATCCTTTGATTCTGCAGTTTTTTGGCTTCCTTCGATTTGGGGTCTAGAGTCAGTGGAGTCATGCCCTTCGATTTCCCTTTCTGCCTCCTTCGATTGGGGGATGGCACTAATGTAGGAATGTCTTTCGATTGGGCCTGGAGGCCATCATGTTGTGCCTTTCGACTGGGCTTGGATCCAGTGCAAGATGTAATCTACATTTCTATCTCCTTCGGCTGGGGGTTGAAAGCAGTGAGGGAGTTCCTTTCGACTGGGCCTGGAATCAGTGAGGAAGCCTGAGGCTTCGTTTCATACTCATGTATCCTATTTCTTTAGTTTGAGATATTAAATAGCAACATGGCCTAAGGCCATGCCAGCATTACCTTAGGGCCAAGTTAGTTCTTAAAACATTTGTAAGAAACCAAAGAACAAAACCAAAAGGAAAGGCAATAAAAAAACACTAAAAGGGTGTAAATGAAAGAGGTACAAATGCTATGTATATGTTTGAAACGAAAAGGAATTTTATTTACATGTTGTGCTGGGCATGAAGGATCCAAGGTTAAGGATGACTTACCTTGCTTGAGTTTGGGACGTGTGTTGGGCCTTTATGTGGTTTCCTGGAGCGCTTCTGGATTCGAAGGGAGGGACCAGGGGTTAGGCCTTTGCTACTGGATTCGAAAGAGAAGAACCAATGTGAGGTTCTTCCTGCTGGATTCGAAGGGTAACAAGAGTCAAGGATGCTTTTGATTCGAAGGGGACAAGTGTTTGGATTCTGGGTTTGTGTTTTCAGAAGTGTTTAAGTGTTTGAGAGCTTTATGGTGTTTGAGAAATTTGAAGATTCGTTCCTCTGGCCAAAAAGTCCTCCTCTAAACATGTGTTGGAGCCTCTTATTTATAGGAAATACTACCTGAAGCTTTTGGAGGGAAAACAAAAGGTTTGAACAAATTGAATAACATGCTCCTTGTAGCTTTCGAGAGGCAGTGTCTTGTATGCTATTTTGGTGTAAGAATGGGTCAGTGTTTCAGGGCTGCTGTGCAGCAGTTTTGGCCAGTGTGCCAGGCCTGAACTTGGAAGCAAGCATATTTGAATATCATCCTTTCGTTTTGACCCTTCTTCGACCAGACTCTTCTCCAAAAAAAACAATTTGATTTTCCTCCAACAAGTGCCTTTCGATTGAGTCACTTTTATGCATCCTTCGAAGGAGCCAAAAGTGTGACCCTTGGATGGGTCACCAAAATAAATATGAGTTAAAGTGGGTTTGTAAATCCTTCGAATGGGCCAACAAGCATGTCCTTTGAATGGGATGTCCAGAGTTGGATTCGAAAGATGCTGATTCAAAGGGGACACAATTATAAACAAAACCTTGTGTAGGTGGTTCTGCCCAATAGAAGGCTTGTCTGCCAAAGGTCTAAGTGGCCAAACGAAGGAGTCTACATAGGGGGTTCCTGCTTTGTGACTTCATGCAAACATGCAAAATATCTATGTTCAAACTAAGATTGCATGAAGGGAACCACATGCCCAAATGAAAGGTGTGACCATTAGCTTGTACTGAAGGATTCATGTGCCCAAACGAAGAAAACATGAAGGGAGTCAAATGCTCAAACGAAGCTTGCAACAAAGGAACCACATGCCCAAACTAAAGGTGCATACAGGAGGCCAAAATGTTCAGATTCAAAAGAGGCATATAGGAGGCAAAATGTGCAAATTGAAGGATGCCAAAATTGAGCTTTTTGCCTTGGAATCGAAGGAGGCTACAAGAGGCTTTGTGCCTTGTGAATCCAAGCCAGTGTGCCAGAGGCCCACGCCCATTCAAAGGATGCAAGCCAAGCTTGCATCGAAAGAGGCCAAAAGGCCAATCGAAGGAGCTAAATTGAAAAACACTTGTTTTTCTCAAAATTTGTCAAGATATTAATTTTATTTGTTTTCCCCCTTTTTGATAGTTTCCTTTTAATCTTGGTACTGGAAAATCCCAATGTACTTTTGCAAGCTTGAACCTTGAGAATCCTTGTGAGAAATACCTTGAAAATTGAGAGGGAAAATTTTAGGGTACGACAATGTCAAACTCTGTAAATCTTCTTGGGATGTTTCTGACTCTTTGTTGCCTATGAATTTGAACTTCAAAACCTCGGACACCAGAAATTTTCCCTTCTGAAGCTCTTCCTTCAGAAATTAGACTTTCTCCAAAGCCTTGACTGTCTTTAGAGTCTGGAAAATTCCTAGAGTCTGAATCACCACCAGATTTAGAGTCTGAATCATCTTCACCTTCTGAATCTTCTTCAGGGTCAGAATCTTCAGAAACATGTGTTTTTGACTTTTCTTCAGGAGTTCTCTCATCAGAGTCAGAACGAGACCTTTCCCAATTCCAGACTTCTGATTCTTTTACAATGGTGTCTCTGTTGAACTCAACTTTATTAGTTTCTAGACAATAAAGTTTGTACTAACCTGTACTGTGGTACCCCACCAGTAACATTACTTTACTTCTATCATCCAACTTCTGTCTTCTAGCTTCTGGGACATGTTTATAACATACAGAACCAAACACCTTCAGATGACTAACACTTTTCTTATCTCCATTCCACTTCTGAATAGGAACTATTTCCTTCAGCTTCTTTGTTGGACATCTGTTGAGCACATAACATGCAGTGGCAACTGTAATACCCCAAATTTGTCCTACCCTTTTACTTTTATCTGGCTTATGAATTTTGCATTTTTCTCATGTACATAACTCCCATTAGGTAATCTAACACATCATTCATTCATTAATCAATAAACTGGGCATTGAGATCAAGGACCTTGCTAGCTAGTGTTTCACATTGGTTTGAGGTGTATATATCAAATAAGATAGATTTGATGTGGTTCTTTCTTCGAGTACCAGACAACGGAGTCAGGGTTTTGGTTAAGGGTTATTGTGGACTTTTTTCTTCATCGAACGTTCATCCAGAGCAAGGTAATTAGGGTTTCTCCATGGTTTGGAGGCTCTCATCTGCATTCAAGAGCAATTCAAGTTGTTTCTTCAACGATCATGGTATGAATTAGGGTCTATTTCCCTAGTCGGGTGGAATTCAAGAGGGGGTTCCTTATGAAGTTCATCCTTAGTGAATTCCATCATTCAATGGGATTATGTCCTTACTTAAGGTGATATTTGTTGAATTAATGTTGGTGTTCATGAATGTTAGGGTTTTCTTCGAGAAGATTCATTATACAGTGCAAGAAGATCTCATCCTTAAGGATCTCATCCTTGGAGATAGGGTCCCAATCGACTATTACAAGAATATCACTGCATAACATTGCATCAACCTGCCTAACCAAGAGTGACGCCAGTTTACAATACATGTAACAAGTTCAACATAAAACATTGGGTATACTACTTCAGTTCAGCATACTTCAACCAGACCTGCGTAGCATAAGCTGAAGAAAAAAACATGCACCACATTTTAGTATAGGGAAATCATCCATGTGTTGTACATTTACAGTCCAACATCATTCATCATTATTATTATTCTTATGTGTACATAATACACAAAACATCACACACTCTACATTGTTCTAGCACAAATGGTACAAGCATCATGGTGTTCTTCAGGTCCAAATCATTTCAACATTTTGTCAAACACTTAAACTTCAAGTTTCTACTAACCTATACCCACTCATCAACTAATCACAAAAATCAGAAAAAAACCACGGCCCTGCAAGCAGTCAGCAGAACTCCCCAACTATTTTTCCCAACAGAATTCTAACCTATCTCTCTATCCAAAACCTAACTAACCATTCTAACAACCTGCAGCCCTATGACTGCAAAAAAAATAGTTCCCAATTAATTCTAAAACCATCCAAACAGAAAAACTAACAGAACCGTAACAAACCTCCAACTAACGGAATTTCCTAACCGTTTCCAAAACAGAATCCAACAACTAAACAGAATTCTAACTAACTTTTCATCATTCTAACTATTTCTAAAACTAACCAAAAAAGAATTCTAAAATTCCTAACTACCCTTCATAACAACTCAACAAAACTTCCAGCAACAGACTAACAGAGTCCAAAAAACCTCTAACAAACGTTTTCAACCTCTAACAGTTTATTACCAGATTCATAACAGATTATAGAGGGGGGATTGAGACGGAGAGAATGATTTACGATAGATTATTAGAAATTAACAGAGAGAACTAACCTTCATTGAATTCATTCTTGATTCTCCTTAGAAGAATCGCCAAACACCTCCCACCATCTTCTCTCTCCTTCATTCACTAAAAACCTTCCATAATTCTTCATTCTCTGAAAAATATCTATCAAAACCTTCATCATGTTCTTAGCTTACTCTTCATCACCATAACCAAATCCACTTTATTATCTTCCTTAATATGTTGCTTCTGATATCATCTTCAATCACCATCTGGTTCTTCTTAAGGCTTCATCAACAACCTCATCTTCTTCATTCATCACTTCCACTGCATCACAATAAAGCTCCCCTTTAAGCACTACTGCGTCTTCATCATCGTCACGCATCACATCATATTTCTTTGCTTCTGAATAAAAAATTGCAGTGGTTCTTTAACCCTCGTCATAACACACATACGTGGAGATAAGAAGAAGAAAAGAAGAATCAAATTGATTGAAAAGAAGAGGAGAATCGTAAGGGATTACCTAGTTTTCTCGACCACTACAACGAGGTTTTCCTTCTGATTTCATAGTTGCTTGAATCCGGTTCGGAGAAGATGAGAATAACAAAAGTCTTAAACGTTCGCGGCGGCACTGTGGATGTCTTGATCGGAGAAGAAGATAGAAAATATATGAGAAACAGAGGCATGGCAGCTTCCGGTATGGTCACGATGGAGGTTGATTAAGAGTCAATTGAAGGAGAAGGCTAGAGATTTGACCGCCACGATTGAAGAAGAAGATAGTTGGATTCTCCCCTGAGCTGAACGACCATAATTCCAAACCCTATTTGAGGCTGGACCGAAATTCAGTCTTCTCAGGCCCATCGCAAATGTTTCTTGGAAGCTTAAAGAATTTGAACAGAAAGGGTTGATTTTATTGATGGGCTTAATGCTGGCTTGTTGCTCTATGCCTCCAATTCCCCATCGTACACCCCCTCTGTATAGAAGGTTACCAATTTATTTTTCATAATTTTGATGGCAAAAAATGATATAAAATAGTAGCATATTTTTAGAATTCTTTAGGATTTTTCTTTAGAATTTTATTAGAATTTTCTATTATCTTATGTTTAAAAATCATTTTCATTATCATTTTTAGCTAAGATTTTGTGATATTATATTGATGTAACTTTCTCAATGGGGAATGCTTGGAGGTTAATTCTTTGATTACTCGTGCGGAACAACTTATGTAGAGTTCTCTCATTGCTTGTGTGATTATGAAGAGGAAACAGATCTTCTCCATTCGGTATCATCTCCACTTTATTCTATTCCTCATTTCCGCATTCTATCATACTTCTTTACCGCTTTTCTAGATACCATGAGAAGTAGGAAATAAAGAGCGTGCGCTCGAAGTCGCTGTTTAAAGACCTGTAGCATACATTCCGCACTTCATTTGTTATGCGTGTTGTGATTGTGTTTGTTTTTTCTTGTTGATCGATGAGTCACTCAATTTAGAAATTAAGATCACGACTTCGCTCTCAGTGCATGCTCCCTATAGGATTTTATCACTTTCCTTTATTTCTTGTTGATCGATAAGTCACTCAATTTAGAAATTGAGATCACGACTTCGTTCTCATTGCATGTTCCTTATATGATTAGTCTTTCTTTGGCATGCTATCATAGATAGGATCTCTTCAGGTGTGCTATCTTGAGTTTACTGGCTTGCTTGCTTTATCCTTGTACATACCATGTTCCCTTAGGATGCGCTCACTCCGTTCGGATGCAAGTTAGACCTTAGGTTGCAAACTGTGCATGCTAACATTAGGTAGACATTTCCCTTTTGTTAATCCAAACCTTAAGACCTCCATTGTATGATAACATTAGGTTAGAAATAGTCGAATCTTCCTTAGACTTTTTTCTCCCCTTTTTGCATCCTTGCATCTAAAACAAAAACTTCTTTTCTTAGCAAATCAAAAACATTCTAATCTCACTGAAACCCCTTTTCAAGATAACAAAACACAAACCAAATTCAAATCATTTTGTGCGCTCAAGCACCTTTTCTCTAAAACCCTTTTTAGGTAAGGACATGATTAATTTACTTCTGTTCCAACGCATAAGTCTCCAAAGGCCGAGCTGCGGCAGAAGGAGGAATTAACATTGTCCATAAAAAACACAAAACAAACAAAACATATGAGCCGAACTACGGTAGCTCTAATTCCTCAAAAAGGATACGTAGGCATTGAGGTAGGGCCCAAGCGAGTACAATTTTATTTTCCCTACATTCTTTTCTCCTTTCTTTTGCATGAATTCTCCCTTTAGCAGTAGTATAGTAAACAGTAAGCATAGTTTAGACACACCCATAAGATAGACAACAAGAGTGGATACTGTAGAGTACTACGGGCGTGTGGGGTGCTAATACCTTCCCCTCGTGTAACAAACTCCCTTACCCTATCTCTCGGTCGCAAGACCGTGACTTCTCCCTTCTCAGGTTTTCTCGATGTTTACCTTTCCCTTCATGTAGGATAAAAGACGTTCGATGGCGACTTCATTGTTTGATGATTTTCAGCCAGTTGTTCCAACGGACGACTTCACTGGGGACAGGTCGACCAAATGCTGGTCCATCCCGGAGTCACTCCTAGATCTTTCTCTCTTTTCTTTGGGTGTTTATTTTTATGCTTTCAGTTTATTCACTCATTTTGTATATACTTGAGCATATGTATGCATTGCATTTTACTGTCTTCCATATACTATTGTTGTACTAGATCTGCTTCTTATTGGGTGGGTGTTACTATGAGGTAAAAGGCCCAATACCCAGGCCAGAGTTATATACCATAGGAACCCTAGGAATATATTGGAATGTGAATGGCTAATTGACTTAGGTCTCACTATCGCCGCCATGTCGTCCACACTCAAATGAGGTACAAATGAGGGGCTATCATTTTCACGTAGGTGATACGCCAATAGTTTTTCAGGAGTACCCTCGATTCTGAGTTACCACGACCTTACCTTGACAAAGTTTTCACCCGTGAGTGGGGAGGGAATTATTATCACACGTACAAATGGTGATTATGCTCAGATGATGACTATGTTCAGATGGTTACTATGTTCAGACGATAACTGTTTGTTCTAATGGTTATGTTCTGGATTTCTGTTGATGACTTTATGCAAATGCTATATTCCGTTGGTGACCGTATGGTTCTCGGATTTATTTTGAGTTCCTAACTTGTTTACTTGGAGGTTCATTCGAGCCTTCGATCTTGGTATTCCCAGCATGTTCAGAGAAGGCTCAACAGTATCCGATGTTCCAGAAGCCTTAATCCCGTACAATGGGAGATCTACATGGTACTTGGATCTTATATGTGAGGAAGCTATGCCGGACCTTTGACTTGATGATATTCATATGATTCCGAATAGTGCAATAATCATATTCAGAAATGATGGAACCTTGATCCCATTTAATCTCATGCCTTTGCATACATAACATGTCTAACCACATGCTTAACATACATGTTATATTATTTCCAAGGAATCATACTTAAAAGCCTTGTGTTGAACCTTTCCATCTTTTACTTGCGTAAAATCAATATCAAAACATGTAAATCCCTTGGAAATGATAGAACATGACATGGCATTCATTCATGCACCCCATGCATATTCATGCATTCATAACAAGTACTCGAAGATTGGGGATTCTTTCTCATACCATGTGTTCTCCTCAAAGGTTCAACTTGATTTTTATTGTCACATGCTCAAGGTTAGTTGTGGTATACACGCAAGCTTTGGCCCGTGGTGAAAAAAAATTCTTCGAAAAGGAAGATAAGTGATTGAAGACTCAGATGAGCCAGGTCATGATGTCAACAATCTTGCACTTATTGTGGCAGCAGGTTCCCTCTTCTCCTCATCTTTTGGGAATTACTTTCAACCATGGAGTGCTACACAATCTAGAGTTCTTGGAGCATCTTATCAGCAGATGGTTCACATTTATTGTGGGATGTTATATCAATGCTTCATTCTTGTTGATACCAACGTCAGATGTGGTTACTATGCTGGGGCATCCGACTATTCAATCAGGGCACTCCCCACAGCTTTGCGTCCCCTGATTTATTCAATAGCAGTCAATCTTTATTCCCCAAGTGAATTCATGGAAAAAAAGCTTTTAAGCAAAGACAGAGGAAGCCTGATGAGAATGGTGATGCGACTCCAGCGCATTACATCCAGTTATTTCCTCTCCTGGTGGAAGTTTGACAAAGCTATGATCTTCGGGGTCCTCTTCCCACAAACATCTCTTCTGATTGCAATACACATGCTAGATGTATCCCCTATTCTGGGGCACCCGAGTTTGATATCGAAGACTATAAAGGGGTCGAAGTATAAATCCCGACACCTGTCTGTCGTCTCTTCCAAAAGTCCAATTCCTATTTGGCCAACTGCCACACTCTTTCTCACTAGCTGAATGTCTTTGCTGTTCTGAGAGAAGACGAATTGTATTGTTTCTTTGAGACATGAGATGCTTGATGATGCAATTTATACCAATTCTCTTGATGAAACATTCATTTTTTCTCCTGAAAGAATCTTCTACGCATATTTTGGGGTACCTGACCATTCAATTGAAGATAATATGTCATCCAGAGACAAGGTCCAAGACGGGATCAATCTAGAGACTGTTGTGTCCAAATCAGATCAGAAGGGGAATTCTTTTGCCTATTCAAGCATCAAGACTGCGGAAAGTCATAAAAATCAAGAAATCCATACAGAGTCAAGTCTCCTTAACGATGGCAATCATTGGTTTCTTTATTGCATTTTCATTTGCATTCTTGCTTGTTTGTTTAAACATTGCTTGTATATAGAAACTTGTCTATTTTTGAATGAAAATCTTAATGCAATAGGTATGCTTATCTTGAAGTGTTCCTTTCATTTGTATTCATCCATTCGTTATCAATATTTAAATGTTTTACTTGCATATTGATGCCAAGTTCCTAAGTCTTAGGCAAAAATATCTGGTTGGTACGCTTTTGAGTAAGACCCTGCTGACGATGTACATGCCTTGTTTCAATCCCTAAACACGGGAGATATAAGGGAGATAGACCTTCGTTAACCCCTCTGAGCCTTCGAAGTAGGAGTTTCTTTTCTATTCAGAAAAAACCCTCATTTTAAACCTGGGGTGGGTAGTGTTCAGCTAATTTGATCAAGCATTCAGAACTCATCAAGAGTGTGCATCCAAGGATACAACAATGGTTATCCATCAAAAGGTTGAGGAAAGTCAAAACCACAATGGTTAACCCTCATCTGACAATAACGTGCGTCTATTGACAATATCCCAATGGGTATCTCTTGCATATCAGGAGGTCAACAGATGATGATACAACAATGGATATCCCTCACCTACTAAAGACTCAGACAATCACGATCACTTCCGATAAATCAAAGACAACGCAAAGATCAACGACTTGTTCAAAATGGAAAATATGAATAAGAAAGAAACAAAAAGCCTCGCTAAGTTGAAACTTGAAAACAATTCGCTTAGGTAAAAGTTGGGGCATCCCGCTGGACTTCCAAATCGAATTTCAAAAGAATTTGTCCAGGAAAAAATTAGGGACGACAAGAAAGAAGCTGAAAAGCCAAAAAGGCGAGAAAAGGATTACCAATGAAAATCCTTATCAAAGAACAAAGTCGTCTGATCAGATACCAAAATCAGAAGTTAGTGACTGTTGTGTCCAAGAAACCGCAGTGGTTCCTCAACCATCGCAAACTCTTCTAGAGAGATGAATGCTTGTATCGGGTCAAAAGAACGTAGGAATGGAGAACATTATGGAGAATGGGTGGGCACCAAGTAATTTTGAGCCTTAAATCTTTTTTCTTAAACCACGAACCAGGCCACATTACAACCCATAAAAAGTCCAAACTGAAGCATGGGTCAATTTGAAAGCGTGCTACGATGAGATAGCGTTTAATTGACTCCTAAGAGATATATTTAAGTATATTTGTTGGCATCATATGCTTGCATTATCTTTCATAAAAATATAAAGAATTTGCAAATGTTTCTCTCTAGCTAGTGACTCGTTCACAACAGAGTTGTGACGTCATTTCACTCAAAGTTTTTTCAAACTTCAAGACTTACATACGTGTTGCATTAGAAAATATCATTCTCATAATAAAAATTCTTCTGCATATAAAACAACTGATCGACATCAAGTAAGTTTACACAATGAACAATCAGGTAAAGAGCTCAATCTTGTCAGAGAAGAGAGGCTTGAATACCATGTTGAAGCAAGAGTCAGCTGCCATAAGAGAATTCACTTATCCAGGGCATGTTAACCAATGATTCTGTTAAGAGAAAACATCTTGGTGCTTGGGAGTCTGAATACCCTTCAGGGATGAAGTTAGCAGATTCCGCCAATCTGGGGCAATCGAGTCGAGAGTCGACCTCTCCAAGCTTAGCCAAATCTGGGGCATTCCCTCAAAGTTGTCAATCAGAAGCTATCACGTTGATTAATCTATTCAAGATCGACTAATCAGAGGCTATCACGTCGATAAATCTCCTCAAGTTACCATCAATCAGAGGCTATCACATCGATAAATCTATTCATAATTCATTCAACCTGGGGCAGTTACATCGAGATTCGACAAATATCTCCAAGAAAGTTGTAATCAAGAGCAGTTTATTTCATGGTTCAAGAGATTGGGGTAGGCCACCTCATATCGTATTGTGGCACGAATATTCTGGTATTCTATTCAACATAGATCTTCTCAGATATACTCCAGATAGGGGCATTCTTCATCGGTACTTGCAAAGTTGCTCAAGCAAATTATGTTGTACGGGACGAATCAAGCTAAGAGCGGCATAACGGTCACCCTGACCTAGCCAGTGCATGAAGCCGCCTTCATCTCCTGCAGACAATTTCGAGCATGATTCCCCGAGTGAACTCAGAAAGTTCGGAGGCACCGTTTGACTTAACACGCGCAAGTGCATCCCCAGTGGAGTTAATCAAGTGCATCCCCAGCAGAGCTAAACGGGGGCACTCGCAGAGCTAAACTGGGGCACTCGCAGAGCTAAACTGCAGCTTCGCAGGTGTCCATGCACATCTTTTATCCCCAAATGATTCAAGAAGCAATCCCCCAGTGCAGCTTAAACTTAGGGCATGTATTCGAAGTGATTCACATGGTGTTCGGTATCCATTCTTTGGCATATTCACATCTACCATCCTTTCAACAGTTCAGGATGTATGGAAGTCTAACCAGATTATCTCTCCCCCAATGGTACAATTCAGAATTCAGCAGCGTACCTGAAGACTCGGTTCGTCAGCAATTCAATCTTCAGCAGAGTCATCAATAATCTGCGGTATTGTGAGCTCCCCAGTGTAAATTCTTATCAGTATCCCCAGCGATCTTTGGTAATGCAGACTTCCAGCGCCGATATGTATTGACATCCCCAGTAATGAGTAACGGTTCCCAATGAGCCTTCGTTTATCCCCATGAGTCTATATTTATTAGCTTTGCATATAGCTATCACTGCATAACATTACATCCTCAAAAGCGTGTAGCCTTGATTAGAGTTTTGTTGATAACAAATACAAAGAACAAATATGCACCCTAAAAATTATGTTGTTTTGTATGCAGAAGTTCTGACCAAAGCAGCATCAGAAGATAAGCTATAGAAGCTACAAGCTGAAGTAATCATAATTTGCGTTGAAGATTGATGACCAGAATCTGTGCTTAAGTGAAGTAAACTCTGATTCTGAACAAAATCATAATAATCTAAGTCATCAATGTTCTGAAGCATCAGCAGCAGGCAAGGATGTAAGATTCTGAAGCGTTACTATTCATTCAAGATAACATCAATTACAACAGCTTCATTCAGACAGGATCTTCTCCATATGGAAACTGAGTTAATGACATTTATCACGCTTAATGGTCAACAGGAATCCATTGCCTATATAAACAAGCTCAGTGTTCAAATCGTTTATGATTTCCATATACTACTACACGATAATTCAAAAACGCTGCAAGCTTACTCATCATTCCACGCTCTAAACTTGTGTAAAATATCACAGTTGTGATAATTGTTTTTGTAACGAAAATCATCTGTACACACATTTTTGTATCTTTGTTTAAGACAGTGTTCCTTGAGATTAACCGGATTGTGGTTGTACTCAAGAAGACTTTAACAGTTGTTAAAGTAGTGATTGTAATCCTTTTAAGATTAGTGGATTAAGACCTCGTTGGAGAGAGGCGAAATCACCTTGACGGGTGGACTGGAGTAGTTTGAGATTAAACAAACCAGGATAAAAATACTGTGTCATTGCGCATTTGATTTCAAGTTTTTAATTCAACCCCCCTTCTTGTGTTTTTCACTTCTTCAATTGGCATCAGAGCACCTGGTTCTGAGCTTAAACACTTAACCGTGTCAGTACAAGATCCAAGCTTCAGAAAAACACTTTGGTGGGACCAAGCCAAAACATCAACAATGACTACCATGAAGACAAGGACAAAATCAGTGGAAAACCTCCAGTCTTTGATGGAGAAAACTTTGACTACTGGAAAGATAGAATTGAGAGTTTCTTTCTGGCCCATGATGCTGATCTGTGGGACATGGTAACTGATGGATACACACATCCAGTGGATGAAAGAGGTCAGAAGATAGACAGAAAAATGATGTCTTACCAGCAGAAAAATGACTTCAGAAATCACCATAAGGCCAGAACAATACTCCTCAGTGCTATCTCATATTCAGAATATGAGAAAATCTCAAACAGAGAGACAACCAAGAATATGTTTGACTCTCTGAGAATGGCGCATGAAGGCAACATTCAAGTCAAAGAAACCAAGGACCTTACGCTCATTCAGAAGTATGAGGAATTCAAGATGGAAGATAGTGAATCCATAGAAGGAATGTTCTCAAGATTTCAAATTCTTGTTGCTGGACTGAAGGTTCTTGAAAAAGGATATTCTACTGCTGATCACGTAAAGAAGATCATCAGAAGTATACCTAAACAATGGAGGACAATGGTCACAAACCTTAAGCTAGCCAAAGATCTCAACAAGATATCTCTGGAGGAACTTGTCAGCTCCTTCAGAAGTCACGAGATAGAGCTAGAAGAAGATGAGCCTCAAAAGCAAGGTAAGCCACTAGCTTTAAAATCTAACAGAAAATCTGACTCTAAGGTTTTGCAGGCTATAGAAGAAACTTCTGATGGATCCACATCAGAAGAAGATGAACTGTCTCTCCTCTCCAGAAGGGTGAATCAACTGTGGAAACAGAGACAAAGGAAATTCAGAAATCCCAGAAGACCAGAGAATCAAAATGAATCCTCCTCTAGATACAGAAAGTCCGAGTCTTCCTCTGGACACAGAAGATCTGAAGGTTCTTCAGGATACAGAAAGCCAAATAACAAGGACATCATCTGCTATGAGTGCAATGAGCAAGGGCACTACAAAAGTGATTGTCCAAGGCTTCAGAAGGAGAAGCCCAAAAAGAAGTTCTTCAAGGAAAAGAAGAAGAGCCTCATGGCAACATGGGACGATTTGGACTCCTCTGAAGCTGACTCAGAGTCAGATGATGAAAGAGAAAATATAGCTCTCATGGAAAACGTGTCAGAAGAAAGTGAAGCTTCTGGTTCAGACTCAGAACCAGACACTGAAGAGGTATTCCCTAACTTTTCTATTAATTTCACTAAAGCTGAACTTGCAGAAAGTCTAAATGAAATTCTGGAAAGGTATCAGCATATCAGAGTCAAATTCAAGAACCTAAAAAAGGAACTTGTCTCTGACTCTGAAAAGACTAAGAGTCTCAGATTAGAAAACTCTGAGTTAAAATAAAAAGTTTCAAAATTAGAAAATGATTTGCAAAATTCTCAAAAGGAAATAATCTCAGAGACTCCCAGTAATGCTAATGAGATCATCAAAGAGTATGATCATAGCTTTCAGAAGTTTCTGGCTAAAAACATAGATAGGAGCAAGATGGCTTCAATGATCTATGGAGTTAGCAGAAATGATAGAAAAGGGATGGGATATCAAGGTAAGGTATCTACACCTAAGCAAGCCATGGACTTAGTCATAAAACTCACACCACTTAAATCACATTTTATATATGGGCATACACATGACATAAAATACACTAGTAGTGATTACTCTGTCAAACCAAAATTCAACCAGAATTTTGGTAAAACTAACAAACCAGGACCCAAAAAGATATGGGTACCTAAGGATAAAATTATATATGTAGCAGATATCTTTAGAAGCAAGGATAAAACACCAGTCATGGTACCCGGACTCTGGCTGCTCTCGACACATGACGGGAAGAAGGCATATGTTCCGAAGCCTAGAACTTAAACCTGGAGGCTACGTGGGCTTTGGAGGCAACCAAAGAGGAAAGATCATTGGCTCTGGAACAGTAGGTAACAGAAATCTTCCCTCTATAAATAATGTACTGCTAGTTGATGGATTAATGCATAACCTGTTATCCATAAGTCAATTAAGTGATAATGGTTATGATATAATCTTTAATCAAAATTCATGCAAAGCTGTTAGTCAGAAAGATGGAACTACCCTTTTTAATGGAAAGAGGAAAAACAACATTTACAAAATAAAACTTTATGAACTTAAGAGTCAAAACGTAAAATGTCTTCTTTCTATTAACAACGAGCAATGGGTCTGGCACAGAAGATTGGGGCATGTTAGTATGAGAAGAATATCTCAGATTAACAAACTCAATCTGGTCAGAGGACTTCCTAATTTGAAGTTAAGCTCAGATGCTCTGTGTGGAGCATGTCAGAAAGGAAAATTTTCAAAACCTGCTTTTAAATCTAAAAACGTTGTTTCCACCTCTAAGCCATTAGAACTTCTGCACATAGACTTATTTGGACCAGTAAAAACTGTGTTTGTCAGTGGCAAGAAGTATGGGCTAATGATCATAGATGACTATAGCAGATGGACATGGGTAAAGTTCTTAAGACACAAGGACGAGTCACACTCTATGTTCGTTACCTTCTGTAACCAAGTTCAGAATGAAAAGGATCTTAGAATTGTCAAAGTCAGAAGTGATCATGGTGGGGAATTTGAAAATAAAAATTTTGAATCATTTTTTAATGAAAAAGGCATCTTGCATGACTTCTCTTGTCCTAGAACTCCCCAACAAAATGGATTTGTAGAACGAAATAATAGAACATTGCAAGAAATGGCCAGAACCATGATCAATGAGACTAACATTGCTAAGATCTTCTGTGCAGAGGCAATTAACACAGCGTGTTATCTTCAAAATAGAATCTCCATAAGACCTATTTTGGAAAATACTCCATATGAATTGTGGAAGAACAGAAAGCCCAACATTTCCTATTTCCATCCATTTGGATGCACTTGCTTTATTCTGAATACAAAAAATTATTTGAACAAGTTTGACTATAAAGCACAAAAGTGTATTATGTTAGGATACTCTGAACGCTCAAGAGGGTACATAGTATACAATACAGAAACAAAGATTGTTGAAGAATCAATCAGTGTTAGATTTGATGATAAGCTTGACTCTCAAAAGTCAAAGCAGAATGAATTCCTTGCAGATATAGAAGTTGAATTCACAGGTACTGAAGACAAATCATCATAAGATCTTAACAGAGACACTCCAACAACGTCAGACAGAAATAATACAAGAAATCCAGCACCTTCAGTTGATCAACTTCAGAAAAGGCTATACAGAAGCAGTATAGCTCACCCAGAAGATAAAATACTGGGAAAGAAGGATGATCCAATCAGAACAAGATCAACATTCAGAAACTCTGAAGAATCCCTCATGGGACTGGTCTCTCTGATTGAACCAACAACAATTGATGAAGAGCTTTTGGACAATGACTGGATTCTGGCAACGCAGGAGGAATTGAGTCAGTTCACCAGAAATGACGCATGGGATCTGGTTCCAAAACCAAAAGGATTCAACGTCATTGGAATAAAGTGGGTGTTCAGAAACAAACTGAACGAGCAAGGAGAAGTCATCAGAAACAAATCATGACTGGTAGCACAAGGTTATAGTCAGCAAGAGGGGGTATAATATACAGAAACCTTTGCTCCATTCTCCAGGTTAGAATCTATCAGACTTTTAATATCATTTGCTGTAAACAATGGCATCACTCTGTATCAGATGGATGTCAAAAGTGCATTCCTAAATGGCTATATAGATGAAGAGGTATATGTGCACCAACCCCTTGGTTTTGAGAATTCCAAACACCCAGAATATGTTTTCAAACTAAAGAAGTCACTCTATGGTATGAAACAAGCTCCCAGAGCTTGGTATGAAAGACTAAGTAACTTCCTGTTAGAAAAGGAATTCACCAGAGGGAAAGTGGTCACAACCTTGTTCTTTAAGAAATTTAAGAATGACATTTTAGTATGTCAGATTTATGTTGATGACATCATCTTTGGATCTACTAAACCCTCTCTGGGAAGAGAGTTTGCTAAATGCATGCAGGCAGAGTTTGAGATGAGCTTAATGGGGGAACTCAAATTCTTTCTGGGCATTCAGATAAACCAAACTCTAGAAGGAACTTACATTCATCAGAGCAAATATGTCAGAAAACTCCTGAAGAAATTTGATCTCTCAGAATGTAAGCACTCAAAGACTCCAATGCACCCCACGTGCATTCTGGAAAAGGAAGAGGTAAGTAAAAAGGTAGAACAGAAAGTCTACAGAGGTATGATGGGTTCTCTCCTTTATCTGACGGCTTCAAGGCCTGACATTCTATTTAGTGTTTGCATATGTGCTAGATTCGAATCAGATCCTAGAGAATCTCACTTAACAGCAGTTAATCGAATTTTCAAGTATCTGAAAGGTACTACTAATCTGGGTTTGTTTTATAGAAAATCAAATGATTACATCTTAGTAGGATATTGTGACGCTGATTTTGCTGAAGACAGAGTAGAACATAAAAGCACTTTTGGAAGCTGCCAGTTTCTGGGAGAAAGTCTGATCTCATGGACCAACAAGAGACAGTCCACAATAGCACTATCAACAGCAGAAGCTGAATACAAAGCAGCTGCTGGATGTAGCACGCAAATGCTCTGGATGAAAAGTCAACTTGAAGACTTCAACATATTTGAGAGAAACATTCCTATCCTCTGTGACAACACTTCTGCTATATGTCTCAGTAAGAATCCTATTTTGCATTCTAGGGCTAAGCATATAGAAATAAAACATCATTTTATTAGGGACTATATTCAGAAAGGAATCCTTACCTTAAAATTTATTGACACAAACCATCAATGGGCTGATGTGTTTACAAAACCTCTTTCTGAAGATAGGTTCAACTTCATTCTGAAACATCTCAACATGAATTTATGCCCAGAATAAAATATTTTATTTACATATCTTAATCCTCAGAACTTTATTATTTTCTGTGAACAACTGATCAACCTGTCTTCAGAGTTTAGAAGTACAGATTGCATCAGAATCTATCCAGGAAGATCTGAACGTTTCATTTCAAGGATAGAGGCGTGCAATTCACATCATCAAACACTTGTCATCCTCTCACCTGCTACCTTCTGAAGCTAAACACGCGTTCAATTTCTAAAGGGTTCAAGGCGCTGATTGGATGCATTGAGACACTTGTAAGCAGTAACCGTTCCGTATCTTTCTAAATCCCCTAAATTCAGGTGTCATTAATGTATATAATCATTACTGATTTTTTATTTTACTTACTGTTTACGTTTTCAAGAAACCTATTTAAAATCAAAATTACTTTTTTCATTCATTCACTTTTACTCTTCTCAATATTTTCTCTTGTTTCAAGTTCTTGCTTTCAAAAACCCTTTTCATCTTCCTCAAACCTGTGTGAATAATGGCTTTTTCATCAAACCTCAAAATTCTCAGTGCTCCTGATTCTGCATCAACAAAACAATACGAAGAACCCATCAGGACGCTTCTCACTCCTGTTGATAACCTGGAAGTTCTCTCAGAATTGATTATTGATTTTGGGAGTCTACAAGAAAATGGGTTCAATCTCTATGAAGACGTGACTGCTCAAGGTTGGAACAGGTATTTTGACCGTCTGGTTGGTCCAACATTTCCCATTCTTGTAAAAGAATTTTGGATACATGCTTCTTCATCAAATCACCAGGTTACTTCTTATGTTATGGGGAAGAAAATTGTGATTACATAAGATCTTATTGCAAAGATTCTTGGATACAACAGTGGTGGTGTCAGATGCATTGACATGGATGAGAGATGCTCTGACCTAAGATCAATTGCAAAGGAAATTTTTACTTCTGGACAACCCTCCAGTAAAATCAAAGATTTGAAGGATCATCACAGAATCTGGGCCAGAATCATTCTGGTATGTATCCACCACATGAAGCCTACAAGCTCTCCTGATTATATTAATATTGATCAGCAATTTCTGATCTATTTCATTACTAAGAAGACAAAGGTAAATCTTCCACACTTACTCTTCAACCATCTTAGAACAAGTGTGAAGGAAACCAGAGAAGACGAAAGGACCAAGAGGGATTGGATTCCCTTAGGAAGGCTGATATCAGATATTCTAACAGAGAACAGGCTGATAGAACATCTGGCGGAGGCTCGGGAAATAAGAACATTGGAAGCAACTGTTGGGAAGCCCCTGAACGCCAAGAATCTGAAGAAAATGAAGATCATTAAGAATATCAAGAAGGAACCAACTGTTACTGCTCATGAGACCATTACTTCAAGAAGGATACCTCTGAGGGATTTTCCTTTATTTTCTGAGATAAACTCCAAACCACAAATAATAGTCAGATACCTTGAAGCTTGCAAGGCTGATGGAACGACTCCAGAAATCAACATTCAGGATCTGCACAAGGCTGCTCCAGAACTTGTGTTAAAGAAATCAAAGAAGAGGAAAGCAGCAGGAGAAGGACCCTCTCAGAGGACACCTAAAGCTTCCAAAAAGAAAGGTAATCTATCTTCTGTTTCTGTTATAGAATCAATAACTGTTTCAACATCTGAAGCCATGCCTTCTCAACCAGAAAATTCATCACCCCAAACCTTTGAAGATTTTGACATAGAGTTTGATCCATCCGTAACTCTAGGTAATTTTTTGAATGAACCTCACTCCCCTACTCAAAATCCAAATCCAGAACATCATCAACTAGAACTTGCCAAAGTTCTGTCTGATATTGAATTATTTGATCAAGATTTTTCCTCTCCCATACCAGAAAATCCAAACACTCAACAACCACCAGAAATTCCTCAACCAGAAATCCCACAATCTCCTTAACCAGAAACTCCACATCCACAATCACCTCAACAAGAAATTCCACAACCAGAAAATACTCAACCACAATCTCCTCAACCAGAAGATCTGAACCCCAACTCACCATAACCAGAAACTCAACCTTCTGAAAATCCATCTCCTGATTTTCCTGAATTAGAAACCCAAAATGCTTCCATAAACCAATCTGAAGACTCTCCTTCAGCCTCTGATACCACAATCCAAATTCCTGGAATAACAGAACCTCTTGCGGTTCGCATGCCTCACACCATTCATGACATTCCAGAAATTCTGTCATCCCTTGAATCCACACCACCAAACACCCTTACAAAACCAATTATCATTCCTAACTCTCCCACTCCTTTACCCACTAACAGTCCAGCTGACAACTTAAGACTTGTCATTGATCCAATTGTGCTGGAAAGACTAGCTTCCATCTCACACACAACTACCATTACCAAACCTAAACCAACTGCAACCACCTCAGATGTTGGTACAAGTTTGTTGATTTATGAAATAGGAATGCAGGAATGGATCAATTCCTTAAAGCATGCAAGTCAAGAGATTTCTAATCCTACTGCTTCTGATTATATGTGGGAAAGATTCAGAAAATGGGTCAATGCTGAAACTTTCAAGCTGAAGGAATTGTTTTATGAAAAGGCTCAGCAGAACTTCAGTGATCAGCTGAAGGCTTTCCAAGACCAAGTTCTGAGCCAACTGTTCAACAAAGATATACTTTCACTGGATAATGCTCCCTGGAAAGAGCATCATCCTTCAGAAGTAGCTGAACCAGAATCATAAAGTCTCTCTCTGACTACTGCTCCAGAAGATATGATTGCAGAAGAAGAAATGGTTTACTCAAAAGAGGTTGCAGAATGCTCTGAGCAACATCCAACCCCTAAAGAGACACCAGCTTCCTCCTTAGTCATGCAAACTCTGGAAGAGTTGAAGAAAGAGAATGCTCTGATCCATGCAAGACTGGACAAGCAAGAGGATATGAACAAAGAGATCAAAGGGATTCTGGATAAACAAGAAGATACTACAAAGGAAATCAAAGATATTCTGGGCAAGCAGGAAGAGTCAAGTACTCAGATCAAGAGCTTGTTGGAAGTGTTGTTCACACATCTTCCCCCTCCTTCTTAGATTTTCTTTTAAAATTGTTTATCTGTAACTTTTATCTTTACTTCTTTGCTTCTGAAACTTGTCATTGCATTATGTTTTAAATATAATTCATCTATTTTGGCTATGATTATATTGCCTTTTTGATACCTGACAAAAAGGGGGAGAAAGTAAGATATTTTCAATAATGGTTTACCGGGACAAAAGCCTCAAACATTCTGAATTATTTAACCTCTACTTTCTGAAAAGTTTGAACATGAACAAATTATGATAGGAGATGCAGCTAAAAATCTAATGAGAAGGAACTTCAGGGAAGTAATCAACTCAGGGGAAGTTTCTCTTATACCTTTTGTTCTTTACTTTCCATTGAAAATTCTAGTTTTTGTCATCATCAAAAAGGGGGAGATTTTTAGAACATAGTTTGATTCTGCAACCCTTGATTAGAGTTTTGATGATAACAAATACAAAGAACAAATATGCACCCTAAAAATTATGTTGTTTTGTATGCAGAAGTTCTGACCAAAGCAGCATCAGAAGATAAGCTATAGATGCTACACGTTGAAACAATCAGAATTTGTGCTGAAGATTGATGACCAGAACCTGCACTTAAGTGAAGTAAACTCTGATTGTGAACAAAAGCATAATAATCTAAGTCATCAATGTTCTGAAGCATCAACAGCAGGAAAGGATGTAAGACTCTAAAACGTTACTATTCATTCAAGACAACATCAATTACAACGACTTCATTCAAACATGATCTTCTCCATATGGAAACTGAGTTAATGACATTTATCACGCTTAATGGTCAACATGAATCCATTGCCTATATAAATAAGCTCAGTGTTCAAATTGTTTACGATTTTCCATATACTACTACACGATAATTCAAAAACGCTGCAAGCTTACTCATCATTCCACGCTCTAAACTTGTGTAAAATATCACAGTTGTGATAATTGTTTTTGTAACAAAAAACATATGTACACACATTTTTGTATCTTTGTTTAAGACAATGTTCCTTGAGATTAACCGGATTGTGGTTGTATTCAAGAAGACTTTAACAGTTGTTAAAGTAGTGATTGTAATCCTTTTGAGATTAGTGGATTAAGACCTCGTTGGAGAGAGGAAAAATTACCTTGACAGGTGTACTGGAGTAGTTTGAGATCAAACGAACCAGGATAAAAATACTATGTCATTGCGCATTTGATTTCAAGTTTTCAATTCAACCCCCCTTCTTGTGTTTTTCACTTCTTCAGTGTTCAACTAATCTGATCAAGCATTCAGAACTCATCAAGAGTTTACATCCAAGGATACAACAATAGTTATCCATCAAAAGGTTGAGGAAATTCAAAACCACAATGGTTAACCCTCATCTAACAATAACGTGCGTCTATTGACAATATCCCAATGGGTATCTCTTGCACATCAGGAGGTCAACAGATGACGATACAACAATGGTTATCCCTCATCTACTAAAGACTCGGATAGTCATGATCACTTCCGACAAATAAAAGATAACACAAAGATCAACGACTTGTTCAAAATGGAAAATATGAATAAGAAAGAAACAAAAGCCTCGCTAAGTCGAAACTTGAAAACAAGTCGCTTAGGCAAAAGTTGGGGCATCCCGCTAGACTTCAAAATTGAATTTCAAAAGAATTTGTCCAGGAAAAAATTAGGGACGACAAGAAAGAAGCTGAAAATCCTAAAAGGAGAGAAAAGGATTACCAATGAAAATCCTCATCAAAGAACAAAGTCGTCTGATCAGATACCAAAATCAGAAGTTAGTGACTGTTGTGTCCAAGAAACCGCAGTGGTTCCTCAACCATCGCAAACTCTTTTAGAGAGATGAATGCTTGTATCGGGTCAACTGAACATAGGAATGGAGAACATCATGGAGAATGGGTGGGCACCAAGTAATTTTGAGCATTAAATCTTTTTTCTTAAACCACGAACCATGTCACGTTACAACCCATAAAAAGTCCAAACTGAAGCATGGGTCAATTTGAAAGTGTGCTACGATGAGATAGCATTTAATTGACTCCTAAGAGGTATATTTAAATATATTTGTTGGCATCATATGCTTGCATTATCTTTCATAAAAAAAGAAAGAATTTGCAAATGTTTCTCTCTAGCTAGTGACTCGTTCACAACAGAGTTGTGACGTCATTTCACTCAAAGTTTTTTCAAACTTCAAGACTTACATACGTGTTGCATTAGAATAATCATTCTCATAATAAACATTCTTCTGCATACAAAACAACTGATCGACATCAAGTAAGTTTACACAATGAACAATCGGGTAAAGAGCTCAATCTTGTCAGAGAAGAGAGGCTTGAATACCCTATTGAAGCAAGAGTCAGCTGCCACAAGAGAAATGACTTATCCAGGGCATGTTAACCAGTGATTCTGTCAAGAGAAAACATCTTGGTGCTTCGTAGTATGAATACCCTTCAATGATGAAGTTAGCAGATTCCGCCAATCTGGGGCAATCGAGTCGAGAGTCGATCTCTCCAAGCCTAGCAAAATCTGGGGCATTCCCTTAAAGCTGTCAATCAGAAGCTATCACGTCGATTAATCTCTTCAAGCTCGACCAATCAGAGGTTATCACGTCGATAAATCTCCTCAAGTTGCTGTGAATCAGGGGCTATCGCATCGATAAATCTATTCAGAATTCATTCAACCTGGGGAAGTTACATCGAGATTCGACAAATCTCTCCTAGAAAGCTATAATCAAGAGCAGTTTATTTCATGGCTCAAGAGATTGGGGCAGGCAACCTCATATCGTATTGTGGAACGAATATTTTGGTATTCTATTCAACATGGATCTTCTCAGATATCCTCCAGACAGGGGCATTCTTCATTGGTACTTGTAAAGTTGCTCAAGCCAATTACGTTGTACGGGACGAATCAAGCAAAAAGCGGCATAACGGTCACCCTGACCTAGCCAGTGCATGAAGCCGCCTTCATCTCCTACAGACAATTTCGAACCTGATTCCCTGAGTGAATTCAGAAAGATCGGAGGCACCGTTTGACTTAACACGCGCAAGTGCATCCCCAGTGGAGTTAATCAAGTGCATCCCCAGCAGAGCTAAACCGGGGCATTCATAGAGCTAAATTGGGGCACTCGCAGAGCTAAACTGCGGCTTCGTAGGTGTCTATGCGCATCTTTTATCCCCAAATGATTCAAGAAGCAATCCCCCAGTGCAGCTAAACTTAGGGCATGAATTCGAAGTGATTCACATGGTGTTCGGTATCCATTCTTTGGCATATTCACATCTATCATCCTCTTAACAATTCAGGATGTATGGAAGTCTAATCAGATTATCTCTCCCCCAACGGTACAATTTAGAATTCAGCAGCGTACCTGAAGACTCGCTTCATCAGCAATTCAATCTTCAGCAGAGTCATCAATAATATACAGTATTGTGAGCTCCCCAGTGCAAATTATTATCAGTATCCCCAACGATCTTTGGTAATGCAGAGTTCCAACGCCGATATGTATTGACATCCCCAGTAATGAGCAACGGTTCCCAATGAGCCTTCGCTTATCCCCATGAAGTATATATTTATAGGCATTGCATATAGCTATCACTGCATAACATTACATCCTCAAAAGTGCGTAGCCGATCCATCAGTATGGATCTTTGCGGAAAAAGAAGTTCAAACATGCATACGAAGCATAAGCCAGATCATGTACCTTACACGAAAGACTTGAATCAGTCAAGGACGAAAATACACCCCTACAAGAGAATATCATTCCCAAATCCCCAGTTGGTGACCTCCACCTTCACAATGGCCAGCTAACAGTGCCAGTACCTTGTACCCTGATTTTTCAGAAAAATCAATGCACCTTGTCATTCTAAACCTAGTTCTCGTCTGGTACCCAACTCCCGTCTGACAAATATTCCACTCTTCCAACACTCATCTGTGTCAACTCCTAAAAACTCGTCTGTGTCAACTCCTAAACATTCATTCGTGTTAGTCCCCCAAACACTCGTCCGTGTTATCTTTTCCTTGATACTCATCTGTATCTTCTTACAATACTTGTCCGTATTGACCCAAACACTCGTCCGTGTTTAAATATGTATCTTCCTTCAATACTCGTCCGTATTGATTCAAACACTCGTCCGTGTTTAACCTTTTGATACTCGCCCGTATCTTCTTTCAATACTCGTCCGTATTGATTCAAATACTCGTCCCTGTTTAACCTTTCTTGATAATCTCCCGTATCTTCTTTCGATACTCGTCCATATCGATTCAAACACTCATCCGTGTTATAACTTCCTTGTATTAGAATCATGCTATGTTACAAGTATAATCCCTTCCTTGTATTGGCATCATGCTATGTTACAAGTCCGATCCCTTCTTTGTATTGGCATCATTCTATGTTACAAGTCCGATCCCTTCCTTGTATTGGCATCATGCTACGTTACAAGTCTGATCTCTTCCTTGTATTGGCATTATGCTACGTTACAAGTCTGATCCCTTCCTTGTGTTGGCATCATCATACGTTACAAGTTCGATCTCTTCCTTGTATTGGCATCACGCTATGTTACAAGTTCGATCCCTTCCTTGTATTGGCATCACACCACGTTACAAGTCTTCTTTCTCCTTGTATTGGCATCATGCTATGTTATAAGTCTGATCTTTTCCTTGTACTAACATCATGCTACGTTAAAAGCCATATCCCTTCCTTGTATTGGCATCATGCTATGTTACAAGTCCAATCTTTTCCCTTTTATTGGCATCATGCTACGTTACAAGTCTGATCTCTTCCTTGTATTGGCAGCATGCTATGTTACAAGTACGATCTCTTCCTTGTATTGGCATCATGCCACGTTACAAGTTTGATCTCTTCCTTGTATTTGCATCACGCCACGTTACAAGTCTTCTTTGTCCTTGTGTTTACATCATGCTACCTTCCAACACTCATCGTGTCAGCTTCTAAACACTCATCGTATCACTTTTCTAAACACTCGTCATGTCAGCTTTTAACACTCGTCGTGTCAAGTTCTAAACACTCATCGTGTCACCTTCCAATCTCTGTCTCTTCACTAGAAAACAAAAAAAAATTCTTTCCCCAGCAGATACCATAAAACAAAATAAACACTCACACTTTCTTCCAGAATAAATTTTTGGGCATTGGTATTTAATCATCTTCTACCTTGAACTTCCGAAAGGCACGCGCCAATCATACTTTCAGGTTTAAGACGATTAAATAAGGGCAGCTGTAATACCCCAAATTTGTCCTACCCCTTTACTTTTTTTTATCTGGCTTATGCATTTTGCATTTTTCTCATGTACATAACTCCCATTAGGTAATCTAACACATCATTCATTCATTAATCAATAAATTGGGCATTAAGATCAAGGACCTTGCTAGCTAGTGTTTCACATTGGTTTGAGGAATATATATATATATATATATATATATATATATATATATATATATATATATATATATATATATATATATATATATATATATATATATATATATATATATATATATATATATATATATATATATATATATATATATATATATATATATATATATATATATATATATATATATATATATATATATATATATATATATATATATATATATATATATATATATATATATATCTTCATCGAACGTTCATCCAGAGCAAGGTAATTAGGGTTTCTCCATGGTTTAGAGGCTCTCATCTGCATTCAAGAGCAATTCAAGTTGTTTCTTCAATGGTATGAATTAGGGTCTATTTCCCTAGTGAGGTGGCATTCAAGAGGGGGTTCCTTATGAATTTCATCCTTAGAGAATTCCATCATTCAATGGGATTATGTCCTTACTTAAGGTGCAAGTTGTTTAATTAATGTTGGTGTTCATGAATGTTAGGGTTTTCTTCGAGAAGATTCATTATACAGTGCAAGAAGATCTTATCCTTGGAGATAGGGTCCCAACCGATCTATTTTTGTCGAATGGAGTGGTGTTCATTGCTTGGGTCATATGGCATATGGAGATGGCTTCATAAGAAAATGCACT
Source organism: Vicia faba (assembly GCA_948472305.1). Lineage (NCBI taxonomy): Eukaryota > Viridiplantae > Streptophyta > Magnoliopsida > Fabales > Fabaceae > Vicia > Vicia faba. Next base: position 343,272,053 of record OX451741.1, read on the forward strand.
TGGATTTAGTCAAGTAAAGTTTGTGTATATCTTAAGCTAAAGAACAATGGCCATAGTTCATTCAAGAGTAAAATGAATTAGTCAAAAGATTGAGATTTCGAAATCTACTCACCATTTCATCGAGAGTTTCCTACAAAGAGTCATCTAAGGGCTTTCGAACAAAAAGAGTTTTCAAGCATTCAAGATATTATTTACATGTTCAAATTAACCATTACAAAAGTCATTACACAAACTTTTGTTATAAGCCTAAATCCTAATATCCTAAACATCTTCATGCTTGATGCCACTTGATGCCCTTATGTCTTGGATGTCTTCACCATGTTTATATGTGGTATCCGCATCTACGACCAAACTTGCTGTTAAAGACATCTTCAATACACCTTTTTATTCACCGTGCCAAGCTGCACCACTGAACCTGCACCACACACCTTCATTATCATGATCACAAAACTCAAAAGTATAGTATACAATTGACATGTTCATGCACAAATCAAATCAACCTGCTATTACAAGAATATCACTGCATAACATTGCATCAACCTGCCTAACCAAGAGTGACGTCAGTTTACAATACATGTAACAAGTCCACCATAAAACATTGGGTATACTACTTCAGTTCAACATACTTCAATCAGACCTGCATAGCATAAGATGAAAAAAACATGCATCACATTTCAGTATAGGGGCAATCATCCATGTGTTGTACATTTACAGCCCAACATCATTCATCATTATTACTATTCTTATGTGTACAGAATACACAAACCATCACACACTCTACATTGTTCTAGCACAAATGGCACAAGCATCACGGTGTTCTTCAAGTCCAAATCATTTCAACATTTTGTCAAACACTTAAACTTCAAGTTTCTACTAACCTATACCCACTCATCAACTAATCACAAAAATCATAAAAAACCACGGCCCTGCAAGCAGTCAGCAGAACTCTCCAACTATTTTTCCCAACATAATTCTAACCTATCTCTCTATCCAAAACCTAACTAACCATTATAATAACCTCCAACCCTCTGACTTCTAAAAAAAAACTTCCCAATTAATTCTAAAACCATCCAAACAGAAAAACTAACAGAACCGTAACAAACCTCCAACTAACAGAATTTCCTAACCGTTTCCAAAACAGAATCCAACAACTAAACAAAATTCCAACTAACTTTTAATCATTCTAACTATTTCTAAAACTAACCAAAACAGAATTCTAAACTTCCTAACTACCCTTCATAACAGCTCAACAAAACTTCCAGCAACAGACTAACTGAGTCCAAAAAATCTCTAACAAACTTTTTCAACCTCTAACAGTTTATTACCAGATTCATAACAGACTGCAGAGGGGGGATTGAGACGGAGAGAATGATTTACGATATATTATCAGAAATTTAGAGAGAACTAACCTTCATTGAATTCATTCTTGATTCTCCTGAGAAGAATCGTCAAACACCTTCCACCATCTTCTCTCTGCTTCATTCACTGAAAACCTTCCATAATTCTTCATTCTCTGAAGAATCTCTATCAAAACCTTCATCATGTTCTTAGCTTACTCTTCATCACCATAACCAAATCCACTTTATTATCTTCCTCAATATGTTTCTTCTGATATCATCTTCAATCACCATCATTGGTTCTTCTTAAGGCTTCATCAACAACCTCATCTTCTTCATTCATCACTTCCAATGCATCGCAATAAAGCCCCCCTTTAAGAACTACTACATCTTCATCATCGTCGTGCATCACATCATATTTCTTCGCTTCTGAATAAAAAATTGTAGCGATTATTTAACCCTCATCATAACACACATACGCAGAGATAAGAAGAAGAAAATAAGAATCAAATTGATTGAAAAGAAGAGGAGAATCGTAAGGGATTACCTGGTTTTCTTGAACACTACATCAAGGTTTTCCTTCTGATTTCATAGTTGTTTGAATCCGGTTCGGAGAAGATGAGAATAGCGAAAGTTTTGAACGTTCGCGGCGGCACTGTGGATATCTTGATCGGAGAAGAAGATAGCAAAGATATGAGAAACAGAGGCATGACGGCTTCCAGAATGGTCACGAAGGAGGTTGATTAAGAGTCGATCGAAGGAGAAGGCTAGATATTTGACCGCCACGACTGAAGAAGAAGATAGTTGATTCTCCCCTGAGCTGAACGACCATAATTCCAAACCCTATTTGAGGCTGGACCAAAATTCAGTCTTCTCAGGCCCATCTCAAATGTTTTTTGGAAGCTTAAAGAATTTGAACAAAAAGGGTTGATTTTATTGATGGGCTTAATGCTGGCTTGTTGCTCTATGCCTCTAATTCCCCATCGTACACCCCCTTTGTATAGAAGGTTATCAATTTATTTTTCATAATTTTGATGGCAAAAAATGATATAAAATAGTAGCATATTTTTAGAATTCTTTAGGATTTTTCTTTAGATTTTTATTAGAATTTTCTATTATCTTATGTTTAACAATCATTTTCATTATCATTTTTAGTTAAGATTTTGTGATATTATATTTATGAAACATTCGCAATGGGGAATGCTTGGAGGTTAATTATTTGATCACTCGTGCAGAACAACTTCTGTAGAGTTCTCTTATTGCTTGTGTGATTATGAAGAGGCAACGGACCTTCTCCGTTCGGTATCATCTCAACTTTATTTTATTCCTCATTTCCGCATTTTATCATACTTCTTTACCGCTTTTCTAGATACCATGAGAAGTAGGAAATAAAGAGTGTACGCTCGAAGTCGCTGTTTAAATACCTATAGCATGCATCCCACACTTCATTTGCTATACGTGTTGTGCTTGTTTTTTTCTTCTTCTTGTTGATTGATGAGTCACTCAATTTAAAAATTGAGATCACGACTTCTCTCTCAGTGCATGCTCCCTATAGGATTTTATCACTTTCCTTTATTTCTTGTTGATCGATGAGAAACTTAATTTAGAAATGAGATCACGACTTCACTCTCATTGCATGTTCCCTATAGGATTAGACTTTCTTTGGCATGCTATCATAGATAGGATCTCTTCAGGTGTGCTCTCTTGAGTTTACTGGCTTGCTTACTTTATCCTTCTATATACCATGTTCCCTTAGGATGCGCTCACTCTGTTCGGATGCAAGTTAGACCTTAGGTCGCAAACTGCGCATGCTAATATTAGGTAGACGTTTCCCTTTTGTTAATCCAAACCTTAAGACCACCATTGTATGATAACATTAGGTTAGAAATAGGCTAGTCTCCCTTAGACTTTTTTCTCCCCTTTTTGCATCCTTGCATCTACAACAAAAACTTCTTTTCTTAGCAAATCAAAAACATTCTAATCTCACTGAAACCCCTTTTTTAAGATAACAAAACACAAACTAAATTCAAACCATTTTGTGTGCTCGAGCACCTTTTCTCTAAAACCCTTTTCAGGTAAGGACATGATTAATTTACTTCTGTGCCAACACATAAGTCTCCAAAGGTCGAGCTGCGGTAGAAGGCGGAATTAACATTGTCCATAAAAAACACGAAACAAACAAAAACATATGAGCCGAACTACGGTAGCTCTGATTCCTCAAAAAGGATAAGTAGGCATTGGGGTAGGGCCCAAGCGAGTACAATTTTATTTTCCCTACATACTTTTCTCCTTTATTTTGCATGCATTCTCCCTTTAACAATAATATAGTAAACAATAATCATAGTTTAGACACACCCATAAGATAGACAACAAGAGTGGATACCATAGAGTACTACAGGCGTGTGGGGTGCTAATACCTCCCCCTCGCGTAACAGACTCCCTTACCCGATCTTTCGGTCACAAGACCGTGACTTCTAACTTCTTAGGTTTTCTCAATGTTTACGTTTCCCTTCATGTAGGATAAAAGATGTTCGATGGAGACTTCATTGTTTGATGATTTTTAGCCAGTTGTTTCAGCAACAACTTCTCCCCACAGAGTATGATGAAGCTTCTTCTCTTTCAGCATGCTTCTCACCATATCAAGAAAAGTATGGTTTCTTCTTTTAGCAAGACCATTGTGTTGAGGAGTATAGGGAGTAGTAACCTCATGCTCAATTCCATTCTTCTCACAGAACCTTCTGAATTCTATGGAGTTATACTCACCGCCACCATAAGTTCTAAGAATCTTCAGAGTCTGGCCACTCTGATTCTCAACCTTCAGTCTAAACTTCTTGAATTCAGCAAACACCTCGTGTTTGAACTTTATGAGAGATACCCATGTCATTCTGGTGAACTCTTCATCAAATGACACAAAGTATTTATTCCCTCCAGTTGATGCTACTGGAAATGGACCGCATACATCATAATGCGCTACTTCCAAGGAATGCTTTGCTCTTGGATATACTTCTGATGCAAATAGTAATCTTGGTTGCTTCCCTTCTGTGATACGGTGGGAGAACTGACTTGGGTGTTTTGCGTTTGATCGCAATTGTTGCGGATAGCAAGAGTTGCCACCGACTTTTCTTTTATCCAAAAGGAAAGGCTGAAAAGAACAGGAAAGACCTTTCGAGATTATTTGAGTTCAGGGGGTAGATCATGAAAATGGAAGGTATTAGCACCCTTTCCGTTGATAGTTATCTTCTGGCTCTTTGTTTCTTGCTAGATCACTTGCTTTTGTTTGAAAATGTGCTTTGTGTGGTTTTTTGAAAGTATTTTGAAAAGGCGCCATCGTTTAGGCAAACTTTGTAATAGTTCTCGTTCGTAAGAACGTATACAAAGTGTTGATCTTTTGAAAATGTTTCATGTTTGGAAAATGTTTTGAAAGTGTTTTTGAAAGTGTTGGTGTTTGTTTTGAAAATGAGCAAGGATGTTTGATTTGAAAGTGAGCAAGCAACTAGGAAGAATCTACCTACTTAAAAGTCTTAGTTCATTTCTTCCTTTCCTTTAATATTTCTACCTTACCATTTATTTGGTAAGAAGCCTTATCTTTGGATGTAAAGGGACGGGGGTGGGTCATCATATAGTCATGATAGCAATGTTGTGAGATATCTTAGCATTTCTCTTTGAGGGACTAAGATCATTTGTAAGGAAACGTTCGTAGCGTCATCGAGGGATTATGATCTTGTATTTGTGATTGTTTTTGCTAAGATATACCACATGCATAACATGACCATTTTTATAAGGCAACAAGTGGAATTACCCTAAGGGTGCATGTGTGAAAGTGTGTTTGATTGCATGCATTTTGTCTTTAATTTTTGGATTGTCTACTTGTTGGTTTTATCTTGCCATATACACCTAATTACTAACATTTATATGAAAGTAATAAAAAGTGCAAAAAATAAATCATACAATATTACAACCATATTGAATTGCATAGAAATATAAAGGCAAAAATAAGATAAAAAGAAGAAAAAAGAGCTCCTTCGATTGGGGGGAGGAGTGCCCTTCGAATCTGCTTTTGTTGGACTCCTTCGATTGGGGGCTAACATGCATCAAGTCATGGCCTTCGATTGGCCATGGCAGCAGCAAGGCGTTGCCTTTGATTGGGCATTGGTAGCAGCTGGGCGTGCCTTCTGGTTCTGCCTTGTTGCTCTGTTCCCTTCTTTGATTGAGGCTGACAGTAATAAGTCATGACCTTCGATTCTGGATGGACCTAGTGCAAATGTTCCTTCTGATTTTGCCTTTCTGGGGCTTGGAATTCAGCATGAGCATGCGTTCTGGCTGGACCTGGAAGTTAGCATTGAAGCCCAAGTGTGATACGGTGGCAGAACTGACTGTTAATATTGGTTTGCGTTTTTTGTTCGCAAATGTCGCGGTAAGCAAGAGTCGCCACCGACTTCATTTTGAAATTGCTTGTGTGTGCTTGTTTTGAAAAGTTTTGTGTTACTTCGTTTTAACCCTTGTTTCTGTCCTCAAGAGTGTTACGAAGTTATTTTTGAAAACTTTGTTTGAAAAGTGTTTGTGTGAAAAATATTTGTTATTTTGAGCAAGTACCTAACAGTTATCTACCTACTCGAAAAAAGGCGTTCTTTTCCTCCTATCCTTTAGACCGTGTTATATTACTATTAGTAGGTAACCCTAGTCGTTGGATGTTGAGGGACTATCAAAAGGGACGAAATGGTCATTGAAGGCAACATGTAAGGATACCTTAGCATTTCGAAGGGACTGTCATCATATATTCGTAGGCAACATCGAAGGACAAGATCATTTCTCGTAGGCAACTCGAGGGACAGTAAGGGACCATGATCTTTTATGATGACTTTTATACCGAGGGTCTTTCTTAAGATATCCCTACGTTCGAGGTACATGACCATTGTTTTCCGAGGCAACCAAGTGGGGAGTACCCTAGGATTGATATGTGCGAGTGATTTGTTTTCAGTTATTTAATCTTTGCACATTAGGGTTTTCTAACCGTATTAATTTGTCATGCATTCTTGTCATACAACCCTATTAACATACATCTAGACAGTTAAATATTTGAGGGAATTAAAAATGCGAGAAAATAAATCTACGCTATTACAAGGCTTCGGGGAGGGGGATTAATTACATAGCCAAAAACCCGGGGAAAAGCGATAAGTAAAAACCCTAGATTAGACTATTACAAACCATGAGCATTTACAGAAATATTGGTAAAAACAAAAATACGCGCGCGATGAATCGAATGCGGAGCAACTAGGGTTTTGAGCCTTGTCTAAACCTAATTGCGATTAAATAAGAAAATGTTTTTTGTTATGTTTTAAAATATTAATGGAATTGTTAAATTAAAGGAAAATCCTAAGTCTAATTAATTTTAAATTAAGAAAAATAAATTAATTCCTCTAAGAGCCTATTTTTGTATTTTTATTTATTTGAGAAAAGAGCAAAATAAAATTAAATCAAAAGTTTAACCTAATTTCTATTTTTTTTATTCTATTTAAACAAATTACAATTTCCCTAAATAAGACTAAATTAAATTAAATTAATAAAATTAATTTTGATAAAAAAAAGTCTAATTCCAATTTTTGTGAGTTATTAATTTTATGATTTTTTTATAAAAAAGATTAATTAGTGAATTAAAAATAATTAAAGAAAGTATTGAAAGAATTAAAAATAAATAAATAAAGAAGGATGAGATGGGTCTGTATTTAGCAAAGGGGGGGGGGGGTGGAATGTAATTCCTGGGCCCAAATGGACAGAGGTCTGTTTGACTTCGCCCCATTCCAGTGTGCATGCTTGACTAAGGCTCATGGTTGTCCTCCAATGATGGCATGTTGATCTGAGGCGTTGATGAATTGGGTGGCCAGATCCTGAGGGTGTAAGGTGAACTCTTTGACTTGCTATGCACTGGATTACCTATGGAAAAATATTAACAATAAAGGTTGGGACCTGAGAATCGAACCCAGATCCTTTGCACTTTCCCCCTGCACGCTTACCAACTGAGCCAAGTGTTTTGTTTGTATATACAATAAAGCATAAATATTATATAATGAAAACACTAAATCCTGGAAAACATGCACTAAATTTAAATGTTCCAACCAAAGGATGACACGCATCATCGTCTACCTCTCATCTGTCGTTTTAGGTAAACAAACTTTTACCTACAGACACTGGTTGTAGGTATATCCCTGTCCATCTCCAAAATCGCGTGTGCTCAAGATAAATGGCCCTGGCTGGTACCATTCTACTCGTTTCATCCTCACGAGTCTCATGGTACCAGAATCATTACTCAATTTTTCCTATCCTGCAAAGCCCTAATCAAGAACACAAAACCCTAACTATGACAACTTCATGTACAGGCGTTAGAAATTCAATTAAATGATACCAAAAGTTTGCAAACACAATGACAAACACGAATATATCATCAAAATATGCAATGGATGAGTAAATCAATAAAAACGAATTTGAATTTGGAATCAAGTGGTGATACCTATATCTCACAATTCTAGGCGTGAGAGAGCTTGCAAATGGTTGGAATTCCTTCTGGAGATGTCCAAGAACCTATTGGTGTCGTGAGAATGGTATGAATTGGCCTCTAATGTGGAAATTGAATCACCACTTTTCTTGAAATTTTTTGAGTTCTGTTTCACCTTCTGCACGACTGCTTCTAACCTCTTTATGCCTTGGTCTCCTTCTGTATATGTAATACAAACTATTAGGTCAACAAAAACGACCTCAATCTTGCTCATCATAGAGATTTGGTTTGATCCTTAAATGCATATGATTTCTTTCCAATTTTGCTCAAATCCAATCTTTTTCAAACCAAATTGACTTTGCACGAGTTGATCTTCAATTGACAGCATATGAGATCTTTTTTCAATGCAAAAATCATCCCTAAAATACAATATATGATTTATTAGGATTTATTTGATTTTATTTGAATTTTAAATGAATAAAAATCAAAATAAATTGAATAAATTAATAAATAAAGCATGGAGGGTCCCATAGGTCGTGGACTATGTTAGGAATAAGATGCAAGCATAAAAAGTTGGGCCCATTTAGCAAAATATGCAAATTTGAGCATATTTGACTTTTGGTAATTTTGCAAAAAAGGTCAACTTGGACAATGTATAACTCTCTCAATTTTGACCCTAGAGAGGTGTTCTTGGACTTTTTAGAAATATTAGGATGTCCTCTAAGCAACCATTTTGGTCTAATCTCAATTGAGTATTCCATGTTCATGTATGATTCCTTGACCCAAAAGGTGTTTTTGTTGACTTTTCAAAATGACCCATAATGTCCAAATTCATATCTTCTTGTGAGTGCACATTTTGAACTTGGGAGATGAATATGAATTGTAGGGGATTTAATCCTCTTAAAAATGAGCTTTGGATGGGTCATTTTTGATAAAGTATGAGAAAGTTATGCTTGGTCAAAGTTGAGCTGACTTTTCCTTCAAAACCTTAATTTAGCAACTTTTGGGTTTTGATGAATTATGGGCAATCCTTGATGAATCATGATCAAACCTTGATCAAATGATAAATTATACTTCAAAATTAGGATATTGACCAAAAATCTTGAAGTTTGACTGTATGTGGGTCACAGTTGACTTTTGACCTAGCATAGTCAATTTTCAGGTATTTGAGCAATTGATTGAGCAAACTTCCTCTGCAAGGCTTGAAACTTGACATGGATGATCTTGAGAAGATATTAGGACAATGGTGAGCATTTGGTATCCTTTGGACTCAAACATCTTGATGCAAAATGAGACCCTAATTTGAGGTGGACTAGCTTAGGAGAGAGTTTGTCTAGTCAACTCTTGGACTTCCTTGAGCAATTTGAGGACCTCACTTGACATGTATTGAGAGATATGGGAGGGCAAATTTTGGGGTACAACAGCTTCCCCTGTTCAATCTTCTTAAACCTGAGGATGTAGATTGTCTCGTCTGTGTTTCGTGATTTGAAGTTGGAAGATGATTGAACACTAGAGTGCCCAGAAATTTGCACTCGCATGAAGTGATACTTGACTTGCGATATCGGGAATGGGATTATAGATGCCATTTGGAAGTCGATGACGGGAGATGGGCTTAGAGATGCCATCCGAAGAGGTGTCGCTCGCATAAGAGATTCTTTTGCGAGATCCTGTATACCTGTTGTTAAGGAGGACTTCGTTGGGGAATGTTGGTCTCTACCTTGAGAGAAATAGAGTTTTAGGAGCTTCAGTTATCCGTTACTCTACTGGGTAATAACTCCGGTTTGGGAAGCGGAAATAACCCGCGTGTTTGGTCAGGGGAAACATTAAATCAACCGTGTTTGACTGGGTCCCGGTCTTACAGTGTTGCGAACTGTTGTCTGGGGATAAGGGAGGAAGAACCTGGATAGTAAGGTTATGAGAAGGAACCTGGATAGTAGGGTTACTCTGGTATGAAAGCCTGGATAGTAGGGCTGTGAGAAGGAACCTGGATAGTAGGGTTACTTCGGTATGAAAGCCTGGATAGTAGGGCTGTGAGAAGGAACCTGGATAGTAGGGTTACTTCGGTATGAAAGCCTGGATAGTAGGGTCGTGAGAAGGAACCTGGATAGTAGGGTTACTTCGTTATGAAAGCCTGGATAGTAGGGCTGTGAGGAGGAACCTGGATAGTAGGGTTACTTTGATATGAAAGCCTGGATAGTAGGGACGTAAGAAGGAACCTGGATAGTAGGGTTACTTCGGTATGAAAGCCTGGATAGTAGGGTTGTGAGAAGGAACCTGGATAGTAGGGTTACTTCGATATGAAAGCCTGGATAGTAGGGCCGTGAGAAGGAACCTGGATATTAGGGTTACTTCGGTATGAAAGCCTGGATAGTAAGGTTGTGAGAAAGAACCTGGATAGTAGGGTTACTTCGGTATGAAAGCCTGGGTAGTAGGGCCATGGAAGGAACCTGGATAGTGGGATTGTTCTTGTCACACCGATGATTACTCTGTTTAGCTTCGAGTATTGATCATGGACCTGCTGGAAATTGTTGATAATAAATGTCTTTCCTGAAAGAAATACGGGGTTAGTTATGTGCGATGCATGAGATGTATTGTGATGAGGTTCTCGAAATAACTGGGATTATGTTATATGTAATGTATGCACATATCATAATATATGAACATGAAATGCTGACATAATAATCTGAATCCGGGAAAATAAATCCCTAACTACTATAAAAACCACAGTTCCTCTACTTCTGTTAGGGATGGTGAACAAAGATGACTGTGTCGGGGATTTGCCCCTTGACTGGTGAATATTCCTCCGGAAGAGACCCTGTCCGAGGATAACTCTGTGGGGAAATAACTCTGTTGGAGAGGAAATGTTTTGTTGCGAGATCTGCTGATTTGGAGAAATAAACTCCACCGGGGATGAATTTCTGTTGCTGGTGATAATGAATTCTTTTGGAGATTGAATTTCTACTTGTGAGAGAAATAAACTCTGCTTGGGGAAAAATTTACTGACTCACTCGTGGTTGCAAACCTTAGCTAGGGAGAGTTATGTCCGGTTCGGGGAAGCTAACATCACTGTCTTTGGATACTTTTCACTCTGTGGGGAGTGTATGTACCACTACTCATGTTCTCAAACTGGCTCTATCCCGGTACCTGATGGGCAGAGTAACTATAAGGTTTTGGACACTTCTTGTTTGTCCCTGTTCCTGGAATTACGAGTAATCGTCTTTTGTTTTTTTATGTGAATATTTGTGAGCAACAATTATTTTCAAATGCATATATCAAAAATGAATTATTGGACGTTCTTGCAAAACAAAACAGAAAAAGAAAAGCAAATTGAAATTTCTTGTGAAAATGAATTGTATTGACTTTTTGAAATTTTCCTGTAATAGGCGTTTTGTACAAAGAAGCTGACATCCTAGTAAGAGAGCGCCGCCGAAAGATAGAAATTACAATTTGTGTTTAAGAAAGAAAAAACAGCTATGTGAAACAGTCCCATTGGGTTCCAACTTTACTATTGCCTTTATGTCCTCAAGCATCTCATCACTTTGCTGCTTGGTCGAAGGTTGGTCAGATTGATTGGCGTCGTCTGAGCTTGATAGTCAATACTGAAGTCTGGCTGCGAGGTGATCCAATGAGACATAGTGTTACGCTTTGATCCCTTATTTTTGCTTGGACCACCCTTTTGGGTTTTCAGTCCACCGGGATACCCCTTTTTACCCAAGTCGCCTTTGCAGGGTTTTCGACTTGCCGGGTGTACATATTTTTTCATTTTCATCCCTTACTTTTGCCCGAACCCATTTGGTTCACTGAGAAGCCCTTATTTTTGCCTAGGCCAGTCAACCTAGCGGGTCTTTGATTATGCGTAGTATCTTTTCATTATGTATGCATTGACAGGGTGAGGAAGGTCGTCACCATCCATGGTGGTTAGAATCATAGCTCCTCCCGAGAAAATGTTCTTAACCACAAATGGCCCTTCGTATATGGGGGTCCATTTGCCCCTGGGATCACCATGTGGAAGTATGATACGCTTGATCACTAGATCCCCGAATTGATATTCTTGACGTCTGACTTTCTTGTTAAAAGCCTTGATCATTCGCTTTTGATACGTCTGACCATGACAGATAGCAGTAAGTCTCTTTTCATCGATTAAATTCAGCTGATAAAGCCGGGTTTGGATCCAATCGTCTTTGTTCAAACCTGCATCCTTCATAATCCTGAGAGAGGGTATATGGACTTCGATGGGTAGGACTGCCTCCATGCCATACACCAAGGAGTAGGGTGTTTCCCCTGTCGACGTCTGTGCTGAGGTACGGTACCCGTGAAGTGCGAATGGTAGCATCTCGTGCCAGTATTTGTATGTCACTGTCATCTTCTGCATAATCTTCTTGATGTTCTTGTTAGCCGCTTCAACAACCCCATTCATCTTCGGCCGGTAGGGAGAAGAGTTATGATGTTGTATCTTGAATTGTTTGCAGAGCTCGGTGATCATTGTATTATTGAGATTTGTACCATTGTCTGTAATGATCCTTTCTGGTACACCATATCGACATATCAAATTGTGTCGGATAAACCGCGCCACGACGTTCTTGGTTACCGTAGCAAAGGAAGTTGTCTCAACCCACTTCGTAAAGTAATCAATTGCTACCAAAATGAAGCAATGCCCGTTAGACGCAGTAGGTCTGATCTCGCCGATCATGTCGATGCCCCACATTGAAAAGGGCCAAGGAGCTGTCAAAACATTCAGGGGAACTGGAGGTACATGCACCTTATCAACATAGACTTGGCACTTATGACAGGTTCGAGAGTGTTGGTAACAATCGGCTTCCATAGTGGACCAGTAGTATCCTGCCCGTAGGATTTTCTTCGTCATGGTATGTCCACTGGAATGAGTTCCGAAAGTGCCTTCATGTAGGCCTGCCACGATCCTTTCCGCCTCGCTCTTGTCTACACATCGCAGTAAGGTTGAATCATGGTTACATTTATAGAGAATTCCATTGTTGATGAATAATTTCGCCACGAACCTTCTCAGAAACTTCTTATCATTAACAGATGCCCCCTCGGGGTATTCTTGAGTCTCAAGATATCTCTTCAACTCATGAAACCAGGGTTTATCTGCTACCTCTTCAGTCTCAATGTCACAGTAATGTGCGGGTTCGTCCAACCTCTCAATGGTAATCTGGGGAGCTTCATTGTCCCACCTCACTTTGAACATGGAAGACATGGTAGCTAGCGCGTCCGCTAACTGATTCTCTTCTCGTGGGAAGTGTTCAAAGGTTATCTCCTCAAAGTATGGGAGAAATGTTAGTACATACTCTTTGTAAGAAATAAGATTCGTGTGCTTCGTATCCCACTCGCTTTTAATCTGACTTATCACCAGAGCGGAATCTCTGAATACACTCAAGATTTTAATCCTCAGGTCGATAGCAGCTCGAAAACCCAAGATACATGCTTCATACTACGCCATATTGTTGGTGCAGTTAAAGCATAACCAGGCGGTGAACGGAGTATGACAGCCCTCAGGAGATATAATTACAGCGCCAATGCCATTAGCCATAGCGTTCGAGGCTCCATCAAAATACATAGACCACCGGGATCCCTCCTCGGGTCCTTCATCCGGTCCAGGTTCTTCGCAGTCGGTTACCATTATGATGTTCTCATCCGGGAACTCAAAATTCATGGACTAGTAGTCATCCACGGCCTGATGCGCCAAATGATCTGCCAACACACTCCCCTTGATTGCTTTTTGGGTTGTGTATTAGATTTCGTACTCAGTTAAGATCATTTGCCATCTTGCTATCCTTCCTGAGAGAGCGGGCTTCTCGAAGATATACTTGATCGGATCCATCTTTGATATCAATAAGGTGGTGTGAGTTAGCATATACTGTCTCAATCGGCGATCAGCCCATGCCAAAGCGCAACAAGTTTTCTCGAGCAATGAGTATCGGGTCTCACAGTCGGTAAACTTTTTTCTAAGGTAGTAAATAGCGTGCTCTTTTCGGCCAGACTCGTCATGCTGCCCCAACACACACCCCATTGAATTGTCTAGCACTGTCAAGTATAAAATCAAAGGTCTTCCTTCAACTGGAGGCATCAGAATTGGTGGTTGTTGAAGGTATTCCTTGATTCTTTCAAAAGCAGTATGGCATTTATCATTCCACTTTAGCACTTGATCTTTCTTCAGCAGTTTGAGGATTGGCTCACAAGTAGCAGTCATATGTGAAATGAACCTGGCGATGTAATTAAGACGTCCCAAGAAACCTCTAACTTCTTTTTCTGTGCGGGGAGCCGACATCTATTGTATGGCTTTTACCTTTGCAGGGTCTACTTGAATACCTTTGTCACTGACAACGAAACCCAAAAGCTTACCAGACCTTACCCCGAAGGTACACATGCTCGGATTCAACCTCAGCTTGTATGTCTTCAACCTGTTAAACAGTTTCTGGAGATGATCAAGGTGCTCTTCCTCAGTCTGGGACCTGGCTATCATGTCATCAACATAAACCTCGATCTCATGGTGAATCATATCGTGGAACAAAGCGACCATGGCGCGCTGATAAGTTGCCCCAACATTCTTCAACCCAAAAGGAATTACCTTGTAACAGAAAGTTCCCCACTGCGTAACGAAGGTTGTCTTCTCCATGTCTTCAGGAGCCATCTTAATCTGGTTGTAGCTAGAAAAACCATCCATGAAGGATAAGATTTTGTGTTGCGCGGTGTTGTCGACCAAAACATCGATGTGAGGAAGTGGGAAATCATCCTTGGGGCTTGCCCTGTTTAAATCTCTATAGTCTACACACATCCGTACCTTACCATCCTTCTTAGGTACTGGAACAATGTTGGCAACCCACTGTGGATAAGAAGTGACAACTAAGAACCCTGCGTCAAATTATTTCATGACCTCTTCCTTGATTTTCTCTAACATTCCGGGGCACATACGACAGACCTTCTGCTTCACCGGAGGACAGTCCTCTTTGGTCGGCAGGCGGTGAACCACAATATCAGTGTCCAAACCAGGCATGTCTTCATAGGACTAGGCGAAGATCTCAACATAGTCATGTAGCATCTGTATTAATCATTTCTTGACACTAGGCTCCAGATTCACACTTATCTTAACCTCTTTCTTGTCTTCCTCTGTACCCAAATTTACTGATTCAACTGGCTCTTCATGAGGCTGTATGGACCTCTCTTCCTGCTGCAATAGTCTAGCAAGTTCTCCAGGCACCTCACAATCATCCTCACCTTCGTCCTCGGCTTGGTTGATCAGATTTTCAAAGTCATAACTGGAAATAGCAGAACAGTTATCAATGGGATCCAGAGTGGATATGGATCTGCATTATGATACGTGAGTGTGTGTAAGAGAATAGTTGTTTTGATAAAGTGAGAGACAAAAAAGAAAAACAAGGAGTGTAAAATTTGTAATGCAAGAAACGTCCAATGCTTTATTAATGATATATGAAATGACAAATAATAGCCCTCACAAGCAAAGCCAAGGTGCCTCGGGCTAGGCACCAGGCCGTAAAGTTTCAAATTATTTATTACAAATCTTAAAACAAAGGTCAATTACTACGGAATAAAAGAAACATGTATGAAGTCCTTCGCCGTCCAGTTATTCAGTCCACCGTTGGTTGTTGGGTAGATCCAGCTGTCAATGTCTGAATCTTCTTCACTGTCCTCAATTGCATTAACTCCCCGATTACTGATGTGTAGTGGAGGTCTTCCAGCCTGTTATAAGGTGGCCAGAACCGGGACGTGTTTCCCTATTTTGTTAGGAAATTTGCTGGTTTGCGTTTGTATTTGCAAAATGTCGCGGTAAGCAAGAGTCGCCACCGTCTTTTATTTTATCCAACAAGGAAAGTAAAAAAGCACGGAAAAATTCCTTTTTCGAGATATTTCTGAGTACGGGGGGTAGATTATAGAAAGGGAAGGTATTAGCACCCTTTCTATCTGTAGTTATCTACGGGCTCTTAGGTACTTGCTCATCATTTTCAAAATTGTTTTCTTTGTGTTTGTGTGCTTTGAAAAGTTTTTGTTTTAACTTCGATTTAACTCTTGCTCCTGTTTTCAAGAGTGTAATGAAGTGTTTTGAAAACTTTGTTTGTAAAGGAGTGTAAGTGTGAAAAATTTGTTTTGGATTGAGCAAGTACTTAAGAACTAATCTACCTACTCGAAAAAAGAATCGTTCTATGTTCGTTTCTTTTAGACAATGCTATCCCACTATTAGTGAGTAGGTAGCACCATCGTTGGAGTTTTGAGGGTCAATTCAAAAGGGACGTACGGTCACTAAAGCAATATTAGGACGTCTTAGTAGTAACCCTAATGTCTTAGATTATTTATCCGAGGCAACAATATCCGAGGCAACCTTTCCGAGGCAACTTTGATCTTTGGACAAAAGAACGACCACTAAAACATCATGTACTCAATGACCATTTACCGAAGGCAACCAAGTGGGAGTGTACCCTAGGAGTGCACATGTGCGAATGTTTCAATTTCAGTTTATTTATCTTTTCACATTTAGGGTCATCTAACTGTTTTAAAATTAGTCATACATTCTTTTCATGCAAACCCTAATTATTCATACATATAACAGTTAATAATTTGCGGAATTTAAAATGCGGAAATTAAACTAGACTATTACAAGGCTTCGGGTATTTACATAGCCAAAAACAAACTCTTTGAAAAATAAAGCAATAATGAAAAGTAAAAGTCCTAATTAAAACTATTACAAACTGTAGGCAGTTACAATAATTGGGATAAAAATAATAATAAAGCGCGCGATGCAAATTAGATCGACGAGAAGCTAGGGTTTTGACCCTCCTAACCAAAAGAAAAATGTTTTTGTTGTTTTTAATATTTTTTAAAGAAAAGAATTGAGTTTTTTCTAAATTAAATATGAAAATTAATTAGTGGTTAAACTAATTAGTGAAAATAATTACATGACCTATTTTTGGTTTTTTTGATTACTTTAGGAAAAAAATAAAATATAATTAAGTTAGTAATAAAACCTATTTATTCTAATTATTTTTAAGTTATTTACAAAATACTTAAAGTTTTACCTAAAATTAAATCTAATTAAATTAATTAATTAATTGATAAAAATATGCCTAAATCTAATTGGTGAAAAATAATATTTTTGGTGATTTTTTGATAAAAAAAGAAAATAATTTGATTGGTTAGTAAAATAAATAAATAAATTAAAAGAAATAAAATAAAATAGAAAAAAAATAGAAAAGATAGAATGGGCCTGAATATTGTTTGGAGGGGTGCAAATAACCAGATCTGGGCCCATTTGAGTGAGGTCCACGTTGACCTCTGAGATCCAGTGCATGCATTTGACTTGGCTTATGGTGTTCCTCCCATCACGACCCTTGGATCTGGCCTTCATGACACTTGGCGCTTTGGATTATGATGGAGCATGGTGGTCACTAGCTTCATGTGTACGCTGGATCCTGAAAAAGAAAATATCATAGAGAAATAGGGGGACCTGGGATTCGAACCCAGGTCCTGAAGCAATATCCACGCCCTCACTACCACTGCACCACCTGTTCTTGTTGGTACATACAATACATAATAATAATAATATATGAAAAGCAAAGCACTGAATTCAAAATGCGCGAAAATTCAAACAAGCCAATAGAGGGGCGCCACATGGGTCATCTTCTTCCTCTCTCCATGGGTAAAAGTACCAAACTTTTACCTACGGACGTTTGTCCGTAGCTATAAGCAATGCTCGTTCCAAAATCCTCCATGAGCCATATAAATGAAACCTAACGCCATGGCTGGATTCGTCTCATCATTCTGAGCATGATGGTACCCTTCATCAAGGCTAATTTTTCCTGTAAACAAAAACCCTAATTCGAAGCTATAAACCCTAACAATGGTGAATTCCAGTATAGGCCATATAAATGCAATTAATCAATACAGGAAGCTTGCAAATGTTTCATGGATCAATAATATATGATTAATTCATCCTAACAATGCCTAAATCATGTTATTTGAATTCAAGAAATATTGGGTACCGTGACTGACTTACAGTGCAATACAGGGCTCGAAAATGCTTGGTTTTGATTGCTTTGGCTTGCTGAGAGTCCCAGGAAGCAAATGGAATGGTCAAGAAGTCTTGAATTGGCCTGGAACAATGAAATCGATCTTGCACTTTTTCTTGATTTTATCAAATGTTGCTCTGCTTGTTGCGCCCGTTTCTCACCTAGTTTTGAGTCTGCACACCCTCTATATGTATCAAGGAAGGGATTAGGGTTGATAACTGATGTCAATCTTCCTCCATCAATGAATTGGATTCTTGATTTGATTCACTTTGAAAACTTTCCAAAATTGGCCTATTTCAATCTTTTTGTTCACACCATGCCTTGATACGAGTTTGAATACTTGCTAGCTGTATAACAAAACCTGAAACAAGCATAAAATCTTTTGTTTTCAATATTTTGGATTTTATATGATTTGTTTTGATTTAAATTGAATTAATTCAAATAAAAATCAAAATAAATAATAAAAACATGATAAGGACAAGTGGCAAAGGCTAGAGCTCGTGGACTATGTTGCCAACTCAAAACAAGTTAAAAAGATTGGGCCCATTTGGCAAAAATTGAAGTTTTAGGCATAGTTGACTTTTGGCAATTTTGCAAAAAATGTCAACTTCACCAATGCATAACTTCCTCAATTTTGACTCTTTGGAGGTGTTCTTGGACTTTTTAGAAAGCTTTATATGTCCCCTAATCAAAACGTTTGGTATCATCTCAATTTGATATTTCATGCTCATGTATGAAGCTTTGACAAAAAAGGTGTTTTTGTTGACTTTCCAAAATGACCTATAATGTCCAAATTCATAACTTCTTGTGAGTGCATATTTTGAACTTGAGAGATAAAGATGGATTGTAGGGAATTACATCATCTTCAAAATGAGCTTTGGATGGGTCATTTCTCATAAAATATGAGAAAGTTATGCTTGGTCAAAGTTGAGTTGACTTTTCCTACAAAACCCTAATTTAGCAACTTTTGATTCTTGATGAATTATGAGCAATCCTTGATGAATCATGATCAACCCTTGATAAAATGATGAAATATACTTCAAAATGAGAATGTTGACCAAAAATCTTTAAGTTTGACTGTATGTAGGCCACAATTGACTTTTGCCCTAGCACAATCGATTTTTGGGCCTTTGAGCAATTGACTGAGCAAACTTCCTCTGCAAGGCTTGAAACTTGACATGGATGATATTGAGAACATATTAGTACATTGGTGAGCATTTTGGATCCCTATGACTCAAATATCTTGATGCAACATGAAACCCTAATTTGAGGTAGACTGCCTTATGAGAGAGCTTGTTTGGCCAACCCTTGGATTACCTTGAGCAACTTGAGTATCTTTCTTGAGATGTTTTGAGAAAAATGGGAGGGAAAATTTTGGGGTACAACACAGACCGAGCGCGCCTAACATCCCGTTGAGCCCCTGTAGTAAAGCCCAAACCAAATTTGTCAGTTTTGTGAGTGAAATCAGGGAGCTGACCCCAATTGGTACACCCACCTTCTTCAACTACAGCCCTAGAGTCCTTGAGAGAAGCCATCTTCAACGGAAGTTTGTTGGTAGTCACTTCAGTTGATGCCAAGACCTGAGGGACCTCTTCGAAATTCTTACAAGGAGTTTCTATGAATTCCCCGTCCATCTCTACATAGCGGAAATAATTGAGATGACTTACCATATACTCTTCTTCACCTCGCGTTGTGACGATCTTTCCTTTCACTGGGTACTTCAGCATTTGATGGAGCATAGAAGTAACTGCCCCAGCCCTATGGATCCAAGGACAACCCAGCAAGCAAGAATACGATGGCTTGATATCCATTAAGTAGAAGGTGGACCCAAAGGTCTGAGAACCCACTTTGACAGGGATGTCCATCTCCCCGTGCACCATTATTTTTTATCCATCAAAATCCCTTACCACAATATTACTAGGATTTAGAATCAAACCCTCATAATCCAAATGGTCCAACGCTTTCTTCGGCAGCACATTCAGTGAGGACCCGGTATCTACTAGCACATGAGCCATAGTGGTACCCCTGCACTCGATCGAGACATGCATAACATCATTATGATTTCTCCCCTTAGCAGTCAGATTCGCATCTGAAAACCGTAACCCATTGTCAACAGTCAGGCTAGCCACACAATCTTTGAACTGGTCTGCAGAAGTTTCCTCCGGCACATGTGCATTCTTGAGAAACGTAATCAAAACCTTCGCATGGGCTTCAGAACACAACAACAAGGACAACATGGAGATCTTAGACGGGGTCTGCCCCAGCTGCTCGACTATGTTGTAGTCGCTTTTCTTGATAATTTTTTCAATATTTCCTCTATCTCTTCTTTCGAGGTTTCTACAATGATCTTCTTAGGTGCCTCCGTCCGGGCAGGCTCACCTATGATTTCTTTACCCTGAGTCCCAGATGGCTCAGCAGTAGGGGTGACAACTGGAGTAGGAATTGGGACAGTAGTTATGTACTGGAAGATGGAACGACAACAGGTTCGTGGACAGTCGGAGGGGAAATCTCAGGAGAAAAGAGTCTTCCACTTCTGGTGACCTTGCTAGCCCCCACAATATTACTGACATCCGTATCGGCTTCTTCAGTCCTCAGATCTTGTTTAACACCATGGTAATATACATCAGCATCGTAATGCCATGGGATAGCCTTATCTGAGGTATATGGGATGGGGCCAGGAGCGGTGATTATTAACGGAGCAATTCTTGGAACAGGTGTAACCCTAACAGGTTTTCTCGAGGAAACCTTGGAAGGATTGGAGGAAATGGTGATAATGGCAACATCTTCAAACGGAATCATAGTCTTCTCAAACAAAATTTCTTTATTATCCATCAGGCGCTGAACACCTGACTTCAATAAATAGCAACTGGAAGGCAGAATTGAACACATGTGGCAACCTTCACCATAACCCGAAAATAAACCGGCCAACAACAAATTCTTCTTAACCATCGTCAAAGGAAAAGAAATTTCTTCCACAGAGGTCACAAACGAATCGGTGTCCACAGCATTGACTTCACGACCATGTTTGGGCATAGAAGCAGTTATGATGTTGGGCTTTTCCGGAGCATCAAACTAATCTCCTTAGCTTCCAGTAAATCTTTCACTTTATTTCTCAGAGCCCAGCAATCGTTTGTATCATGGCCTGGGCTCATCGAATGGTAGGCACGTCGCGCGTTGGGATTGTATCTGGGAGAAGCAGTGTTTAGATTCTTGGGAGCCTCTTTCAAGGTTGCCAAGTTGGATTTTAATAGATGAGGTAGAACTTCAGCCAAAGTCATGTTGATGCGGGTAAACTGCCATTGTGGTCTTTCCACCCTTTGTTGATTGTTGCATTGTGGAGCAACTGCGGGTCTTGGTATCACTACAACATTTACTGTTTGACGGTGTTCAGATCTGTTTTGTCCCCTCGGGCCGTAGACTGCACTAGCTTCCTTCTTATAGGTGAAAGGCTTCTTTGTTGCACTTGACGAAGCATCCTTCTATATCTTACCACTTCAGATACCAGCTTCCACTCTCTCTCCATTCAAAATCAACTCAGCAAACCCATATGACGAACTGCCGATCAAGTGATTGAAAAATGGACCAGATAGCATCCCTGGAAACATGTCCACCAACTCCCGATCAGACAAAGGGGGTTGGAATCTTCCAGACAAGTCTCTCCACTTTTGAGCATAGTCCTTAAAACCTTCACTTGTACCCATAGACATACCCTGGAGCTGAGTACGAGTGGGAGCAAGGTCAGTGTTATACTGATATTTATTGTAAAAAGAAGTAGCAAGATCTTCCCAGTTTTGGACATTGGCTCCTTCCAACTGGTAGAACCATTCAAGTTGAGTCCCTGACAGACTATCTTGAAAGAAATGCACCCACAAATTTCTATCAACAATGTGGGGTTGGATCTTTCAGACATACGAGCGAAAATGGAGTTTTGGGCAGGAAACTCCATCATACTTAGCAAAAACTGGAGCTTTGAACTTATGAGGGATCACCACCCCCGATACCAGTCCCAATTCTCCGAAATCTAAACCAGGGATTTTATGAATCTCCATAGCGCTTAGACGGTCTTCTAGCTTCTTGTATCTATCCTCGGCAGGAGGATATTGTTCATCATCGTAATCGGTATCGTTATCAGAAACTGCAGGACTAGGGTCCTTTGTCCTTTCTTGTTTCTCCCCGTCCTTGGATGAGGAGGTTACGTCAGTTGGTGGCCTCAACCTTTCTCTGAATCTTCTACCCATGTTCAGAATACCGACCTTCTTCTTCTTCTTCTCCTTCAGAATAAGGGTCTTCAGATCCTCTTGTCCCTTAGCCATACTTATGAACATCTGTTGGAACTGGGTGTTCTATGCCTGAAGATCTTTGATGGCTTGATCGGAAGACATTTCTACTAAAATAAACAGCGAAGAAGATGAGAAATCTGTAGGGGTACCTGTAATGATGTGCATGATGATGGGATGCGCATGTAATGATTTCAAAGACTTTGGGAGATTTAAATTTGCAAACCAAAAATAAACAAAACTTTATTATCTTAAACTTTGAAAGGTTCAGCAATGCCTTTAAGGCGTTACAAGGAAGTAAAATAAACAAAATCTAAAACTAGAAAAACAGCAAAATCAAAAGTCCCATGGTCGCTTCCTCTTTGTGCTGATGTAGTCATTGATCACTCTTTCTTCCTCGAGCTTCCGGGTAAGTTTCAAAATCTTCCTTTCTTGTTCATGGTACTTTTCCAGGTAAGTATCCCGCTCATTCCTCAGCTGAATCCAAGACCTCTGCAACTCCCCGGGATCAGTGGGAATGTAAGGATAGAGAATCGTGTAAGGAATTTCGTCTTCATTAGTGGGCTCCATAATCATTGGTAATACGGCCTCATAGGGCATCCCAAGCTTCTGGGCACGAGCTTGGACCCATTGGAGGTAAGGCTGCATAGGAAGGGAAGTCTTTGGTCCCAACTCTTGGGGGTCAGATGTGTTCACCATGCCCCAAGCTCGTATGAATCTTCGGCGATGTTCCTTAACGTCATCCTTATAGTCAAATACAATGTCCTCAAGAAGTAGCTCAATGGGACCATATCTCCGAGCACGACCAAATTGCCGCAAAGCTAGACAAGGATTGTAAGTTATACCTCCTCTAATTCCAAGCAACGGGACATTAGGGTATCCCCCACAACGATCAATAATAGCAGTGTCTTCCATAGCCCAGAAACACCAAAGAATATCTGTATGGGCAAGTGACATTATCATGTAGGACCAACCAAAACCTTCTTCGTTCTTCAACACAGACTTAGGGAGGTGAGAAATAAACCACCTCGACAGCAGCGGCGTGCAACACATAAGAGTCCCTCTTCTTCTCACAGTACGAGTATAGAGGGCATGCAAGATATCACCCAGCAGGGTAGGCACAAGATTGTGAGAAAGGAAAATCTTGACAGCATTCACATCTACAAAGGAATCCGGATTTGGGAAGAGAACTAACCCATAGATAAGGAGAGCCAAGATATCTTCAAAATCCTGAAAATCCAAATTATCCCAGAATAGCTGAGCCTGGTCTATCAGAAATTTGGCTAGAAACCTTCGACCCCGCTTCGTGTTTCCCAATTGGATACTACATCAGCCCGTTTCAAATGCAGAGCTGAGGCAATGTCTTCTGGTCTAGGAACTTCTTCCATACCTGTGAAGGGTACCTGTTCAAGAATGGATATGCCCAATAGGTGAGAGAACTCGTCCAAGGTGGGAACCAACTGGTAATCTGGAAAGGTGAAGCAATGATGCACATGATCGAAGAACTGGAAAAGTACACTCATCATTTTCTCATCAAGATTTGAAGTAACCAGGCTGAGAAGTTGACCGTGTCTCTTAATGAACATAGAAGTCTCAGAAACTCTTGAGGCTAGCTCTTTAAGTTGGGCAGGTATTTGCACAAAGTTGACTCAGATGGTATTTCTGCGTACGGAAGCCATAATCTGCAAAACAGAACAAAGATAAATTCCCTTGGTCTTTGAAATGGTTAGTGTAATGAAGCATGAATGTCATGTTATGATGCATGATGTCATGATAAACCACAGGTATAGCAAACAACAGGTATTGCAAACACAGTCAAATCACACAAAACCCTTAGGTTTAAGGCTTGCATGAGGTCAAAGGTAGTACCCTCTTGAAGTTAAGTTGGTTTCAATTTGTCCTAGAAAAATTAACCGGGTTCTAGAGGATCTCAATATCACTGACCATCCTCCATCGGTCATGGTTTCAGCTCACATAATCTTTTCTTACGGCCGGAACTATCTCGGGAGTATGGTCTCAATGAGTGTAGCATCGAGTATCAACCAGTTCTCAGCTTTACACCGAGACCGGCTATCTCACTACTTTCTAATGGCCAAGTTGGTCGATTAAAGGTTCTAAGGTCAGTTGATGCTTAATGACACCACACAGCGGCCCCGTATTCTCCTCATTTATCTACAAGGGATACCGGTACCAACCAATGTGCCACATCAATGTAGCTACTACTTCAACCGTATCGGTCTACGCCATACAGTTCCCTCACAGTCTATTGCTACTTACCTAAAAAGTGTCCCCCAGATTCAGTTAGGATCTATAGTAACTCCCAAACAAAAACCCTTAAAAGTAAAGCATTCAAAGCAATCAAGAGAAGCAATTATGATGAACTAGATCCTAAGGTATACCCCACTTATTTATCCCCAGCAGAGTCGCCAGTTCTGTGATACGGTCGCAGAACCGACTGTTAATACTGGTTTGTGTTTTTTTCCGCAAATGTCGCGGTAAGCAAGAGCCGTCACCCACTTTTATTTTATCCAACAAAGGAAAAGGAAAAAGAACAGAAAAAACCTTTTTCGAGATGTTTCTGAGTACGGGGGGTAGATTATAGAAAGGGAAGGTGTTAACACCCTTTCTATCCATGGTTTTTCATGGGCTCTTAGGTACTTGCTCATTATGAAATTGCTTGTGTGTGCTTGTTTTGAAAAGTTTTGTTTTACTTTGTTTTAACCCTTGTTTCTGTCCTCAAGAGTGTTACGAAGTTGTTTTTGAAAACTTTGTTTGAAAAGTGTTTGTGTGAAAAATATTTGTTGTTTTGAGAAAGTACCTAACAGTTATCTACCTACTCGAAAAAAGGTGTTTTTTTCCTCCTATCCTTTAGACCGTGTTATCTTACTATTAGTGAGTAGGTAACCCTAGTCGTTGGATGTTAAGGGACTATCGAAAGGGACGAAATGGTCATTGAAGGCAACATGTAAGGATACCTTAGCATTTCGAAGGGACTGTCATCATATATTCGTAGGCAACATCGAAGGACCAGATCATTTCTCATAGGCAACTCGAGGGACAGTAAGGGACCATGATCTTTTATGATTACTTTTATACCGAGGGTCTTTGTTAAGATATCCCTACGTTCGAGGGACATGACCATTGTTTTCCGAGACAACCAAGTGGGGAGTACCCTAGGAGTGATATGTGGGAGTGATTTGTTTTCAGTTATTTAATCTTTGCACATTAGGGTTTTCTAGCCGTATTAATTTGTCATGCATTCTTGTCATACCACCCTATTAACATACGTCTAGACAGTTAAATATTTGCGGGAATTAAAAATGCGAGAAAATAAATCTACGCTATTACAAGGCTTCGGGGAGGGGGATTAATTACATAGACAAAAACCCGAAGAAAAGTGATAAGTAAAAACCCTAGATTAAACTATTACAAACCATGAGCATTTACAGAAATATTGGTAAAAATAAAAATACGCGAGCGATGAATCGAATGCGGAGACTCTAGGGTTTTGACCCTTGTCTAAACTAATTGTGATTAAATAAGAAAATGTTTTTAGTTATGTTTTAAGAAAATAATGGAATTGTTAAATCAAAGGAAAATTTTAACTCTAATTAATTTTAAATTAAGAAAAATAAATTAATTCCTCTAAGAGCCTATTTTTGTATTTTTATTTATTTGAGAAAAAGAGCATAATAAAATTAAATCAAAAGTTTAACCTAATTTCTATTTTTTTTATTTTATTTAAACAAATTACAATTTCCCTAAATTAGACTAAATTAAATTAAATTAATAAAATTAATTTTGATAAAAAAAGTCTAATTCCAATTTTTGTGAGTTATTGATTTTATGATTTTTTTATAAAAAAGATTAATTAGTGAATTAAAAATAATTAAAGAAAGTATTGAAAGAATTAAAAATAAATAAATAAAGAAGGATGAGATGGGCCTGTATTTAGCAAAGGGGGGGGGGGGGGTGGAATGTAAATTCCTGGGCCCAAATGGACAGATGCCTGTTTGACTTCGCCCCAATCCAGTGTGCATGCTTGACTAAGGCGCATGATGGTCATCCAATGATGGCATGTTGATCTGAGGCGTTGATGAATTGGGTGGCCAGATCCTGAGGGTGTAAGGTGAACTCCTTGACTTGCTATGCACTGTATTACCTATGGAAAAATATTAACATAAAAGGTTGGAACCTGGGAATGGAACCCAAGTCCTTTGCACTTTACCCCTACACGCTTACCAACTGAGCCAAGTGTTTTGTTTGTATATACAATAAAGCATAAATATTATATAATGAAAACACTAAATCCTAGAAAAAAATGCGCTAAATTTAAATGACCCAACCAAAGGATGACACGCATCATCGTCTACCTCTCATCTGTCATTTTAGGTAAACAAACTTTTACCTACATACACTGGCTGTAGGTATATCCCTGTCCATCTCCAAAATCGCGTGTGCTCAAGATAAATGTCCATGGCTGGTACCATTCTACTCGTTTCATCCTCACGAGTCTCATGGTACACGAATCATTACTTAATTTTGCCTATCCTGCAAAGCCCTAATCAAGAACACGAAACCCTAGCTATGGCACCTTCATGTACAGGCGTTAGAAATTCAATTAAATGATACCAAAAGTTTGCAAACTCAATGACAAACACGAATATATCATAAAAATATGCAATGGATGAGTAAATCAATGAAAACGAATTTAAATTTGGAAGCAAGTCGTGATACCTATATCTTACAATTCCAGGCGTGAGAGAGCTTGCAAATGGTTGGAACTCCTTCTGGAGATGTCCAAGAACCTATTGATGTCGTGAGAATGGTATGAATTGGCCTCTAATGTGGAAATTGAATCATCACTTTTCTTGCAATTTTTTTAGTTCTGTTTCACCTTCTGCACGACTGCTTCTAACCTCTTTATGCCTTGGTCTCCTTCTATATATGTAATACAAGCTATTAGGTCAACAAAAACGACTTCAATCTTGCTCATCATGGAGATTTGATTTGATCCTTCAATGCATATGATTCCTTTCCAATTTTGCTCAAATCCAATCTTTTTCAAACCAAATTGACTTTGCACGAGTTGATCTTCAATTGAAAGCACATGAGATAATTTTTCAATGCAAAAATCATCCCTAAAATACAATATATGATTTATTAGGATTTATTTGATTTTATTTGAATTTTAAATGAATAAAAATCAAAATAAATTGAATAAATGAATAAATAAAGCATGGAGGGTCCCATATGTATTGGACTATGTTAGGAATGAGATGCAAGCATAAAATGTTGGGCCGATTTAGCAAAAGATGCAAATTTGAGCATATTTGACTTTTGGTAATTTTGCAAAAAAGGTCAACTTGGTCAATGCACAACTCTTTCAATTTTGACCCTAGGGAGGTGTTATTGGACTTTTTATAAAGCTTAGGATGTTCTCTAAGCAAAATTTTTTGTCTCATCTCAATTGAGTCTTCCATGTTCATGTATGATTCCTTGACCCAAAAGGTGTTTTTGTTGACTTTTCAAAATGACCCATAATGTCCAAATTCATATATTCTTGTGAGTGCATATTTTGAACTTGGGAGATGAGGATGAATTGTAGGCTATTGCATCCTATTCAAAATGAGCTTTGGATGGGTCATTTTTGATAAAGTATGAGAAAGTTATGCTTGGTCAAAGTTGAGATGACTTTTCCTAGAAAACCCTAATTTAACAACTTTTGGGTTTTGATGAATTATGGGAAATCCTTGATGAATCATGATCAACCCTTGATAAAATGATGAATGATACTTCAAAATGAGTATGTTGACCAAAAATCTTGAACTTTGACTGTATGTGGGCCACAGTTGACGTTTGACCTAGCAGAGTCAATTTCTAGGTATTTGAGCAATTGACTGAGCAAACTTCCTCTGCAAGGCTTGAAACTTGACATGGATGATCTTGAGAACATATTAGGAAAATGGTGAGCATTTGGGATCCTTTGGACTCAAACATCTTGATGAAAAATGAGACCCTAATTTGAGGTGGACTGGCTTAGGAGAGAGTTTGTCTAGTCAACTCTTGGACTTCCTTGAGCAATTTGAGGACCTAACTTGACATGTATTGAGAGATATGGGAGGGCAAATTTTGGGGTACAACACCAAGGCTTCGTTTTATGTTCCTTTCCCCCTGTCTCTTTTGTTTGGGACATAAAATGGAAACATGGCCTAAGGCCATGTTAAGCTCTGTCTTGTGGCCAAACTAAATATTAAAGTATATTTAATGAACTCAAGCAACAAGGAGCAAAAGATTAGCCAGAAAAATAGATTTAAAGGGTGTAAACGACATGGAGGAAAAATATTATATACATGCTATGATTGAAACGAAGGATGCAAGGGTAAGAGTAACTTATCTTGCTTGTGCCTTAAATGGGTGTGGGACCTTGAGTGGAGGCCCGGGGTGCTGGATTTGAAAGAGGGGGCCTGAAACAAAGCCTTGGATGCTGAATTTGAAGGAGGAAAGAAAGAAAGTGTGATGCTTCTTTCCTCTGGATTCGAAAGAGACTAAAGGGTGGTTGTTCTTCAGAATCGAAAGAGGTGACAATAGGATTCTGGGTTTTTGATTTCACAAGTGTTGAAGGGACTTGAGAGATTTGTGGTGTGTGAGAATTTTGAAGATACGTTCCCCTCCTCTTCTTCCTCTCCTTTTTTCTTCATTTATGCAAATGAACTCTTTTTTTATAGATAAAAAAATTGGAATGAGCAGCTTTGTGAAAGAATAAAATATAGTTTCTTTGAAAGGCCAACATCCACTTGTGTCAACTTTTTATAATCCCAACATAAAAGTAACAAAATCAATGGTTTAGATGGGTGGCTCCTAGTTTATAGGGGGCAAATGTGCAGAAGAGACGGGCGCAAGGCTCAAAAACTTTCTAAAAAGGTTGTGATGTCATCAAGGGCAAGTTAGCTTGAAGAACAATTTAATATGGAGTGAGGCATAAGTTGGAGGTCTATGTAGCCTGGCCTATGGACAACTTGACCCTTTGAATCGAATCCTTCATCTTTCCATAACCTTTAACCAGACTCAACAAAGCAACATTTGTTTCCACCAGTTGTGTGTCCTTCAAATGGACCAATTGTGTGTTCTTCGAATGTCCCTCTTCAGCTGAATATGCCATTTCGAGTCCTCTTGCTTTTGATCAGTTAGGCCCAAACCTTCGACCAGACTCCAAAGTAAGCACAAAAACATATTCCCCAACTATGGCAAGTCCTTCGAATGGGCCACCAGGTTGTGTGTCATAATGTAGCACTATGGTGTATTGAAGGGTTTGCAGATGGATTTGAAGGTGATATGAAGGCGCATTATAAGCAAACATGAATATCAAATCGAAAGTCACAGGAAGGTATCCATTCATCCAATTGAAAACTTGTGAATCTAAGGAAAATAGGTGAGGGGCCAATGGTGCAATCGATGGGAAGCTTCAGAAGGCCAAGGCCTTCTGAATCGAAGGAAGCTTTCAGAAGATAATTTTCTTCTGAATTGAAGGAAGCCTTCAGCAGATAATTTCCTTCTGAATCGAAGAAAGATTTCAGCAGATAATTTCCTTCTGAATCGAAGGAAGCTTCAATACCCAAATGAAATATGTAAAAAAAGTGGCATGAAGCCCTTGCTCAACTGAAGCTTGCATGCAGGCATGGTAAGAGATGAATGCCCAAACGAAAACTTTCATGCAGGCATGCAGAAGGTGAATGCCAAAATGAAACCTTGCATGCAGGCATGGCAAGAGATGAATGCCCAAACGAAAACTTGCATGTAGGCTTGTAGGAGGTGAATGCCCAAACGGTAACTTGCATGCAGGCATGCAGGAGGTGAATGCCCAAATGAAGGCTTGTATGCAGGAACTTTTGTCTAAACGAAGGGTTTGCCTTGCAAGGGGCACATGTGGCCAGTAGGTCATGGTTTTCAAAGCAAAGCACACAGGCATCATGCTTGGTGAATCGAAGGACTTTCCCTGCATGGGGAACTTGTGGCAGCAAAATTTGGAATACAAAGCAAACATGCAGGCAGTGGAAGACACAAACGAAGCCTGCAATAAGAAGTCACATGCCCAGACGAAAGAGGTACGCTAGCAGCAATTTTTGAGCAATCGAAGGAGGTGAGAAGTCCAATCTAAGGGTGCTGAATTGAAGGAGACCTATTTTCCTCCAAATTTGTCAAAATGTTAATTTTATCCATTTTCTCCCTTTTTGACAGTTTCCTTTTAATTTTGGTACTATAAAATCCCAATGAATTTGTGCAAGCTTAAATCCTGAGAATCTTTATGAGAAAAACCCTGAGAATTGAGAGGGCAAATTTTGGGGTACAACAGCTGCCCCTGTTCAATCTTCTTACACCTGAAGAGTTAGATTGGCAAATCTGTCATTCATGACTTGAATGTGAAAGATGATTGAAAACTAGAGTGCCCAGAAATTTGCACTTGATGACGTTATAGTTGATTGTGTAGGGAATGAGCTTAAAGATTCCATTTGGAGAAATGATGGATAATTGTTGGAGATGGTCTTATAGATGCCATCCAGAGTGATTATTGATAGAAATTAGACTAAGTCTAAATTCTGACTTCAACTGGAGAAGAAATCAAAATAAATCTTTGGAGCGATTTATCGGAACCAGAGGAAATGTCTATCAGAAAGAATCAGGATAAACCATTGAGAGATTTAGACTGAACCAGCAGAAGTCTTTGATTTCCTGTCATTAACTGGAAGAAATAAATCTAACCAGAGGAGGTCTTTATTTGTGATGGGCTGGTGTAGGGCTGTTCTTTAGGAGACATATGAAAGAGAGGCCTGGGTAGGGCTGCTTCAGGATGAATCCATATGAAACTGCATCTGGGAATGAGAAGGAACCTATATAGGGTTGCTTCGTGATAAGTCCGTGTAAAACTTCATCTTGGAAAGAGAAGGAACCCGTGTAGGGTTACTTCATGATGAGTCAGTATAAAACTTCATCTTGGAAAGAGAAGGAACCTGTGTAGGGTTTCTTCATGATGAGTCAGTGTAAAACTTCATTTTGGAAAGAGAAGGAACCTGTGTACGGTTGCTTCATGATGAGTCCGTGTAAAACTTCATCTTGGAAAGAGAAGGAACTTGGGTAGGGTTTCTTCATGGTGAGTCCGTGTAAAACTTCATCTTGGAAAGAGAAGGAACCTGTGTAGGGTTGCTTCATGATGAGTCCGTGTAAAACTTTATCTTGGAAAGAGAAGGAACCTGGGTAGGGTTACTTCATGATGAGTCAGTGTAAAACTTCACCTTAGAAAGAGAAGGAACCTGTGTAGGGTTGCTTCATGATGAGTCAGTGTAAAACTTCATCTTGGAAATAGAAGGAACATGTGTAGGGTTGCTTCATGATGAGTCTGTGTAAAACTTCATCTTGTAAAGAGAAGGAACCTGGGTAGGGTTGCTTCATGATGAGTCTGTGTAAAACTTCATCTTGGAAAGAGAAGGAACCTGTGTAGGGTTACTTCAGCTGGTCGTGTAGATAATTTCCCTGACTCGTTACATGTATTAATCTCTGATCTCTTCATGTAGATAGTTTTCCTGGCTTGTTACAAGTATTAATCTACAATCACTCGTTCACGAATAGTTTTCCTGGCTTGTTACATGTATTAATCTGGAACTTGAAAATTTTTGGTCGTTGAGATAGTTGTCCTGGCTGGTTTCAGGTATTAATCTCTGACCTAAGTAAGAAAGATAATTTTCCTGGCTTTTTACATGTATTAATCTTCAATCTCTTCATGTAGATAGTTTTCCTGGCTTGTTACAGGTATTAATCTACAATCACTCGTCCACAAATAGTTCTCCTGGCTTGTTACAGGTATTAATCTGGAACTTGAAAATTGTTGATGGTAGCCATCTGTTGATTGACCTTTTCCTGAAAAGGTAAAATGTTAGTTGTATGCAATGTCATGGTGTATGAAATGCATGGTGCAATGATGTTCTCAAAATAAATGAGATTGTGTCGTATGCACTTGTCACGTATGTAACCAGGATGTATGAAATGTGAAATGTTAATGAATGTATTTTTTTGTCTGGGAAAATAAATCTTTGACAAATGATGGGGAGTCATTAAATCCCGGACTACTGTTGAAGAGTAGGTGCATCTTCACATTTTGCTTAGAATGTTTCCATAGGGGATTCTTATTTTGTTGTTTGAGGAGAACTGCGTTGGGGAATATTGAAAAATCCGTGGAGAATGTTGATTCCTGCTTGGCGAAAAGAGTTCAGGAGTCTCGGTTGTCCGTTGCTCTACTGGGGCTTTTCTCTTGATGGAAGGACGAAGTTGAACTGATATCTGGTCGGGTCCAGGCTTCACAACAAATTCTTGAAAGGATGAAGTTAAACTGATATCTGGTCGGGTCCAGGCTTCACAACAACTTACTGAAGTTATCTGTTATCTGGTCGATTTCCATGCTTCACAGTAACTTGCTGGGGATTATAGAGTAGTCTACTAGGGAAGAGGAGTTGTGGTCCTCTGATCTGTAGTAGTCGGAGAGGCAAACTCAAGCTGGGGAATCCTGCTGTTTGTTGGGGAAATAAACCTTGTTGCCAATCTGTTGGAGAGGTGGCGACTTCACTGGGGAAAATCCTCGAGGATTCTTGAGGTCGTCTCAGCTGGGGAAAATATTTTCAGAGCTTAAGCTCTGGCTGGGAGTCATCCTTTGAGAAGGATTTTGGGGAGTTTTGTCATTGCCCCTAGTAGCAAGTGTTTGTGGCACTGCCAGGAACTAATTGATTGTACGTAATCCTTTGTTGGGATTTGCATTCAATGCCCCAAGTGATTTAGATGGAGACCTGCCCCTGGTTATTCAGCATTTCTTGAGAGATTTCTTGGAATCTTGACTGGACTGCCCCAGGTATGCTGGACAGTGACATGTCATGCCCTCTTATTGATAGGAGATTTTTCATTGGAAATGTCATCCTACTTGGAAGTGATTTTGTTCACTGAGAGAACTTTCGTTCATCGGATATTCGTTGTGTGAATTTCTCCGCTGTAAAAAAAATAGCCATATGCAAATAGCGATATTCAAATCATGCAAATTTTATGCTTGTCTTGAAGTTTTGGAAATGCGTTTTAGCAAGTAAAGAAATTTTGTAAGAAAAATTCAACTCAGGATTTTGAGTAAAGCCTTACAGGAGTCAAGATACCTTTTGTAACAGTATGCTTTCGAACTAACCCATGCTTCAATTAGGACTTTTGAAGGGTTGTAACGTGGCTTGGATCACGGTTTAAGAAACAAAGGATAAGGCTCAAAGTATATTTGTACCCGACCGCTCTTCGTGATGTTTTTCAATCCTGAACTCAGTTAATTATACGTTTGAACTCCAATTGAGTATGGACGACATTTTGATGATGGTTTAGACAAGTTAAGTTTATCAGAAGGCAGTCATTTCTTGCAACATTTTTCATGTTATTGAGGATTTGTAGTGATCTCTTTCATTTTATTTTTTATCCCTAATTTTTGTCTGACTGTTCTTGTTTTGAGATTACAGTCAGCGGGATGCCCCAGTTTTTCTTAAGTCTACTTTGTAGGTTTTAACTTAGTGGGCTTTTCTTTTTGAGAGATAATGACTGCCTATTTGGTAGGGAACCATTATTGTCTTTTGATTCCATAGGAATGTTTTTGATATCACTCGTTGTATACGAAGTGAAAGTTTGCAACTGAACGCGCATTTGAACTAACTGAGAGACTACCCTGCCCCAGGTTTTGATTAATGGTTTCAATTTGTGTAAAAAAGAAAACTTCTACTTCTTTGGCTCGAAGGGGTTGACTAGGAATTATCTTCCTTATAACTCAAGTGTTTAGGATTTGAAAGAACTCCTGTACATCGTCAGCAAGGTCTATTCAAAAACATACTGTATGAGATTATGGCATTGTTTTCGTCATCCTCCCTCTAAAGGCTTAAACTTTTAGCAAGAGTTAAATGTCATAAAGAGAGTAAAAATCATAGTTTAAATATAGTGAAAACGAATGGATGAATTCAATACAAACATATGCAATGCATTAATGAAACAAAGTTTGACATTAATAAATAAGTGTTTGAACAACAAAAGAAATTACAATTGAAAATTTAAAATGAACAAGACGCTCTCAATGATTCGACATAGGAGCAGTGATCACATTTGGAGTCTCCGGAGGGTCAAACTCGATTTCCTTGGCGTCAATCAAATTCTGAATCTTGTACTTCAATGCCCAACAATTGTTAGTATCATGCCCAGGACTGCCAGAATGATAAGCACATGTTGCATTAGGATTGTAGTTAGGAGAATAAGTTTTGGGGTTTGGATGAGGTCTTATCAACGTAATCAGATTCATCCTCAACAAGTGTTGTAGTGCTTGATGTAATTGCAAGCTTCTCAAGTCATATTTAAAGCATGTGTTTTGATGAAGACAACATGGACATCAACATTCAAAGGATGTGCAAAAAGCTTATCAACATCATATAAAAGTCTTGAAGATTATTGAAGAATTATTGAAGAATCATCAAATGTCAAATGGTATAAATAATTCTTAATCTTGAATATAGATGTTCACAAAAAAATATGCATTCATAATCATATACATATCCAACATGTTTTCACTTAAGAAAAACTTTGTTTTAAATATTTTTCAAAAAGAATTTTTGAAAATTAACTTTCAAGAACCGGTTCCTCCCTAACAGGGAACCGGGTTCCAAACCTTGTTCAAAAACATGTCCCTGGAATTTGTACCAGGAACCGGGTTGTACCAACAGGGGAACCGGTTCCTGCGTGATATTTTTTGAAATCTGACTTATAACGTTCACTAAGAACCAGGTTCTGTCAGTGTCGGAACCGGTTCCTAGCGAACCAGTGCAGCTTTTCTTTTGTTTTTTAAACATTTTTCAAGTGGTATCTTTTCATGAATGCATTGAAACTTTTCATATGAATTGGCATGAATGAAGAGGTTCTTGTGACTTTATAAAATGCAGATTTTCAGATTTAAAGAACAAGAACACAATAACATTTTCATACAACAAAAAACCTTCTTCAATAAACAATTTTCTCATTCATTCACATTTGAATTCATACTTTCATGTGTTCATAATTTTGTGAAACTTGCCATATACACTTTCATTAAATCATTACAAGTTTCATACATACATTGTGAACATTTATATACATTGTTTGAGAATTGTTTATATCTTGAAGAAGAAGATCAATTGAAGATTGATAAAGCTCTCCATATACTTCAAATAAATCATTGTATTACTTAAAGAAATTATTCCCTTACTATCCAGGATTGTTGGAAGTAAGTGTCGTGATTTGAAGAGGATTGTTCTTCATTCACATTAGTGTTTGTTTGGTCTTAAAGGTGTTAAGAACCTTTGATCACCCTATAGGTTAGATAGTAAGCATAGGCTGTACAATCATTCTAACTATAGTGAAATCTCTTTCGTGTTGGAAAGGGGACTGGAGTACTCTCGGATTGTGAGGGGAACCAGGATATATCACCGTGTTCTTTACTTTTCCGCATTTATCGCTTTCATCACCATAATCAGGAAAAAATAAAGATATAATCAAAACCTTCAAACACTGAACCAAAAATTACTACCAAGCATTCTCATAAAACCGAATAAATTTTTATAAGACCTAATTCACCCTCCTCCCTCTTAGGCACTCTGAGACTTACAATTGGCATCAGAGCAAGTTATAGGTAACTTGTTCCTAAAGATCCAGAATGGCTTCCGCAAATCATCAACCAGTTTTCAGAGATGGTGGTAGTAACAACAAGCCTCCTCTATTCTGTGGTGAATATTTTGACTTCTGGAAAATACTCATGAAGGCGCATTTAGAAGCACAAGGAGAGGAAGTATGGGATGCTGTTGAAAATGGTCCATTTATCCCAATATCAGTAATCAATGGCATTGGTTCTGCAAAGCCCAAAACTGCATGGGACGACGATGATAAAAAGAAAGTTCTCTATGACAAAAAGGCAATAAACCTTCTTCAAGGTGCACTCAGTATGGACGAATTTTTCCGTGTCTCAAACTGCAAAACAACAAAAGAAATATGGGATACCCTGGTTCAAACTCATGAAGGAACGGCTGAAGTAAAAAGATCAAGGCTAAATACCTTGAGTCAAGAATATGAACTATTTCGAATGCAGCCCGGAGAATCCATTCTTGACTTACAAAAGAGATTTGTGCATTTGACAAATCACTTAAATGCTATTGGTAAAACCTTGACAAATGATGAACTCAACTTAAAAATCCTTAGATCATTGACTATGGAATGGCAACCAAAGGTAACGGAAATCTCGGAAAAGAAGAGTCTCTCCGCAATGACTTCCGCTACATTATTTGGCAAACTTCAAGAATACGAAACGGAACTCGGTAGACTTGAAAAACATGAAAATTTAGAGAAGAAATCCAAAGGCATTGCTTTGAAAGTTGATTCAAAAGAAAGTCAAGATAAAGATGCATCGGAGGAAGATGAAAACTTCTTGCTTCTTGTAAAAAGGTTAGGAAAATATTTTGGTCATAAAAATAATATTCATAATGCTAACTTTGTCAAAAGGAAGAAATTTGATAATCATAAAGATAAAGAAGCCTCTACATCAACACAAGATATCACATGTTATGAATGTGGAAAGCAAGGTCACATAAAGCCGGATTGTCCAAAACTCTCCAAGAAAAATGGATTCAAAGGCAAAAAGGAGTTCAAGAACAAAAAGGGTTATGTTGCATGGGAAGATAATGAGATAAGTTCTTCATCCGATTCGGAAAGCGACGAATGTGCAAATCTAGCATTAATGGCTTCACATCACTCCGACGATGAAGAAGAGGTTAGTAATGAATTTAATCTTTTTGATGATGATGTTCAAGATGCTATTGATGAACTCTTGAAAGAATGCAAAAGTTTATACAAAAAGGTATCAAATCAAGAAAAAGAACTTCTAATTTGTTTAGAAAAAATTGACACCATGACTAAAGATTTTGATCTTCAAAAACAGAATTTTATTAAAGAAAAAGAAAACTTTGCATGCTCCAAGTGTGAATCAAATGTCTTTCAAATTGTTCAATTGAAAAGAGTCATTGAACGATATGAAAAAGGACAAATAGGATTGGAAGGATTACTAAGCCAACAACGTTATCCAAATGATAAAAGGGGTCTTGGTTATGTGAATTCTAAGAAACCAAGTAACAATCCCACTATTTTTGTAAAGGCTAGTAATAGTTCCAATCCTAAGAAAGTAGAAAAGAAGCAAGTTGTTCATAATCATCAAAAGAAAAAGGCTAATGTATAGAAAAAGAAAACATTTCCTAAGAAGAAATCTTATCCTTCTAGATATAGAAGTAACTTTGAACCTACTTGTTTTTATTGTGGTATTAAAGGCCATACACCTAATGCTTGCTATGTTAGAAACTTTAGTATAGCAAGTGAGCATTATGTGTGGGTGAAAAAGGGAACTAACTACGAAGGACCCAAGGCAACTTGGGTACCTAACAAAGAATAATTTGTTTGTGTAGGTATGCTTGAAATCCACATCAAATGTTTGGTATCTTGATAGTGGATGTTCAAAGCATATGACAGGAGATGTACACCAATTTTCATATCTAGTACATAAAGCCAAAGGGTATGTCACCTATGGAGACAACACCAAAGGAAAGATTCTTGGAGTTGGAATAGTTGGCACACCTCCATCCATTCAAATTGAGGATGTTCTCTATGTTGAAGGATTAAAGCACAACCTTCTTAGCATAAGTCAACTTTGTGATAGAAGGTTCAAGATTAAATTCAACAAAGAAGAACGTCTTATTATGGATGAGGCAACCAATGAGGTAAAACTCAAAGGTATAAGAACTAACAATATTTTTATGATTACTTTAGATGATTTGTCTCTGAAGGTACAATGTCTTATGGTAAACAACAATGACGCTTGGTTATGGCACAAGAGGATTGCTCACATTCACATGGAGCACTTGAACAAATTGGTTAAGCATGACTTAGTTATTGGTCTACCAAAGATGAAGTTCATCAAAGACAAATTATGTAACGCTTGCCAAAAGGGAAAACAGACCAAAACAACTTTTAAATCTAAGAATGTGGTGTCTACTACAAGGCCACTACAAATTGTTGCACATGGATCTCTTTGGTCCATCAAGAACAAAAAGCTTCGAAAAGAACTTGGTATTTTGAATGAAGGTGATCACTAAATGTTTCTCATAAGGTGCACTCCTTCTTTTATATATGTTTTTTTTAAAATATGTGTGTATATATTGTTTGTTCAAAACTTTTCCTTTCATAACAATTTTTTTTCTTCAAGTTTTTGGCAATATTTGCATGTGGAACCCGGTTCCCATAATGGTAGGAACCGGTTCCTGGTTCTTTTTCCAGGAACGTTATTTTTTCAAAAGCCAGGAACCGGGTTCACTATAGTGCAGAACTGGTTCCCAGCATGCAGACCGGCCACACGCCCCTTTTTGTGCTTAAGTGCTTTTTAATGTGTTTTATGTCATAGTCAACATTCATCTCTCATTCCAACTTCATATTCCTCCTCTCAAACCCTTCCACCTCCATTGACACACCTCATAAAAGCTCCAACATCTATTTTTCTTCACCAACATTTTAAATACCCACTACTCCAAATCACTATATAATCACTTCTCCTTCCATATTTCATACTCAAATATCCCAATCTCTCACCTATTCTGAAAATCCCAAATCAAACCCCAACTCTCAGATTTATCACAAATCTCCATGGGTCCTAAGAGAGCTACCAGATCCAGCAAGGGAAAGGCTCAGGTTGAAGAAGAGACTTCTAACATTCATCCTCAGACCATCAAATCTAGAAGGCTCAGCTTCAAATCTCGTAATCGGAAGGTTCTTAAAGCTAAGTTTTGTAGGCTTCATACATTTCCTGCTCATAGCTTTTAATTCCTGCTCAGTTGGCCTCTGCTGGGGTTGCTAGATTTGTAGGTAACAATGGTGAAGTGTTTCCTGACCTTGTTAGAGAATTTTATCACAACTTAAAACTTATCCCTGATGAATTTGGTGATATTACTCTAACCTCTCATGTTCTGTCAAAGAGTATCTTTTTAACTGTTGAGGAATTTGGTGAATTGTTGGGTGTTCCGCATGAAGGTTTGGTTCTTGTTAATGGTTTCATTCCACATGATTGGCTACCATACAATAAGGTAGAGGTTTTTATCAACATGTGTAGGCCAAACCAGCAAAACACTACTCGTCAACAACTTCTCTCGTCATCAAATTTGTTTGGCTCAAATCTCTCTGTAAGTGACAGAATGCTCCATCTTATTATTGCATATATCCTCTTTCCAAAGAATTCTAACCACTCTCGTATCAATGAGTTTGAATTAATGGTCCTTAATGCATTGAGACGCCGTTGTTCGGTTAATTGGGCACTCTCTATTATGTATCATATGCAACTTATGGAATCTCTAGATGGTGGTTTACCATATGCTCGAGCCATTTCTCACATTTTGGAAAATGCAAATGTTAACCTTCAACGGGAAGTTACAAGAATTCAAGGAGATAAGGAGGCAATTACAGATGCAACCGCCCTTAAAAACACATGAATCATTCTAGATGCAAGAGGTCACTTTCACTACAAAGAGGATTTCAAACCAACTGTCCAATATGTTGCTCAACCTCCCGAAGGCGGCTACACCTTAGACATGTTGTTTAATCAGATGACAATCTTCCAAAGACATGTGGATGATCACTTTGATGTGCTCCAACAAGAAAATGCTTCAGCACGGCGACAACTACGAAATGTCCAAAGAACTCAAAAGCTTATTCTTGATCACTTTGATAGAAAATAAGTTCTAGAGGAAGAGGAATCCGGAAGTGGTAGTGGAAGTGATGAAGATGATGATGAGATGCATGAAAATGAAGATTAAAAGATTTATTTTTTAAAATTTCTATGTCATTTCTTTTTAATGTGTTTTACTTTGTAATGTTTAAACAATGTTCTATTTTATGTTTCGTGATGTTTAAGTTTCTTCTGTTTCGTTGAAATCGTACAATGTGTTATGTTCGTACTTTAATGTATGGTTGTGTTTAAACACGTCTTAATTTTTAAATAAAATTGTTTCACTCTTTTTCCCCATCCTTTTTGATGTTAACAAAGGGGGAGAAGAATATGCATATGTGTTGTTTTGTTTCAACGAAATTGCAGGCCCAAATATCTATTATACTCACTCCAAAATTCAAGGAATCATGGACTTAGGGGGAGCATACAATTTAGGGGGAGCCTTGCATTTGCTCAACATGTTTGCTATACAAAACAACATAAACATTTCAAGAAATCGTTTTCAAGACTTGGTTGTCATCATCAAAAAGGGGGAGAATGTAATTGCAAGCTTCTCAAGTCATATTTAAAGCATGTGTTTTGATGAAGACAACATGGACATCAACATTCAAAGGATGTGCAAAAAGCTTATCAACATCATATAAAAGTCTTGAAGATTATTGAAGAATTATTGAAGAATCATCAAATGTCAAATGGTATAAATAATTCTTAATCTTGAATATAGATGTTCACAAAAAAATATGCATTCATAATCATATACATATCCAACATGTTTTCACTTAAGAAAAACTTTGTTTTAAATATTTTTCAAAAAGAATTTTTGAAAATTAACTTTCAGGAACCGGTTCCTCCCTAACAGGGAACCGGGTTCCAAACCTTGTTCAAAAACATGTCCCTGGAATTTGTACCAGGAACCGGGTTGTACCAATAGGGGAACTGGTTCCTGCGTGATATTTTTTGAAATCTGACTTACAACGTTCACTAAGAACCGGGTTCTGTCAGTGTCGGAACTGGTTCCTAGCGAACCAGTGCAACTTTTCTTTTGTTTTTTAAACATTTTTCAAGTGGTATCTTTTCATGAATGCATTGAAACTTTTCATATGAATTGGCATGAATGAAGAGGTTCTTGTGACTTTATAAAATGCAGATTTTCAGATTTAAAGAACAAGAACACAATAACATTTTCATACAACAAAAAACCTTCTTCAATAAACAATTTTCTCATTCATTCACATTTGAATTCATACTTTCATGTGTTCATAATTTTGTGAAACTTGCCATATACACTTTCATTAAATCATTACAAGTTTCATACATACATTGTGAACATTTATATACATTGTTTGAGAATTGTTTATATCTTGAAGAAGAAGATCAATTGAAGATTGATAAAGCTCTCCATATACTTCAAATAAATCATTGTATTACTTAAAGAAATTATTCCCTTACTATCCAGGATTGTTGGAAGTAAGTGTTGTGATTTGAAGAGGACTGTTCTTCATTCACATTAGTGTTTGTTTGGTCTTAAAGGTGTTAAGAACCTTTGATCACCCTATAGGTTAGATAGTAAGCATAGGCTGTACAATCATTCTAACTATAGTGAAATCTCTTTCGTGTTGGAAAGGGGACTGGAGTACTCTCGGATTGTGAGGGGAACCAGGATATATCACCGTGTTCTTTACTTTTCCGCATTTATCGCTTTCATCACCATAATCAGGAAAAAATAAAGATATAATCAAAACCTTCAAACACTGAACCAAAAATTACTACCAAGCATTCTCATAAAACCGAATAAATTTTTATAAGACCTAATTCACCCTCCCCCCTCTTAGGCACTCTGAGACTTACAATTGGCATCAGAGCAAGTTATAGGTAACTTGTTCCTAAAGATCCAGAATGGCTTCCGCAAATCATCAACCAGTTTTCAGAGATGGTGGTAGTAACAACAAGCCTCCTCTATTCTGTGGTGAATATTTTGACTTCTGGAAAATACTCATGAAGGCGCATTTAGAAGCACAAGGAGAAGAAGTATGGGATGCTGTTGAAAATGGTCCATTTATCCCAATATCAGTAATCAATGGCATTGGTTCTGCAAAGCCCAAAACTGCATGGGACGACGATGATAAAAAGAAAGTTCTCTATGACAAAAAGGCAATAAACCTTCTTCAAGGTGCACTCAGTATGGACTAATTTTTCCGTGTCTCAAACTGCAAAACAACAAAAGAAATATGGGATACCCTGGTTCAAACTCATGAAGGAACGGCTGAAGTAAAAAGATCAAGGCTAAATACCTTGAGTCAAGAATATGAACTATTTCGAATGCAGCTCGGAGAATCCATTCTTGACTTACAAAAGAGATTTGTGCATTTGACAAATCACTTAAATGCTATTGGTAAAACCTTGACAAATGATGAACTCAACTTAAAAATCCTTAGATCATTGACTATGGAATGGCAACCAAAGGTAACGGAAATCTCGGAAAAGAAGAGTCTCTCCGCAATGACTTCCGCTACATTATTTGGCAAACTTCAAGAATACGAAACGGAACTCGGTAGACTTGAAAAACATGAAAATTTAGAGAAGAAATCCAAAGGCATTGCTTTGAAAGTTGATTCAGAAGAAAGTCAAGATAAAGATGCATCGGAGGAAGATGAAAACTTCTTGCTTCTTGTAAAAAGGTTAGGAAAATATTTTGGTCATAAAAATAATATTCATAATGCTAACTTTGTCAAAAGGAAGAAATTTTATAATTATAAAGATAAAGAAGCCTCTACATCAACACAAGATGTCACATGTTATGAATGTGGAAAGCAAGGTCACTCTGAGACTTACACTTGAGACAACGGCATGTTGATGTTGGTAAACTGTCTTTTGGGCTCGTCTGGCCTCTGTTGATTAACCTTTTATTGCCACTACGATACAGAACCGGAGATCAGGACTGCCCCCACATGTTGGTCATGATGACTCTTTTGACCATACACAGCATTGGACTCTTTCTTCCCATTGTATGACTTTATTTGAGCATCAGAGGGTGTAGCTCCTTGGATCTTTCCATTTTTGATGCCAACTTCGACCCTTTCGCCTGTTAGTATTATTTCGGTGGACCCGACTGAGGAATTTCCGATTAGGTGGTTGAAGAAAGGTCCTGTCAAAGTTCCCATGAAGATGTCCATCAGCTCCCTGTCAGTTAAAGGGGGTTGCACCCTACCATCCAGATCTCTCCACTTTTGGGCGTATTCTTTGAAGCTCTCGTCAGAATGCATGGTCATGTTCTGCAATTGCACACGAGTTGGTGCAAGATCAACGTTTTATTGGTACTGCTTGTAGAAAGCAACAACTAGATCCTCCCGGGTATGGATGCGAGAACCCTCCTATTTATAGAACCATTCAAATTGAGTCCCTACTAGGCTCTCTTGGAATAAATGGATCCAAAGCTTCGGATCAGTTGTGTATAGCTGAATCTTGCGGACATAAGACTTTAAGTGCATCTTAGAGAAAGAGAACCCATCATACGGGGCAAAGGTATGGATTTTGAATTTTGGTGGGATGAGCACTCCGGAAACTAAACCCATGTCTCCTAAGTCCAAGCCAGGCACAACTTGGATCTCCACAGCTTTAAGTCTGTCTTCAAGTTGTTTGTATTTTTCATCCGCCGGTGGATACCGCTCTTCAGACGAGTCATTGTCATCAGTAGCTATGTTAGCTCTAACACTTCCAGCTTCCTCTTCTTGACTGTCTTTAGAAGAAGCATCTTCTTTTTGAACTAGTTTAGCATGCCCCTTGGACCTTCTCCTTACGTTGAGGATGACAAACTTTTTCTTCTTCTTGCTCTCTTTGGTGAAGAGTGTTTTCAAATCTTCCTGCCCCTTGGGCAAGTTCATGAGCACTTGTAGGAACTGAGCATTTTGAGCTTAGAGATATTTCACTATTTGTTCCATATCCATCTTACTGAAATAAACAGTAGGAAGATAAGGAGACATGTATGGGAGAAACCTGTCATGATATGATGCATGATATGTGGATGCATGTTTTCAAGGATCTCACAGGGTAAACACAAGAAGATGTTAGAATTTGAACG
Source organism: Vicia faba (assembly GCA_948472305.1). NCBI lineage: Eukaryota > Viridiplantae > Streptophyta > Magnoliopsida > Fabales > Fabaceae > Vicia > Vicia faba. Next base: position 343,316,108 of record OX451741.1, read on the forward strand.
TCGATCAAAAACTTTGATTGGAGAACCTCGTATTGGTGGATGTCCTTCCACGATAATTAAGCTCACCATGTCAAGTGGGTCATAGCCCTAGACTCAAGTTTGTTGTACTTGATCTTTGATGGCGTTTGGTTAGAGAAAAATAAAACCCTCTTGCCCTTTGATAGATGTCTGGTTCAACGTGACCCTGCATCATAGACCCTTGAGATTCTTGAAATGGTTATTGAAAATGCTATGGTACGATGTTATGATGTTATGTACAAATATGCAAAGTAAGCAAGTTTATATACAAATAATCATATACACACAAAGAAGACAAGTTCTTAAGTTTAGGCTTGTATGGGGTTTGTATGTAAGTACCCTCTTGAAGTTTAGTTGGCTCAACCCGTCCTAGAAGTAGTAACCGGGTTCTAAGGGATTTCAATATCACTTATTTGTCTTCTCGGGCATTGTTTCAGCGCAAGCCTCTTTCACGGCGACCGAAATATCCCAAAAATCAAACCTCAATAAGTATAGTATCGAGTATCTACCAACTTCGGACTGCACCAAAGTCGGTCATCTCACTACGTCCTAATGGCTACGTTGGTCATGTAAAGGTTCTAAAAGTCAGTTAGTGCTTCATGACATCACTCAGTGGCCCCGTATTCTCCTTGACTACTCAAGGGCTACTAGTACCCACAAATATGCCACACTAACGTAGCTATTGCTTAGACCATGTCGGTATACCCTGCATAGTTTCCACAACGTATTGCTACTTACCTATAAGGTATCCCAAAATCCGGGTACAGGATTTAAGCCCAAACAAAGAACCAAAATGTAAAGCATACAAGTCAAACAATGAAAGCAAGTAAAAGTGATCTAGCCCTAAGGTAACCCCACTTTTAAGTTTGTCCCCAGCACAGTCGCCAGTTCTGGTATACGGTGGGAGAACTGACTTGGGTGTTTTGCATTTTATCGCAATTATTGCCGATAGCAAGAGTCGCCACTGACTTTTCTTTTATCCAAAAGGAAAGGTTGAAAAGAACAGGAAAGACCTTTCGAGATTATTTCTAAGTTCGGGAGGTAGATTATGAAAAGGGAAGGTATTAACACCCTTTCCATCCGTAGTTATCTACAGGCTCTTAGTTATTTTCTAGATCACTTGCTTTTGTTTGAAAATGTGCTTTGTGTGGCTTTTTGAAAGTATTTTGAAAAGGCGCCTTCGTTTAGGCAAACTTTGTAATAGTTATCGTTCATAAGAACATATACAAAGTGTTAATCTTTTGAAAATGTTTCATGTTTGGAAAATGTTTTGAAAGTGTTTTTGAAATTCTTGGTGTTTGTTTTAAAAATGAGCAAGGATGTTTGATTTGAAAGTGAGCAAGCAAATAGGAACAATCTACCTACTCAAAAGTCTTAGTTCACTTCTTCCTTTCCTTTGATATTGCTATCTTACCATTGATTTGGTAAGAAGCCTTATCTTTGGATGTAAAGGGATGGGTGTGGGTCATCATATAGTCATTATAGAATGTTGTGATATATCTTAGTATTTCTCTTTGAGGGACTAAGATCATTTATAAGACAACATTTGTAGCGTCATCGAGGGATTATGATCTTGTATTTGTGATTGTTTTTGCTAAGATATCCCACATGCATAACATGACCATTTTTATAAGACAACAAGTGGAATTACCCTAAGGGTGCATGTGTGAACGTGTGTTTGATTGCATGCATTTTGTCTTTGATTTTTGGGTTGTCTACTTGTTTGTTTTATCTTGCCATACACACCTAATTACTAACATTTATATGAAAGTAATAAAAAAAGTGCAAAAAATAAATCCTACACTATTACAACCATATTGAAGTGCATAGAAATATAAAGGCAAAAATAAGATAAAAAGAAGAAAAAAGAGCTCCTTCAATTAGGGGGAGGAGTGCCCTTCGAATCTGCTTTTGTTGGCCTCCTTCGATTGGGGGCTAACATGCAGCAAGTCATGGCCTTCGATTGGCCATGGCAGCAGCAAGGCGTGGCCTTCGATTGGGCATTGGTAGCAGCTGGGCGTGCCTTCTGGTTCTTCCTTGTTGCTTTGTTGCCTTTTTCGATTGAGGCTGACAGCAACAAGTCATGGCCTTCGATTCTGGCTGGACCTAGTGCAAATGTGCCTTCTGATTTTGCCTTTCTGGGGCTTGGAAGTCACCATGAGCATGCGTTCTGGCTGGGCTTGGAAGTTAGCATTGAAGCCCAAGGCTTCGTTTTATGTTTCTTTGCCCCTGTCTCTTTCGTTTTGGACATAAAATGGAAACATGGCCTAAGGCCATGTTAACCTTTGTCTTGTGGCCAAACTAAATATTAAAGTATATTTAATGAACTCAAGCAACAAGGAACAAAAGATTAGCCGGAAAAATAAATCTAAAGGGTGTAAACGAAAGGGAACCAAAATATTATATACATGTTATGATTGAAACGGAGGATGCAAGGGTAAGAGTAACTTACCTTGCTTCATCCTTAAATGGGTGTGGGACCTTGAGTGGAGGCCCTGGGTGCTAGATTCGAAAGAGGGGGTCAGAAACAAAGCCTTTGATGCTGAATTCGAAGGAGGAAAGAAAGAAAGTGTGATGCTTATTTCCACTGGATTGTAAAGAGACTGAAGGGTGGTTGTTCTTCAGAATCGAAAGAGGTGACAATAGGGTTCTGGGTTTTTGATTTCACAAGTGTTGAAGGGACTTGAGAGATTTATGGTGTGTGAGAATTTTGAAGATACGTTCCCCTCCTCTTCTTTCTCTCCTTTTTTCTTCATTTGTACAAATGAAATCTCTGTTTATAGAGAGAGAAAATTGGAATGAGTAGCTTTGTGAAAGAATAAAATATAGTTTCTTTGAAAGGCGAACATCCACTTGTGTGAAATTTTTATAATCCCAAGATAAAAGTAACAAAATCAATGGTTTAGATGGGTGGCTCCTAGTTTATAGGGGGAAAATATGCAGAAGAGACAGGGGCAAGGCTCAAAAACTTTCTAAAAAGGTTGTGATGTCATCAAGAACAAGTTGTCTTGAAGAACAATTTAATATGGGGTGAGGCACACGTCGGAGGTATATGTAGCCTGATCAATGGACAACTTGACTTTTTGAATCGAATCCTTCATCTTTCCATAACCTTTGACCAGACTCAACAAAGCAACATTCGTTTCCACTAGTTGTGTGTCCTTCGAATGGACCAATTGTGTATTCTTCGAATGTCCCCCTGCAGCTGAATATGCCATTTTGAGTCCTCTTTCTTTTGATCAGTTAGGCCAAAACCTTCGACCAGACTCTAAAGTAAGCAAAAACAATTATTCCCCAACTATGGCAAGTCCTTCGAATGGGCCACCAGGTTGTGTGTCATAATGAAACACTATGGCATATTGAAGGGTTTGCAGATGGATTCGAAGGTGATATGAAGGCGCATTCGAAGCAAACATGAAGATGAAATCTAAAGTAACAGGAAGGTAGTCATTCATCTAATCAAAAACTTATGAATCCAAGGCAAACAGGTGAGGGGCCAATGGTGCAATCAAAGGGAACCTTCAGAAGGACAAGGACTTCTGAATCGAAGGAAGCTTTTAGAAGATAATTTTCTTCTGAATCGAAGGAAGCCTTCAGCATATAATTTCCTTCTGAATCGAAGGAAGCTTTCAGTAGATAATTTCCTTCTGAATCGAAGGAAGCTTCAATACCCAAATGAAAGATGTAACCCAAGTGGCATGAAGCCCTTGCTCAACTGAAGCTTGTATGAAGGCATGGCAAGGGATGAATGCCCAAACGAAAACTTGTATGCAGGCATGCAGAAGGTGAATGCCCAAACAAAAACTTTCATGCAGGCATGGCAAGAGATGAATGCCCAAACGAAAACTTGCATGTAGGCATGCAGGAGGTGAATTCCCAAACGAAAACTTGCATGCAGGCATGCAGGAGGTGAATGCCCAAATGAAGGCTTGTATGCAGGCACTTGTGTCTAAACGAAGGGTTTGCCTTGCAGGGGGCACATGTGGCCAGCAAGTCATAGTTTTCAAAGCAAAGCACACAGGCATCATGCTTGGTGAATCGAAGGACTTTCCCTGCATGGGGCACTTGTGGCAGAAAAATTTGGAATTCAAAGCAAACATGCAGGCAGTGGAAGACACAAACGAAGCCTGCAACAAGAAGACACATGCCCAGACGTAAGAGGTACGCTAGCAGCAATTTTTGAGCAATCGAAGGAGGTGAGAAGTCCAATCGAAGGGTGTTGAATCAAAGGAGACTTATTTTCCTCCAAATTTGTCAAAATGTTAATTTTATCTATTTTCTCCCTTTTTGACAGTTTCCTTTTAATTTTTATACTGGAAAATCCCAATGCATTTGTGCAAGCTTAAATCCTGAGAATCTTTATGAGAAAAACCCTGAGAATTGAGAGGGAAAATTTTGGGGTACAACACCTTGCATGACTTCTCAGGCTTCTTGATTGTAGGAATTCCATGTACCAGCTTCTTTGATTTCAGATTCCCTAAGCTTCTGAAATTCAGATGACCAAATCTTCTGTGCCACAACTCACTCTCCTTGACAACACTTGTTGCACTAAGACATTCAGAGTCTGCAATTCTAACATTCATCTTGAATGTTCTGTTCCTTCCTTGTTATGACTCCATAATCAGCTTTTGATTACATTCATACAGCTTCAGAAGGCTGTCCTTCATGGTAACCAAAAAACTTTCTCAATAAGTTTTCCTACACTCATCAGATTGCTTTTCATGCCAGGTACTAAAGCTACCGGAAAAAAACACAGAGCTACCACCGAACTTTATTTATCCCGAAGGAAGGGAAAATATCTAGAAAACCACAACAGGATGGATAATATGGTCTTGCAACTAAGAGAAAGGTTAAGGAAGTCGGTTATGAGAGGGGAAGGTATTAGCACCCCTCACATCCATTGTACTCAACGGGGTCCATTTTTTTTGTTTGCCTCTAAGGGTGTGTTTATCTATAACTATACTTGTTAAGGGGAAAGAAATGGCTTTTTATTAGTGCGTTCGTGAGGGTCTCGCAACCCTTTACGTACGTATCTAGTGAAGGAATCAGAACACCATAGTTCCTCTAGAAAATGTTGGTTTGTTGGTGTTTTTTAGTGGCCGATGTTAACACATGCATTCTAGCAATAAGCACGACCTTTATCGCCGTAGAACGGAGATAACATGCCCTTTTGGGGAGTTTTGATTGGTTGAGTGTTTTGCGAGTTTTAGAATGAATTCGAGTAATGATTAAATGTTTTTTGGATTTTTGATTTATGAATTATAAGTTTGATTTAATTAAAAAATAAAAATCTAAAGGAGGAAGTTTATCCTAATGTTATTATGTACAAAGGGACCTAAAGTTGAATGTTTGAAAGGGAAATTTCTAACCTAATTAGTTATCATGCATAGGTTGATTCTAAAGTCTAATTCAACACGAAGCAGTCAAAATGAATTTAATTGTTTCATAGAATCACTTAAGAGAACATGTTACCGACGATTAACCAAGCAATCAAAACAAAATAACAGAAATACAAAACTAACATTTTTTTGTGATTTTTATCAAGCAGAGAAATGTAACTAAGAATCATTAACTAAGCTAAAACAATATTAAAAAAACTTACAAAGATTAAAAGAACTTAAATTAAACCAATTCAATTAATAAAATTAACTAATAATAATAAAAAACAGTTAAAAGTTAAACTAATTTAAGAATTAAACTAAGTAGTTAAAACCAATAAGTTAAGAAAAATAATAAAAGAAATGAAATCTAAACTAAAATACCAAGGGGCATGGAGTAAAATTTTGGGGGGATAGTGTATCAAATTCACAATGGGCTTAAGGATAGAACCAAACAGCAGGGCCCTAGTATTTACAAAAAAAAATGACGCCTCTATCTCTAAGCATTCCCTTGTTCTGTTTTCACTCTTCAATGTACCACAAGCACAAACAATCCCTGTACTTCCTCTCATTACCAATTATGTGATTCCTATCTTAAGTCAAACCAAATGAAACAAAGATCAAACTCCAATTTACACGCTCTCTTTCAATCGCATTCTGTTCAAACCTCTTTCCTCTCCCTCGATCGATCGCCGCAACTTATAGCCCGCCTATCACGATCAATCTATGCTTCGATGTGTCAAGAAAATTATTGTTTGGCTGGCTTAGGGAAAGGCAGAGTGTTGTTGTTAAGGTGAAGAGGTGATATCATGAGATGGATTAGTGGGTAGAAGATGGACTCACATGGGAAGATTTGATGGGAGGTTCTATCGGTCGTCGCATGGAAACGAAGAGAATATTTAAGGAGGGGTTTGGAAGAATAGATGTGGTTGTTGGATGGGTTTCATTGGACGCGTGGATGGAAGCAAAATTGGGGAAATGATTACAGTGGGCTCAAAAGTAGTTGTGAGGCAAGGAGAGAGTTTGGAGGAGTTAAAATTTATGGACAAAGTTCTCATAGGAGGGATGTAGGATATCGAGGGAATGCCATTCAATTTTGAGAGGGTATGACGGTTGTGTATGAGAAGTCGAAAGAGAGCTCAGATTTGAGAATGTGGAGAATGTTCACTTCAGTATAGTTTTAGCCGAGGTAAACTTTATGGCATGAGTTTTTTTTTGTGAAAATTATGGATTTCCAATAATGTCGTTTTCTCATGGTCTTTAAACAGAAAAAATTTTGTTCACGAAACTCTTGGTTTTTGTTGCAGCAAACATTGATTACTTTGTTTTCTCTGTTTTAACTTTGGTTCAAACATTGTTTCAACTCTGATTACATGATTATATTCAATGCAAGCTTAAACAAGTGGATACTACACAAGCGATATAGATCTTACCTACAGTTGCCTTGAATATGTGAAACAGAAAAACTAGAGACGAGATTGTAATCAGGTACAATTGTTCTTTAATACTCGATGCTAATCTTCTTCTTCTTTGTATTCCTATTCTTCTGAATTGATGACAATAGGAGTGCTATAGTTGCAGGTTATTTGTACTTCTTCTCCTTTTTCCTGTTGAAAATTTTCTTCCATTTTTGTTAATAGCAACAAGGTTATGGAATAAAACAAGTTAGAGGAGTGAGTTGTGTATGTAGGTTATGATTAATGAGAGGTGTTTGGTTTTGATGTTGTATATTTGCAGTGTGTTTTTTTCCAGATTTTTTTCTCTCTTTTGTTGTTATTGTTGGCTCTTTTTATAGTGAGATAAGGGTGGAAATTGGGGGGAAATTTGGTGAAGTTTAAACAATTCTGGTATGCTAACTTTCTGCTTTAGGATGCAAGTCATGTTTGGTTAACCTTTATGTAATGTCACTGATTTTTTGGAGGCTTGTGGAAACTCAATAAGGATGACACAAAGGCTACTTGGTGCAGACTTCGCAGGGCTGGACAGTACAACAGCTAGTCTGCTAGTTTTGCTTAGGTGATGCCCTTCTAATCTTAATCTTTTCCTCTTCTTCTGTCTGTGATGCAGAACTATAACTTTATGAGGGGTTTGTACTTTTAGGGAAACGATGATACATTTAGGACTTTAGCTACTTGATAGCTTGCTGTGTTTTTATGAACTGTTACTATTTTTGCTAGTTTTGCTCCTATTTTATTTGGTTATGGCTATTGTGCTTGTTGGTTGTTGTGTTGAGGGCTACTATTTTTTTTGCAGTTTTGGGTTGCTGCTAGTGTTTAGCAGTTTTGCTGGTGTTTGTTGTTGTTTTGCTGTTGTTTTGGGCTACTGTTGTTTTTTCTTTTATTATGGCTGTTGCTTTGGGTTTCATGTTGCCTGTTGCTTTGCTGCTTTGCTAGTTTAGTGCAAGTTGAGACTGTTTCTTTGACAGAAATAGGCAGGGCAGCAGGCTTGACTTTTGGCAATGCTTGTGACTGGCTTTGTTTTTGTAGTAAAAATGTTTGTGAATTTCTTTTCCTTTTGTGAACAAAAACCCAAACTTTTGTGATTTGCAAAATAGGAGAAGATATCCCATGATTGAATAAACCCCTTTGAATTTATGATTCCGAATACAAACCCTAATGATGAAATGAAAATTATCTTTTAGCAATTTGTTCTCATTTGGAATCTTACACAAATTTTGATGGTTGGCTAACTCTTTCCCTCTTTCTTGTTTTATGAGCAATGAGGATGGGATGGAAAAAGCAAGGTTGAAAGATGAAGAGGCCGTGGCTAGCAAGGAGCTTGGAATTCTCTTGAAGAAGAAGCAAAGAAACTTGAAGAACACTTATCTTATTTTTTTGTAAACAAGATGTTTGTAACTTATATTTCAACTTGTAACCCGCTTTGTAAATTGCCCAAAAAAATGTAATGAATAGGAAACTTGAATGATATTTCTTTTAACTCATGAATGGTCAACTTGTTGTATGGAAATTAGGCAACTCTTGAATCTTGGTTGAAATTTGAAATTCCCCACTTGAATTATTTGAATGATACATCTTGCTTTTGTAATTTGAACTCCAAGAAATCACGGATGGCCTTTGTAACTTGTATTTCAAGTAAACCATACGCATTGTCTTCCAACCTTAATCTCCATATCGTGTCCAAATCAAACTGGTACTCTCAATGAGAACCTTAATCTTGATGTCCAAACTACAAGTGACTTGTAACTGAAGTAACAACAAAAAAACATGCCTTGATTATCATAAGAGTTTGCAATATCATCTCTTGTTCCATGGCTCAAATACTTGCAATGTTAGTCACAAACCCTTGACCATAATTTTGAATTATTTAACAGGCTCGAATATGGTGATGCACATAGATGAAGAAAGATCTTGAAGTGTTTAAGATAATCGAAACCCTAATCCATGACTTTTAAGATTATCCCCGTGACTTGATGAAGAAGGAAACCCATGATACCTCAGAACCTCATTCCCCCATCCACTGCTCCTGAACCAAATGAATTTGTTTTTACCCGATGAAGAAACTTCAAACCAAAATTAAACATTAGGATGTGACAACCCTAACGCTTTGAACCAAAGTGTCTGATTCCATGAGATGCATGATACGCAAACGACTTAGTGAAAATGATGCAAATGGGATGCAAAGTCTATGCCGAACAAAAGTAAAAGGTAGGCAAATTTGGGGTACGACAGTTGCCCCTATTTAATCATCTTAAACTTGAAGGTGAGATTGGCGTCAGCCTTTTGAAAGTTCAAGGTAGAAGATGATTAAATACCAGGACCTAAAATTTGTCCTGGAGAAATGATGTGAGTGTTATTCATTTGTGACGTCTGTTGTGGATGAAAAATGAATCTTCAGGTGAACTTGGCAAGATGGGTAAAGGCTTTTTGAATAATGGTATCTTGTACTGGGGTAAAGGTGCCAATACAAGGTTCTCGGGGAAGTGGGTGTTAAAGTGACTGAAAAGATATGGTTGACGATGTCGTGGTGACTGAAAGTAGGATTAATGACAACATGATAACTTAAAGACGATAGGTAGAACTCGATGATAATGGAGAATCTATCGTGGAGGATTCATAGCCCAAAAAAAAGGTACAAAAAACGGGTAAGAATTGGTGTATGATCTATGACCCAAGAGAAAGGAGATCACGAGGGTAAGACCTGCGAGCGACCCACGACCCTATAAAAGATATCGTGAGGTAAGATATATGGACGACCTACGACCCTAGAAAAGATAACGTGAGGGTAAGATCTATGGACGACCTACGACCCTAAAAAGGTAACATGAGTGTAAGATCCATGAACGACCTACGTCCCTAGATAAGATAACATGAGAGTAAGATCTACGAACAACCTACGACTCTAGAAAAGATAACGTGAGGGTAAAGTCTATGGACGACCTACGACCCTAAAAAATATAACATGAGGGTAAAGTATACGGACGACTTACGACCTTAAAAATGATAACGGAAAGGTAAGATCTACGAAAAAACTATGACCTTAAAAATGATAACATGAGGGTAAGATCTACGGACGACCTATGACCTTAGATAAGATAACATGAGAGTAAGATCTACGGACGACCTACGACCCTAGAAAAGATAATGTGAGGGTAAGATCTACGGACGACCTACGACCCTAGGAAGGATAATGTGAGGTAAAGATCTATGAATGACCTACGACCCTAGAAAAGATAATGTGAGGGTAAGATATACAGACGACCTACGACCCTAGGAAATATAATGTGAGGGTAATATCCATGAACGACCTACGAACCTAGAAAAGGTAAAAGTGAGGGTAAGACCTACAGACGACCTACGACCCAAGAAAGGATAATGTGAAGGTAAGATCTACGAACGACCTACGACCCTAGGAAAGATAATGTGAACGTAAGATCTACGAACGACCTACGACCCTAGGAAAGATAAAGTGAGGGTAAGATCTACGAACGACCTACGACCCTAGAAAAGATAAAGTGAGGGTAAGATCTACAGATGACCTATGACTCTAGAAAAGATAATGTGAGAGTAAGATCTAGGGACGACCTACGATCCTAGAAAAGATAACATGAGGGTAAGATCTACGGACGACCTACGCCCCAAGAAACGGTAATGCGAGGGTAAGATCTACGGAAGACCTACGACCCTAGAAAAGATAACGTGAGGGTAAGATATATGGACGACCTACGATCCTAGAAATGACAATGCGAGGGTAATGTCTATGGACGACCTACGACCCTAGAAAAGATAAAGTAAGTATTAAGAGTTAGGGAGTACAATGTACTAGCACCATGGCTTATTTTTGGATGGTAGTGTAATGAAATTATGAGTATGATATTCTTTATGGGGATGTTTTGTTGACTTGGGGCTTCTGTGCAAGGTACCAAATCTGGCTCATGCTTCATATGCATTTTAAAGTGTTGCATGATGATTCATGGATATGCTATGCGTTTGAGGATGCAATGTAATATGCAGTGATGATTATTGTATGCAAAGTGCCAAATATTAGGCACATTAGGATCCGTTGCCCGTTGTCTTGAGATACCAATACAGATTGGTGCTTGAAAACTTTGTGAATTGAGTTATAGCCTTGGCGACTTCACTGAGGATTAAATCTTGATGAGGAGGAGTGGCTTGACCTGACTTTCCTTAAATGTTGAACTTCTTGTAGATGACTGAGTAGAGACATGGATTTCATCAAATTCCCCAAGTTTCTCTATGTTGGAGAATTGATTTCTTAAACGCCTGCAAAAAGGTGACGAGGAAGAAAGCTTGGTCGAGGTGACCTTTATGACTTGCTACCTGCATAGAAAAATAACACTTGAACGCCATGGCATTCCCTTGAGATGATTTTATATCCATGTAATGTCGTGTTTCGCATCTTAGCTTGTGATTATTATTTCCTTATTGTTTTAAATGCAATGCTTAACAAAGAATTTAAATCACAATTCGCATACGAAAAATAAAGTAAAAGGACATAACAAAGAATTTTTTGTGGAAAGGAAAATTTTTATTAATGAGCTTGGCCTGTAAATAGGCATTCGTACATGGAAACAACTCCTAAATGAGGAAGTTGCAAAGAGAAGTCAAAATACAACAAGTAAAATGGCAATAAGAAAATATCGAACTTCCATTAAAATTAATATTGTTATAGTTCCCACATCCTGGATCGTCTCAGTGCCGTGCTTCCGAAGGATAATAGTTGAGTTGATCCATCCAATGTTAGAAGGGTGTACTTGTTATTTGTGAAGAGTTTTCAGACTACAGTCTCTCGCTTTTTGTCCCTAATTTTTTCCTGGATCACCCTTTCGGGTTTTCAATCCACCGGGACACCCTTTTTTGCCTAAGCATCCCTTTAGGGATTTCGACTTAGCGGGTTATTCTTATTTTATTTTTTTTTCTTCTTCTTTTTCTTTTTTTTAGACCTAACTTTTTCCAAAGCCGCCCTTTCGGGTTTTCGACTTAGCGGGTCTTTTTATGCGTATGTGATACGGTGGCAGAATCGACTGTTTAATACTAGTTTTGTGTTTGTGTTTGCAAATGTTGTGGTAAGCAAGAGTCGCCACCGACTTTTATTTTATCCAAATTATGGAAAGGGTGAAAAGAACAGAAAAATGCCTTTTCGAGAATTTTCTGAATAAGGGGGGTAGATTATGGAAAGGGAAGGTGTTATCACCATTTCCATCCGTAGTTTTCTACGAGCTCTTAGATGCTTAGCTCATTTTAAAAGTACGTTGTGCTTTGTGTGTGAAAAATGTTTTGAAATGCCTTAGTGCCGCGATTTGCTTTGCGTTAACTCTTGTATCAGTCCTCAAGAGTGTTGGCAAAGCAAATTTTTTTGAAGGTTGTTTTTGAAATGTGTAAGTGTAAAAACTTTGTTTCATTTTGAGCAAGCATATAATAGCTATCTACTTGTACTCAAAAAGGTCGTTCTTTTCCTCCTATCCTTTAGACAGTGTTGTCCTACTATTAGTGACTAGGTATCTCTATCGTTGGATGTATGAGGGACATCGAAGGGACGATACAGTCACGAAGGCAACTTGATAAGGAATTTTAGTAACTGTCCTAAAGTTCTAAGATCACTTTTAACTGAGGCAGCATCGAGAGGGTCATCGAGGGACTTGTGATCTTTCAAACTAGAGGACAACCACTAAAACTTCTCACGTTTCGAGAATTGTGACCGTTTTTCGAAGGCAACCAAAGTGGGATACCCTAGAGGTGCGTATGTGCAATTTTGTTTGGTTCAATTATTTGTATTACGCATTTAGGTTTGCTAACATTTTTATTTTAGTCTTGTCATGAAATCCTAATTACTAGCAGTTAATATATACAGTAATTTAAAGCGCAAAAATATAAAGTGCGAGAATGTAAATCCTAAGCTATTACATGGCTTTGTGAGAAGTATATTATAGAAATGAAAAAATTAAAGTCCTAGTTACTATTACAAACTGGGAAGCAGTTACAATAAGATAGAAAAAATGCGAAAGTAAATAAATGCGCAAACGAATTAAAAGGGACGTCTAAATCCTAAGGAAAAGAAATCTTTTTGGTTGTTTTGTTTTATTTTAAGAAAATACAACCTAAGTCTATTTAATTTTAATTTCAAGAAAAGGTTAAAATGATTAATTAATTTGTTTACAAAATTAACTTAATTAGGAAAACACTAGCCTAATGTTTTTTGTGATTTTTTGGGTCCTTCTTTATCATCAAGTTTCATAACATCCTCGTCTGGAAAATCAAACTTCATTGACTGATACTCTTCCAATGGCTGGTGGACGAGATGATCAGCAAGAATGCTACCTTTGATAGCCTTTTGTGTGACGTACTAGATGTTATACTCAAACAAAAGAATTTGCCACCGGGCCAATCTCTCTTTAAGACTGGGCTTGGCCACATGTAGGACCAAAACTCATCATAAGATCAACTTGCATTATGTGTCTCTTTCGAATGGCCAACAATATGTGTCCTTCAAATGGGCTTTTAGAGTGCTCTTTCAAGGGGTCATATTGTGTGTCATAGTGAAGAAAATGTGTTGAGGGGTCTTTGCCTTGAGGAAAAAAACAGAGGAAGTCTTTTCCTTATGCATTAAAGGCAATCATAGAAGAAACCTTTGTCCTTGTGAATCCAAAGCAAGCATGAAGAGGCTTTTGCCTTAAACAAAGCTGGAATGCAGGAACTCACTGTTTTGTGAATCAAAGTAAGCATGCAGGAGGTCATTGCTGGTGAATCGAAACAAGCTTGTAGGGGGTTCTTTCTTTGTGAATCTAAGGTAAACCTGAAGTAGCCAATGCACAGTTGAAGCCTTGTAATTTGAACGTGATTGAAGGGGGCCCCAACGCCCACTCAAAGCTTGTGAATCAAACCTATATGGAAGAGTTCCAAATTCCTAATCGAAGAATTTGAAACAAAGCTTGCTCGAAGGATTTAGATTCTCAATCGAAGCTTGTCAAGGTACCAATCGAAGGGCCCCTTGTTCAGATGCCAATCAAAAGACACTTGATTATCTTCAAAAAATTCATTTTCTTTAGGCAAGTGTTTGTAGCCACCCATGTAAAGAAAAATCTTGAAAAATATGAGAGGGCAAATTTTGGGGTACAACAGCTGCCCCTATTCAATCTTCTTAAACCTGAGGATTTAGATTGGGTTGTATGCCTTTCGTGATTTAAAGGTGGAAGAGGATTGAACACTAGAGTGCCCAGAAATTTGCACTCGCATGGAGTAACATTGTTGATTGATGATGTCGAGAATGGACTTACAGATGCCATTTAGAGAAGATGACAAAGGGTCGTTGGAGATGAGCTTAAAGATTACATCCAAAGTAGATGTTCATTTCACACATGGTTCCTTTGGGGGTTCATGTTCCTGCTGTCTGAGGAGGAGTCCGCTGGGGAATGTGGGTTTCTGTTGTTCTCCTGCATGAGGAAAACTCTGTGGGGAGTAGAGTCTAGGAACTTCAGTTTTCCAAGTCTCTACTGAAGAGTTATATCTGGAGAGATGAAAGTTTGTTGTTTTCTGGTTGAAATCCAGGCTTCACAGTAACTTGCTGGGGATAATGGAATTAACCGTTATTTGAAAATATATTAGAAAGATCCTGTGTAGGGATGTTCCAGGATGAGTCCGTGTTAGCCTGCATCTGGAGATATATGAGAAGGAGCTTGTGTAAGATTGCTTCGTTTGGTCATGTAGATAGTTTTCCTATCTGGTTTCAGGTGTTAATCTACAAATCAACGGTTCACAAATAGTTCTCCTAGCTTGTTACAAGTATTAATCTGGGACCTGAAAATTTTCGGTTGCTGAGATAGTTGTCCTGGCTTGTTACAAGTATTAATCTCTGACCTGAGAAAGAAAGATAGTTTTACTGGCTTGTTACAGGTATTAATATTCAATCTCCTCATGTAGATGGTTCTCCTAGCTGGTCACAGGTGTTAATCTATAATCAGTCGTCCACAGATAGTTATCGTGGCTTGTTACAGGTATTAATCTGGAACTTGGCGATGTTGGTCACACAAATAGTTTCCCCTTCCGGTTTCGGGCATTAATTTGTGGCCTGCTATATTTGTTGGTAAACCCGTCTTGCTTCGGGAGTTCATACCACTTGGCCGTGTAGATAGTTTTCCCGTCTGGTTTCAGGAATTAATCTTTGACCTGTTGTATAAGTTGATAGTGTTTGTCTTTCTTATAATTTAAACTTAAAGGTAAAGTCAGTTTCATGCGATGTCATGATGTATGAATTGCATGATGCTCTCAAAGTAAATGAGATTGTGATATATGCATTTGTGCTGCATATGCTATGATGTTTGTATGAATACAATGTATGAACGTGTCAGTTGTTCCATTGCTGTATTGCTGAACTAGGGAAAATAAATCCCTAATTGAGGCTGAGGGTGAAGAATGTAGGTCTTCAAATATGTTGAAGTTAAAACGCTCAGAGATGAACTTCCGTTGTTAGAGAAATAAACTTTGTTGGGAAAGGTAAACTCCGTGAACAACTTGAGGGTTGTCAGAGTGAATCTATGTCATGATTGTATCTGGAGATGTGTTGAATAAGTATCGGGATGAAATTCGTCTCTGGATCGTACCTGAACTATTTCTAGAAGATGATTTGAATAAGTATCAGGATGACACCCGTCTCTGGATCGTACCTGAACTGTTTCTAGAAGATAGTCTGGAATAATTATCAGGATGACATTCATCTTTGGATCGTACCTGAACCGTTTCTGGAAGATGATCTGAATAAGTGTCAGGATGACACCCGTCTCTGGATCATACCTGAACTGTTTCTAGAAGATGATCCGAATAAGTATCAGGATCACACCCGTCTCTGGATCATACCTGAACTGTTGCTAGAAGATACTCTATAATAAGTATCAGGATGACATCCGTCTCTGGATCGTACCTGAATCGTTTCTAGATGAGAATCCAGAATAAGTGTCAGCATGACATACGTCTCTAGATCGTACCTGAACCGTTTCTAGATGATAGTCTGGAATAACTATCAGAATGACATCCATCTCTGGATCGTATCTGCATCATTTCTAGATGAGAACCCAAAATAAGTGTCAGGGTGACATCCATCTCTGGATCGTTCCTGAACCGTTTCTAGATGATAGTATGGAATAAGTGTCAGAATGACATCCGTCTTTGGATTGTATCTGCACTGTTTCTAGAGGAAAATCTGCTTTATTTATAATTTTTCTGTTGGGGAAGGGAAACTCCATAATCCGCTTGTGGATTTTGTGAGATTCTGTTGGGGAATCCTGAGAAGCTTGGCGACTTCACTGGGGAATTTTTCTTAGATGTCAGAGCAGTAGTTGGAGATTCTTGCTCCGTCGGGGATATGAGACCACCTGACATCATTAGGCTGCATGCTGGGAATATGGAAGTGACCTTGCAGTAGAATGCCCCTGCCTCGGTACCTGCTTGAGAAAACATCTTTTGGGGATTTCGTAGATGGCTCTACTATTATCCAAACTCTTGGAGTCCTTGGTGAATGCAGATCAGGGTAATAAACCTTCTACTGATAGACAAGTAGCGAGATAACAAAACATAGTCGTACGCTTTAATCCCTAACTTTTGCCTGGACTTTCCTTTCAGATTTTCAGTCCACCGGGATACCCCTTTTTTCCCAAGCCGTCTTTTCAGGTTTTCGACTTTCCAGGTGTATAGAGTTTTTTATGTATATCCCTAATTTTTGCCCGAACCCTTTTGGTTCGCTCGGATGCCCTAATTTTTGCCTAGGCCAGACAACCTAGCGGGTCTTTGTTCATGCGTAGTATTTTCCAACTATGTCCATATTCACCGGGTACAGAGGATTGTCACTGTCCATGGTGGTAAGTGTTTCCACACTTCCAGAAGATGTTTTCTTAATTGCACGTGATTCGTTGTTGGAATTTATGTCCAATGCCCCAAGTGATTCAGATGGAGATCTGCCCCTGGCTATTTGGCATTTTTGAGAGATTCCTTAAACCTTGACTTGACTGCCCCAGATCATTTGGACACCATGCTATGCCCCTTGATTATTAAAGGTCTATCACTGGAATGTCTTTCCATCTGAGGTGATTATATCCATTTAGAGGATTTTCGTTCATTGAATATTCGTCTGCGAATTTCTCTGCTGTTTGAATAAATAGTCATATGCAAACAATGGCATTTAAAGAATGCAAAGATTATGTCTGTCTTGAAGTTCGAAAATTCATTTTTAGTAAAACAAACAAATTTTGTAAGAGTGTGATATCAGCTCAGGATTTATAGTGACCCTACAGGAGTCAGGATACCTTTTTGTAACAGTATGCTTTTGAACTAACCCATGCTTCAGCTAGGACTTTTAGGGGTTATAACGTGGCCTGGTTCACAGTTTAGGAAACGAAGGATAAACTCTCAAATTTTATTTGTACACAACCCGTTCTTCGTGATGTTCTTCAATCCTATGCTCAGCTAATCATGTGTTTAGATCCCAATTGAGTCTAGAATCTTTGCTCTGATACTTGGTGATGCTTCAGAAATTGAACGTTTGTTCGAGAAGGCAGTCATTTTTGTAACCTTTTCTTTTTTGTTGAGGATTTGTATGACCTCTTTTTTTATATATTTTGTTATCCCTACTTTTCCTAAACTGTTTCTTTTGCGATTATAGTCAGCGGGATGCCCCAGTTTTTTTCTTAAGTCTCCTTCATAGGTTTTGAACTAGCGGGCTTTTATTTTGAGAGATAATGACTGCTTGTCTTGATTATTATGTGGAACCACAACCATATTTTGGAAGACGTCTTCTACACTATTTGTCGTGCATGAAGGTAGAGCTTGCAACTGAATGCACATCTGAATTAACTGAGAAAATTAGCCTGCCCCAGGTTAGGATTAAGGGTTCTAATTTATATGAAAAGAAAAACTCCTACTTCTTAAGCTCAAAGGGGTTGACTAGGGATTATCTTCCTTATAACTCCACTGTTTAGGATTTGAAAGAACGCTTGTACATCGTCAGCAAGGTTTGCTCCAAAGAATATTGTAGAGATTATGGTATCGTTTTTGTCATCCTCCCTCTAAAGGCTTAGAGCTTTTGATCGAGAGTTGAATATCACAAAAAGGAAGTAAAAAAACATAGTTTGAATATAATGAATACGGATGAAATAATTCAAGACAAAACATATGCGATGCATTAATGGGAAAACCAAAGTTTGACATAACAGTAATTGTTTGAACAGGCAAAGGAAATTACAATTGAAAAATAACAAATGAAATAGACGCTCTCAATGATTTGGCCTAGGAGCAGTGATCACATGGTGAGTCTCTAGAGGGTCGAATCTCCTTGGCGTCAATTATATCCTGAATTTTGTTCTTCAGAGCTCAGCAGCCATTTGTACCATGTCCATGACTATTAGAGTGGTATGCACATCTTTCGTCAGGGTGGTAGTTAGGAGAAGAGGTATTAGGATTGCGCAGAGGACCCTTTAACGTAATCAATCCTACTTTCAACATGTGTTGCAACGCTTGAGCTAGTGACATGTTGAGTTTGGTGAATTGACTCTTAGGTGCGACCTCCTTATGTTGATTCCCTTGTTGATGTCATTGCACAGGCATAGGATTAGAGACCAATACTTCCCCCACATATGGGTTGTGGTTACCTCTAACACGTCCCTCTTGGCCATATACAACATTAGCTTCCCTCTTGATACCAAATTATTTATTCTCAGCATTAGAAGATGCGACCATCAGAATCTTCCCACTCTTGATACCGACTTCTAATCTTTCACCTATATGTATCAGCTCTGTGAACCCAACCGAGGAACTTCCAATCTAGTGGTTGAAGAACGGACCAGACAAAGTGCCCAAGAACGTGCCTACCAGCTCTATATTAGACAGAGGAGGCTGGACTCTCCCTGCAAGATCTCTCCATTTATGGGTGTAATCCTTGAAGCCCTCGCTAGAACCCATAGACATGCTTTGAAGTTGTGTACGGGTTGGAGCGAGGTCAGCATTGTATTGGTACTGCTTGTAGAAAGCAGTAGCCAAGTCTTCCCAGATATGGATGTCAGTTACTTCTAACTGATAGAACCACTCCAGTTGAGTGCCGACCAAACTTTCTGGAAGAAATGGACCCATAGCTTCCGGTAAGCAGTGTGAGGCTGGATCTTTCTGACATATGATCTCAAGTGAAGTTTAAGACAAGAGACCCCATCATATTTAGAAAATATGGGAACCTTGAATTTTTGTGGGATGATCAGGCCAGAAACCAACCCTAATTCTTCAAAGTCTAAGCCAGGTATCTGCTGAATCTCCATAGCATTTAGACGATCCTCCAACTGTTTGTATTTGTCATCGGCAGGAGGATATTGTTCCTCGGAGTAATCAACTTCATCTTCATCAGTCCCTGGGTTGTTATCATCTTCATGATTATCCCTCTCATTTGATGGAGTTGTGAGATATAGAGCTCTCTTGGTTGGTCTTTTAAGTCTTCTTCCTAAATTCAAGACACCAGTCGGTTTCTTTGCCTTCTTAGTCTTCTCTTTGATGATCTGAGCTTTCAGGTCTTCTTGCCCCTAGATCATAGCCAGGAACATCTGCTGAAATTGAGCATTTTGAGCTTGGAGGTCTTTTACTGTCTATTCAAGGGACATTTATTTTGCTGAAATAAATAGCGAAAAGATAAGAAACCTGTCTTGAAATACCTGCTATGCAATGACATGTATGATATGCTTATGCGATGTTTTCAAGAGTCTCACGGGGTAAACACAAGAATATGTTAGGAATTGACTGCAACTTTGCTTGAAGAACTTCGTATCGTTTAAGGTCCTTCTACGAGAATCAAGTTCACCACGTCGAGTGGGTCATGGCCTCTAACTCAAGTTATCGTGTTTTGATCTTTTGACGGTATTGGCTAGAGGAAAATAAATCCCCTTGCCCCTTGCTAGACGTCTGGTTTATCATAACCTGCATCATAGACCCTTGAGACCCTTGAAATGGTTAAGGAGATGTTATGGTATGATGTTATGTTATGTATGCTATACGTCAAGAAAAAATGTAGGGTGATGAAGACAAGTATGTCTTGCAGGAAATCCAAGTTATTGGATAATGACTACAAACAAGTCCTGCACGGAGTACAAATAAAACCCTGCAATGAGTTCAATCTATTAGATAGTGAAAGCAAGCAAGTTACACAAATAGCCGTAGGTCCAGGCTTGCATGGAGTTTGTAGGTAAGTACCCTCTTGAGGTGTAGTTGGTTCAACATGCCCTATCAATAATAACCGGGTTCTAGGGAATCTCAATATCACTGATTTTTCCCACAAGTTTCGTTCTGATCGACAACTGACTTGCCATCAAACAAAACTCGGGAGTCAAATCTCAATGAGTGTAGTATCGAGTATCAACCGACTTAGGGCTACACCAAAGATGGCTATCTCACTACTTCCTAATGGCCTAGTTGTATGATTAAAGGTTCTAAGGTCAGTTGATGCTTCATGACACCATGCAACGGCCACATATTCTCCTTGACTACTCAAGGGCTACCGACACCAACAAATGTGTCACACCAATGTAGCTATCGTTTCAACTGTGTCGGTATACCCCGCACATTCCCCGTGATCTATTGCTTCTTACCTAAAAGGTGCCCCAGATCCGGGTGTAGGATCTTTACAAGTAAAACCAAGCGAACCCTCAAAGTTAAAGCAAAGAAAACACACAATGAAAGAAAATGAAGAATGGACTATAACTCTAAGGTAACCCCACTTTTTATTATTCCTCAGAAGAGTCGCCAGTTCTGTGATACGGTGGCAGAACCGAGTGTTTAATACTGGTGTGATACGGTGGGAGAACAGACTTGAGATTTTGCGTTTGTGTTTGCAAATGTTGCAGTTTAGCAAGAGTCGCCACCGACTTTTCTTTTATCCAATAAGGAAAGGTGAAAAAGCACAGGAAAGACCTTTAAAGATGTTTTCTTGAGTTCGGGGGGTAGATTATGAAAAGGGAAGGTATTAGCACCCTTTTCATCCATGGTTTTCCATGGGCTCTTAGTTACTCGCTAGATCACTTGCTTTTGTTTGAATGTGCTTTGTAATGTGGGTTTTGAAAGTATTTTGAAAATGTAACTTTGTAATGATTCTTGTTTCTATAAGAATGCATACAAAATGTTTGTTTCGAAAATAGTTCAAAGAGGTGTTTGTGAGGTGTGTAAAGTGTTTTTGTTGTAAGCAAGCGAGTAAATGAGAGAGAACTTACCTAATCAAAAGGTCTTAGATGTGATTTTCCTCCTCCTTTAGATGTTGCTATCTTACCATTGATTTGGTAAGAAGCCCCATCATTGGATGTGAAGGGACGGGCATTGGGTCATTGTATGACAATGATAGAAATGTTGTGAGATGACTTAGCATTTTTCTTTAGGTACTAAGATCATTTCGAAAGGCAACTTTGATAGCGTCATTAAGGGACTATGATCTTATATTGTTGTTTGTGCTAAGACATCCCACATGCATAACATGGTCATTTTTAGGCAACAAGTGGAGTTAACCTTATGGGTGCTAGTGTGCAAGTGTGTTCGATTTGCATGTATTTAGTCTTGATTAGGGTGATCTATTTGTTGGTTTTAGTATTTCCATACACACCCTAATTACTAACAATGTACGAAAGCAATAAAAGTGCAGAAATGTAAAGTCCTACGCTATTACAATATTTAGGGGATGGGGGTACATATTTATGAATGGGGATTGCAAGGAATTTAAGTCCTAATTATCTATTACAACCATATTGAAATGCATAATATAAGAAAGAAATGGACTTGTTTAGAAAATGTTTTTGTCTTAAGGAAATAAATTAAAAGGAAAATATTTTTATGTTAATAAAAAAAAGGAGTTAATATTAAAAATGATGAAAAAGAAAATAAATGAAAGATAGAAACAGTGTGCTACACGCAAGCAAAAAAAACAAGGATCAGAAGTTCTGAAGCCATGCGCGTTGTGACTCAGTAGGAAACGTCAGTGGGTATCAGAAGTTCTGAGTTGGTAAACTTTGAGGTACTGCAAGACGCGTTAGAGGGAAAACACAAAATTTTTGGGTGGTACTCAGACAGTGGGCCACAAGTCAGAAGTTATGTATTACACTAAAACAGTGAGTAAACTTCAGAAATTTCGTGCATTGTCAGCATGTGAAAATCAGAAACTCTGAGTGTTTGAAAACAGCAAATGGAAACATCAGAAGTTTAGTGTATTTGACATGCAAGGAGAACTCATAAGTTATGTGCTGTGTTAGAACAGTGAGTGAATCATAGAAGTTCTGTGTGTGTTAACAGCGTATGAAAATTAGAAGTTCTAAGTGTTAAAACAGTGAGTGAACATCAGAAGTTCAGTGTGCATAAGCAGTGAGTGAATATCAGAAGTTCAGTGTGTTTAAACAGTGAAGAGAGATCAGAAGTTGGGTTGTGCTTAAAGCTGTGAGTGAACATCAGAAGTTCTATATTTCAACTCTTAATCAACACATCAGCAATTTATTCAATTCTTAATAAACAGCAAATCAGAAGGATAATAGCACAACAATTTATAGAAGTTCTAATCCTAAATCTGAGTATAGCCCTAATCAAGTAGTTCTGATTCATAGTTTTTCTATTCATGCAATGATATGGACAACATTCATACTATGATATTTACATGTTAATGATGCTCAGAATGAAAAAACAAGCAAAGTCAGAAAGACTTACCTTGAACCTGGAGCGTGCTTGGAGCTTTGGGTTGCTGCCTTTAGATGTTCTGAGTCAGC
Organism: Vicia faba; assembly: GCA_948472305.1. NCBI lineage: Eukaryota > Viridiplantae > Streptophyta > Magnoliopsida > Fabales > Fabaceae > Vicia > Vicia faba. Next base: position 343,338,737 of record OX451741.1, read on the forward strand.
AAGAACAACGGAAGAGGAAATGCTAAGCTCTTTGATTCAAAAGGAAGAACAAAGGTTTGGTTTTCTGTTTGGGATTTTTGGATTTTTGTGAAGGGGTTCCATAGATTTCTTTTCTCTCTTTTGATGATTTCCTCTCTCCAAAAGCCAGCCCCTTGAACGTGTGATGGAGCAAAGTATTTATAGGTGAATTTGTTGTGTTTTTGGGGGGGGGGAAAGAAAAATGGTATTTTTAAATCAATTTGGCAACTTGTTCCCTTTCTTTTTCGTCAATATTTCCGTATGCTAGTTTGGTGCAATTATGGGATGTAGGCGTAGGCTGAATTAGCTGTTGGTTATAGGTCTGCAGCGGGTTCCATAAACAAGGTTTTGGGATTTGGTCAAGTTCTAAACAAAGCATTGAATATAGCCTTCATATGCTAAGGCGCTTCGTTGTTCTTGAAGCAAGCATTGTGGTTGTCAGCAGGAATTAAGGAAAAGTAAAAATCAAAGCATGGGCCTAGTACCAAAGTTTGCTATCCCAAGACAGTAGAGGTACACGTGGTTAAAATCCTTTGGATAAAGACTCAGAAGGTGGTTGTGAGCATTAAATGATGATGAGACTTATCACAACCAAAAATCCTGCAACGTGAGATTCTACATCAAGGCCTAGTTCTGGATCAAAAGTTTTGAGCTTACGTAGCATCCAATCTTCTGATCCTTTTATCTTCTGGTGCCAGCATGTTCTGAAGGAGTTTCCAGGCTCTCCGGGATGTTTGTAACACGCTTTGTAACCTTTTTGAATTACCCTGGAAAACTCTGACTGAACTTTTGTGAAAACTTGCCCAGAAGCTCTGACCAAACTCTGTCTTGAGAATATCCAGAATTTGCTGAGTGTTAGGGTGATAATCTGGTCAGAAGTTCTGAAATTGTCATAATTATTAAACACTTAGAAAAATTTTCTAAATATTTAGAATTTGACTTTTCCAAAGTAAAATTTGACTTTTGGATTCCTTGATGAAACAAACTTCATATTCCAACATGTCTTGATGAAATATGATTTTTGAGATTTGATTTTGATCCAAAAATCAAAGTTTGACTTTTCAGCGTGCAAATGACCATTTTGCCCTTGCGGATGACTTTTCTTGAAAATTGCAGTTCAAGACTTGGAAATAGATGGAAGCAAACTTGGGATCCAAGGTGATCCCTTGTGATATGAGAGGGAAAATTTTGGGGTACAACAACTGCCCCTGTTAAATCTTCTTACACCTGAAGAGTTATATTGGTAATTCTGTCATTCGTGACTTGAAGGTGGAAGATGATTGAACACTAGAGTGCCCAGAAAATTTGCACTCGAAGATGCGTTAGTTGGTTATGTAGGAAATGGGCTTAAAGATGCCATTTGGAGAGGTAATGGATAGCTGTTGGAGATAGGATTAAAGATGCCATTCGAAGGTGATTGTATCTGGACTCTGCAGGATGATGAAGGAATCTTGGACGATTACTACCTCAACAGGATGATGAAGGAATCTTTGGGCGATTTCTACATCAGCAGGGTGATGAAGGAATCTTGGATGACTACAACCTCAGCTGGGTGATGAAGAAATCTTGGATGACTACAACCTCAACATCATGATGAAGGAATCTTGGAAGACTACAACCTCAGTAGGATGATGAAAGAATATTGGATGACTACAACCTCATCAGGATGATGAAGGAATCTTGGATGACTACAACCTCAGCAGGATGATGAAGGAATCTTGGATGACTAAAACCTCAGGAGGATGATGAAGGAATCTTGGATGACTACAACCTCGGCAGGATGATGAAGGAATCTTGGATGACTAAAACCTTAACAGGATGATGAAAGAATCTTGGATGACTACAACCTCAGCAGGATGATGAAGGAATCTTGGATGACTATAACCTCAGCAGGATGATGAAGAAATCTTGGATGACTACAACCTCAGCAGGATGATGAAGGAATCTTGGATGACTACAACCTCAGCAGGATGATGAAGGAATCTTGGATGACTATAACCTCAGCAGGATGATGAAGGAATCTTGGATGACTACAACCTCAGCAGGATGATGAAGGAATCTTGGATGACTACAACGTCAGCAGGATGATGATGGAATCTTGGATGACTACAACCTCAACAGGATGATGAAGGAATCTTGGATGACTACAACCTCAGTAGGATGATGAAGGAATCTTGGATGTCTACAACCTCAGCAGGATGATGAAGGAATCTTGAATGACTACAACCTCAGCAGAATGATGAAGGAATCTTGGATGACTACAACCTCAACAGGATGATGAAGGAATCTTGGATGAATACAACCTCAGCAGGATGATGAAGGAATCTTGGATGACTACAACCTCAACAGGATGATGAAGGAATCTTGGATGACTACAACCTCAACAGGATGATGAAGGAATCTTGGATGATTATAACCTCAGCAGTATGATGAAGGAATCTTGGATGACTACAACCTCAGTAGGATGATGAAGGAATCTTGGATGACTACAACCTCAGCGGGATGATGAAGGAATCTTGGATGACTACAACCTCAGTAGGATGATGAAGGAATCTTGGATGACTACAACCTCAGCAGGATGATGAAGGAATCTTGGATGACTACAACCTCAGCAGGATGATGAAGGAATCTTGGATGACTACAACCTCAACAGGATGATGAAGGAATCTTGGACGATTACTACCTCAAAAGATGGTAACCTTTATCTGTCGATCGATCTTTCTTGAAAAGGTAAAGAGTTAGTTGTATTCAATGTCATGATGTATGCATTGTGTAATGATGCTCTCAAAATAAATAAGATTTGTGTTATATGTATTTTGTATGCATATGCTATGAATGTTATTGAGATGTAAGTGTGTCTTCAAACTTTGCTCAGAATGTTTCCACCAGTGATTCCTATTTTTTGTTTGAGGAGAACTCCGCTGGGAGACGTTGAAAGCTCTGTATAGAGTGTTGATTTCTGCTTGGGGAAAAATAGTTTAGGAGTCTTAGTCGTCTGTTACTCTACTGGGGATTCGAAGTTGAACTGATATCTGGTCGGGTCCAGGCTTCACAAGAACTTGCTGGGGATTGTAGAGTAGTCTATTGGGGAAGAGGAGTTGTGATCCTTTGATTTGTAGTAGTCGGAGAGGCCACCTCAAGCTGGGGATTCATGTCGTTTGTTGGGGAAATAAACCCTATTGTCAGTCTTCTAGAGAGGTGATGACTTCGTTGGGGAAAGTCCTCGAGGATTCTCAAGGTTGTCTCAGCTGGGGAAACGTTTTTAGAGGTTAAACTCTTGCTGGGGAATCATCCCATGAGAAGTACTTTGGGAAGATTTGTCATTTCCCCCAGAAGCAAATGTTTGTGGTATTGCCAAAAATGTTTGATTGTACGTAACCCTTTGCTGAGATTGACGTTCAATGCCCCAAGTGACGGAGATGGAGACCTGCCCCTGGTTACTCTACATTTTTTGAGTGGTTTCCTGGAATCTTGACTGGACTGCCCCAGGTACGCTGGATAGTGAAATGTCATGTCTCCTTGTTGATAGGAGTTTTGACAATGGAAGTATCATCCTTCTTGAACTAATTTTGTTTACTGAGAGAGCTTTCGTTCACTGGATATTCGTTGTGTGAATTTCTCCGCTGTCAAACAAATAGCCATATGCAAACAATGATATTCAAGTAATGCAAAGTTTATGTGTCTTGAAGTTTTGAAAAATGCATTTTTAGCAAGTAAAGAAGGTTGTAATTTAACTCTGGATTTTGAGTAAAGCCTTACAGGAGTCAGGATACCTTTTGTAACAGTATGCTTTCGAACTAACCCATGCTTCAATTAGGACTTTTGAAGGGTTGTAACGTGGCTTGGTTCACGGTTTAAGAAAAAAAGGATAAAGGCTCAAAGTATATTTATACCCACCCGCTCTTCGTGATGTTCTTCAGTCCTAAGCTCAGTTAATTGTATGTTTGAACTCCAATTGAGTCTGGAATGACGTTTTGGTGATGGTTCAGACAAGTTAAGATTATCGGAAGGAAATCATCATTTTTTTGCAACCTTTTTTATGTTGTTGAGCATTTGTAGTGACCTCTTTTTGATTTGTTATCCCTGATTTTTTCCTGACTGTTCTTGTTTTGAGATTACAGTCAGCGGGATGCCCCAGTTTTCTTTAAGTTTCCTTCGTAGGTTTTGACTTAGTGGGCTTTTCTTTTTTAGAGATAATGATTGCCTATGTGATATGGAACCATCACCATCTTTTGATTCCATAGGAATGTTTCTTTATGTCATTCGTTGTATTACAAGATGAGAGTTTGCGGCTAAACGCGCGTTTGAATTAACTGAGAGACTACTCTACCCCAGGTTTTGTTTAAAGGTTTTAATTTTGTGAAAAAGAAAAACTTCTACTTCTTTGGCTCGAAGGGGTTGACTAGGTATTATCTTCCTTATAACTCCAGTGTTTAGGATTTGAAAAAAATGCCTGTACATCTTCAGCAAGGTCTGTTCAAAAACATACTGTATGAGATTATGGCATTGTTTTCGTCATCCTCCCTCTAAAGGCTTGTAACTTTTAGCAACAGTTGAATGACATAAAGTGAGTAAAAAGCATATTTTAAATGTAATGAAAATGAGTGGATCAAATCAAGGCAAACATATGCAATGCATTAATGAAAAGAAGTTTGACATTAATAGATAATTGTTTGAATGACAAAAGAAATTACAACTTGAAAATTCAAATGAAACAAAAGCCTCTTTGTTTGAATTTGTCACTTTGAGGGACGGCATAAGAACTCAGTTTGGCCATCTTGTGTGAACTCCAGTACTCCTTCGTCGATCGGGTTTTGAATCCTGTACTTCAGCGCCCAACAATCATTTGTATCATGTCTAGGATTATCAGAATGATAGGCATACATGGCATCAGGATTGTAGCTGGGAGAACAAGTTTTCAGATTTGGATGAGGTCTTATTGGTGTAATCAGATTCATCCTCAGCATGTGTTTCAAAGCTTGGGACAGTGGTATGTTGATATTGGTAAACTGTCTTTTGGGCTCGCTTTGCCTTTGCTGATTTTCCGGTTGATGTTGACGAAGTCGTTGTTGGGCTCGTGACGTGGAAGAAAATTGGGAAGGTCTTCTCTCCCTTAAACCGGCTTCTTGTCTCATGGGAGGCTGAGCAGTGACTTGATTTCCAATCTTGGTTGTTTTCCCCATACGATTGTAATCGTCTTGACGAAGCTTGTTGATGAGGACTCTCAGCTCTTCTTGTCCCTGAGCCAAGTTTTGGATGAGAGTCATCTGGCCCACCAGTTGTCCTATCATCTAGACTTTCATTACGACTATCTCAGTTTGTAGCTGCTCCAACTGGTCATTTTTGTTGCCCTCAGGATTCCCCATGACCATGCCCCTTGTGAGGAAAGCCTTCACCTCCTCTTGCTCCTTGGATAGGTTCAAGAACATCTCTTGAAGTTGAGCGTTTTGAGCCTGGATGTCCTTGACAGTATGCTCTAGAGCCATCTCTACTGAAATAAACAGTAGGAAGATAAGGAGACCTGTGTGGGAGAAACCTGTCATGATATGATGCATGATATATGGATGCATGTTTTCAAGGATCTTGCAGGGTAAACAAGAAAATGTCAGAAGTTGAGATTTGCATCTTTGATTGAAAAACTTCGTATCGTCGAATGTCCTTCTACGAGAGTCAAGCTCACCATATCAAGTGGGTCATAGCCCTTGGCTCAAGTTATCGTGTTTTGATCTTTTGACGGCATTGGCTTAGAGGAAAATAAATCCTCCTGCCCCTTGCTAGACGTTTGGTTCATCATAACCTGCACCACAGGCCCTTGAGATCCTTGAAATGGTTAAGGAAATGTTATGGTATGATGTTATGATGTTATGATGTTATGTACAAATATGTGAGGTAAGCAAGTTTATATACAAATAATCATATACACACAAAGAAGACAAGTCCTTAGGTTTATGCTTGCATGGAGTTTGTAGGTAAGTACCCTCTTGAAGTTTAGTTGGCTTAACCTGTCCTAGTTAATAGTAACCGGGTTCTAAGGGGTATCAATATCACTGATCTTTCCCGCAAACTTTGTTCCGATTGACAACTGACTTGCCACCAAGCAAAGCTCGGGAGTCAAATCTCAATGAGTGTAGTATCGAGTATCGACCAACTTCGGACTGCACCAAAGCCGGTCATATCACTACATCCTAATAGCCAAGTTAGTCAAATAAGTTTCTAAGGTCATTTGATGCTTCACGACACCATGCGGCGGCCCCGTACTCTCCTTGATTGACTCAAGGGTTACCGGTACCAACCAAAGTGCCACATCAACATAGTTACTGCTTCAACCGTGTCGGTATACCCCGCACAGTTCCCTCACAGTTTATTGCTACTTACTTAAAAGGTGTCCCCAAATCCAGGTGTAGGATTTAAAACAAACCCAAACAAGGAACCAAAATGTAAAGCATACAAATCAATCCAGGTGTAGGATTTAAAACAAACCCAAACAAGGAACCAAAATGTAAAGCATACAAATCAAACAAAGAAAGCAAGTAAATATGATCTAACACTAAGGTCACCTCACTTTTAGAATTTTCCCCACCAGAGTCGCCAGTTCTGTGATATGGTGGCAGAACTGACTTGAGGTTTTGTGTTTGTGTTCGCAAATGTTGCGATTTAGCAAGAGTCGCCACCGACTTTTCTTTTATCCAATAAGGAAAGGTGAAAAAGCACAGGAAAGAACTTTAGAGATGTTTTCTTGAGTTTGGGGGGTAGATTATGAAAAGGGAAGGTATTAGCACCCTTTTCATTCATGGTTTTCCATGGGCTCTTAGTTACTCGCTAGATCACTTGATTTTGTTTGAATGTGCTTTGTGATGTGGGTTTTGAAATTATTTTGAAAATGTAACTTTGTAATGATTCTTGTTTCTATAAGAACGCATACAAAGTGTTTGTTTCGAAAATAGTTCAAAGAGGTGTTTGTGAGATGTATAAAATGTTTTTATTGTGAGCAAGCGAGTAACTGAGAGAGAACCTACCTACTCAAAAGGTCTTAGATGTGCTTTTCCTCCTCCTTTAGATGTTTCTATCTTACCATTAATTTGGTAAGAAGCCCCATCGTTGGATGTGAAGGGACGGGCGTTGGGTCATCGTATGACCATGATAGCAATGTTGTGGGATGACTTAGCATTTTTCTTTAGGGACTAAGATCATTTCGAAAGGAAACTTTGATAGCGTCATTGAGGGACTATGATTTTATATTTTTGTTTGTGCAAAGACATCCCACATGCATAACATGGCCATTTTTAGGAAACAAGTGGAGTTAACCTTATGGGTGCTAGTGTGCAAGTGTGTTCGATTTGCATGTATTTAGTCTTGATTAGGGTGATCTATTTTTTGGTTTTAGTCTTTCCATACACACCCTAATTACTAACAATGTATGACAGCAATAAAAGTGCGGAAATTTAAAGTCCTACGCTATTACAATATTTAGGGGATGAGGGTATATATTTATTAATAGGGATTGCAAGGAATTTAAGTCCTAATTATCTATTACAACCATATTGAAATGCATAATATAAGAAAGAAATAGACTTGTTTAGAAAATGTTTTTGTCTTAAGGAAATAAATTAAAAGGAAATTTTTTTTATGTTTTTTACGTTAATAAAAAAAGGAGTTAATATTAAAAATGATGAAAAAGAAAATAAATGAAAGATAGAAACAGCGTGCTACTGCAAGCAAAAAAAACAAGGATCAGAAGTTCTGAAGCCAGGCGCACTGTGACTCAGCAGGAAACGTCAGTGAGTATCAGAAGTTCGTAGTTGGTAAACTCTGAGGTCCTGCAAGACACGTTAGAGGGAAAACACAAAAATTCTGGGTGGTACTCAGACAGTGGGCCACAAGTCAGAAGTTCTGAACTACACTAAAACAGTGAGTAAACTTCAGAAATTCCGTGTATTGTCAGCATGTGAAAATCAGAAACTCTGAGTGTTTGAAAACAGCGAATGGAAACATCAGAAGTTCAGTGTATTTGACATGCAAGGAGAACTTAGAAGTTCTGTGTTGTGTTAGAACAGTGAGTGAATTATAGAAGTTCTGTGTATGTTAACAGCGTATGAAAATCAGAATTTCTAAGTGTTAAAACAGTGAGTGAACATCAGAAGTTCAGTGTGCATAAGCAGTGAGTGAATATCAGAAGTTCAGTGTGTTTAAACAGTGAGGAGAGCTTAGAAGTTTTGTGTTGTGCTTAAAGCTGTGAGTGAACATCAGAAGTTCTATATTTAAACTCTTAATCATCACATCAGCAATTTATTCAATTCTTAATAAACAGCAAATTAGAAGTATAATAGCATAATAGTTTGTAGAAGTTCTAATCCTAAATCTGAGTCTAGCCCTAAGCAAGAAGTTCTGATCCATAGTTTTTCTATTCATGCATTGATATGGACAACATTCATACTATGATATTTACATGTTAATGATGTTCAGAATGAAAAAATAAGCAAAGTCAAAAATACTTACCTTGAACCTGGAGCATGCTTGGAGCTATGGGCTGCTGCCTTTAGATGTTCTGAGTCAGCAAGAACAACGGAAGAGGAAATGCTAAACTATTTGATTCAAAAGGAAGAACAAAGGTTTGGTTTTCTGTTTGGGATTTCTGGATTTTTGTGAAGGGGTTCCATAAATTTCTTTTCTCTCTTTTGATGATTTCCTCTCTCCAAAAGCAAGCCCCTTGAACGTGTGATGGAGCAAAGTATTTATAGGTGAATTTGTTGTGTTTTTGGGGGGAAAGACAAATGGTATTTTTAAATCAATTTGGCATCCTGTTCCCTTGCTTTTTCATCACTATTTTTGTATGCTAGTTTGGTGCAATTATGGGATGCAGGCATAGGCTGAAATAGTTGTTGGTTATAGGTCTGCAGCGGGTTCCATAAACAAGGTTTTTGGATTTGGTCAAGTCCTGACCAAAGCATTGAATATAGCCTTCATATGCTAAGGCGTTGCCTTGTTCTTGAAGCAGACATGGTGGTTGTCAGCAGGAATTAAGGAAAAGCAAAAAGAAAATCATGGGCCTAGTACCAAAGTTTGCTATCCCAAGACAGTAGAGGTACACGTCGTGAAAATCCTTTGGATAAAGACTCAGAAGTTGGTTGTGAGCATTAAATGATGATGAGACTTATCACAACCAGAAATCCTGCAACGTGAGATTCTACATCAAGGCCTAGTTCTGGATTAGAAGTTCTGAGCTTGCGTAGCATCCAATCTTCTGATCCTTTTATCTTCTAGTGCCAGCATGTTCTGAAGGAGTTTTCAGGCTCTCCAGGAAGTTTGTAACACGCTTTGTAACCTTTTTGAATTACCCTTGCAAACTCTGACTGAACTTTTGTGAAAACTTGCCCAGAAGTCCCGAGCAAACTCTGTCTTGAGAATATCCAAAATTTGCAGAGTGTTAGGGTGATAATCTGGTCAGAAGTTCTGAAATTGTCCTAATTCTTAAACACTTAGAAAAAATTTCTAAGTATTTAGAATTTGACTTTTCCAAAGTAAAATTTGACTTTTGGATTCCTTGATGAAACAAACTTCATATTCCAACATGTCTTGATGAAATATGATTTTTGAGATTTGTTTTTGATCCAAAAATAAAAGTTTGACTTTTCAGCGTGCAGATGACCATTTTGCCCTTGCGGATGACTTTTCTTGAAAAATTGTAGTTCAAGGCTTGGAAATAGATGGAAGCAAAATTGGGATCCATGGTGATCCCTTGTGAAATGAGAGGCAAATTTTGGGGTACAACAACTAGTTTTGCATTTGTGTTTGCAAATTTTGAGGTAAGAAAGAGTCGCCACCGACTTTTATTTTATCCAAATTAAGGAAAGGGTAAAAAGAACATAAAAGACCTTTTCGAAAAATTTCTGAGTAAGGGGGGTACATTATAGAAACGAAAGGTGTTAGCACCCTGTTCATCCGTAGTTTTCTATGGGCTCTTAGATGCTTATCTCATTTTAAAAGTACTTTGTGCTTTGTGTGTTTGAAAAATGTTTTGAAATGACTTAGTGTGGCGATTCGCTTTGCATTAACTCTTGTATAAGTCCTCAAGAGTGTTGATAAAGCAAATGTTTTTGAAGGTTACTTTTGAAATGTGTAAGTGTAAAAAGTTTGTTTTATTTTGAGCAAGCATCTAATAGCTATCTACTTGTACTCGAAAAGGTCGTTCTTTTCCTCCTATCCTTTAAACAGTGCTATCATACTATTAGTGAGTAGGTAGCTCTATCGTTGGATGTATGAGGGACATCGAAGGGACGATACGGTTACGAAGGCAACTTGGTAAGGAATTTTAGTAACTGTCCTAAAGTTCTAAGATCACTTTTAACCGAGGCAACACTGAGAGGGTCATCGAGGGACTTGTGATCTTTCAAACTAGAGGACAACCACTAAAACTTCTCACGTTTCGAGAATTGTGACTATTTTCCGAAGGAAACCGAAGTGGGATACCCTAGAGGTGTGTATGTGCAATTGTGTTTGATTCAATTATTTGTCTTGCACATTTAGGTTTGCTAATGTTTTTATTTTAGTCTTGTCATGCAATCCTAGTTACTAGCAGCTAATATATACAATAATTTAAAGCGCAAAAATGTAAAGTACGAGAATGTAAATCCTACGCTATTACATGGCTTTTTGAGAGGTACATTATAGAAATGCGAAAAGTAAAGTCCTAGTTACTATTACAAATTGGGAAGCAGTTACAATAAGATAGAAAAAAATGCGAAAGTAAATAAATACGCAAATGAATTAAAAGGGACGTCTAAATCCTAAGGAAAAGAAATATTTTTGGTTGTTTTATTTTATTTTAAGAAAATACAACCTAAGTCTATTTAATTTTAATTTCAAGAAAAGGTTAAAATGATTAATTAATTTGTTTACAAAATTAACTTAATTAGAAAAACACTAGCCTTATGTTTTTTTGGGATTTTTTGATTTAAAGTTAAAATAAAAAGAAGTCAATAAAGAAATGAAAAAAAAATACGAAGGGGCTGAAGAAGTTAAAAACACAAGAAGGGGGTTGAATTGAAACTTAAAATCAAAAGCAATATACTTAAGATTTTTATCCTGGTTCGCTTGATCTCAAATTACTCCAGTCCACCCGCCAAGGTGATTTTGCCTCTCTCCAACAAGGACTTAATCCACTAATCAAACAGATTACAAATCTACTTTGACAACTGACAAAGTCTTCTTGAGTATGACCACAAACCGGTTTATCTCAAGGAAAAATATCTTAATCTAAGAGAGATTTACTGTGTACTATTTGTTTTTCGTTACAAAAATTGTATCACTACTGTGATGTATTACACAATTTGAGTATAGAATGAATATGAATATTTGCAGCTTTTTGATATATATATATATATATATATATATATATATATATATATATATATATATATATATATATATATATATATATATATATATATATATATATATATATATATATATAAAGCAATTGTTGGCAAAAATCGTAAAAGATTTACACTTTGAGCTTGTTTAAATAGGCGTGAAAATTTGTCCAAATTGAAACGTGATAATGGACACTTAACTCACTTTCCATACTGAGAAGATTCTTGTCTGAATGAAGTCATTGCAAATGATACCGTCTTAATGGAAAAGTAACGCTTCAGAACTTGGGAATCTTGCATGCTGCTTTACTTCAGAACTTTGATAACTCAGAGACATGAGGATATGTGGCGCGTTAGACTTCTGTTCAGAATCAGAATATCTTTTACTTTTGCGTAGATTCTGATCATCATTCTTCAGAATATTCTGATTGCTCAGCTTAAAAGCTTTTGTGGCTTAACTTCTGATACCATTTCAGTCAGAACTTCTGTACAACATACAACACAAATTTAGCGTGCCTATTTGTTCTTTGTTTTTGTTATCATAAAAAATATTATAAGGGTTGTAGAATCAAACTATGTTCTAACAATCTCCCCCTTTTTGATGATGACAAAAACTAGGATTTTCAATAAAAAAATTATAGAACAAAAAGCTTAAGAGAGTCTCGCCCTGAATTGAGTACTCAAATAGATATGAGTTACTTCCCTGAAGTTCCTTCTCGTCAGAGATTTTGATGCATCTCCTTCTGTCTTTATCATAATATGTTCCTGTTTATGCTTTCAGAGAGAAATAGAAGTTAAGATATTCAAAATGTTTAAGACTCTGTCTCGGTATACTGTTAATGAAAATATCTTACGATCTCCCCCTTTTTGTCAGGTATCAAAAAGTAATATAATCATAGTTAAAAAGATGATGATTTGTATTGAAAACAGTCTGCAATGACATTTTTCATAAACAAAGAGGATAAGATGAAGAATATAGAATATATGTTAAATAAAATCTAAGATGAAGGGGGAAGTCGTGTGAACAACGCTTCCAGCAAGCTCTTAATCCGAGTGCTTGATTCTTCCTACTTTCCCAGAATATCATTGATTTCTTTTGTTGTATCTTCTTTCTTGTCCAATATGTCCCTTATCTCTTTGTTTATGTCTTCTTGGTTATCCAGCCTTGCGTGGATTAAAGCATTATCCTTCTTCAACTCTTCCAGAGTTTGCATGACTAGAGACGAAGTTGGTGTATCTTCAGAGGTTGCATGCCGTTCATAGCACTCTACAACCTCTTCTGATTGAACTACTTCTTCTGTTGCAATTTCCTTTTTGGAGCAGTAGTCAGAGGGTGACTATCAGAATCTGGTTCAGTGGCTTCTGAAGGTTGGTGCTCTTTCCAGGGAGCATTTTCCAGCAGAAGAATTTCTTTCTTGTCCCAGTGACTTAGAACTTGGTCTTTGAAGGCTTTCAGCTGATCACTAAAGTTCTGTTGAGCTATCTCATAGCTCAATTCTTTCATCCTATGGGATTCAGAGTTGAACCATTTTCCGAATCTATCCCACAGAGAATCAGAAGCAACATGATTAGAATTCTCTTGACTTGCTTGCTTCAAAGAAGTAACCCATTCCTGTATTTCTGTTTCAAAAATCAACAAGTTTTTACCAACATCTGATTTGGTTAAGGTTGGTTTGGGTTTGGGAACGACAATTTTATTTGAGGTAGAAGCTAGATGGTCCAACGCTTCTAGATCAATGACAGTTCTGAGATGATCAGCTGGATGGTTAATTGGTGAAGGAGTAGAAGAATCAGAAATTAGGATTGGTGAGTGAGTAGTGTTTGGTGGTGTGGAATCATATGGTGAAGGTATATCTGGAATATCATGGATGGAGAGTGGTAAACGAACCATAAGAGGTTCTGTTATTCCAAGAATTGGGGTAGTGGTATCAGTGTCTGTAAGGGAGCTTTCTGATTGGTTTGTGGTAGCGTGATGATTTTCTGGTTCAGGTGTTTCTGAATTTGTATTTTTAGATTGAGGAGTGAGAGGGTTTTCATTTTCTGGTTGAGGTGAGTTGAGATTTTGATGTTCTGGTTGAGGAGAGTGTGGGTGTGGATTTTCTGGTTGTTGAAACTGGATATTTAGATTTTCTAGGATTGGTGAGTGAAAGTCTTGATCAAACAGTTCAATATCAGAGAGAACTCTTGAAAGTTTTGGTTGATTTTGTTCTGGATTTAGATTGGGGGAGTGAGGTTCATTTAAGAAATTGCCAAGAGTTACAGATGGATCAAACTCTATGTCAAAATCCTCAAATGTTTGTGGTGAGGGATTTTCTGTTGGTTGAGGGGGAATGGTTTCAGATGTTGGAACAACTATCGATTCTACAAAAGAAACAAAAGATGTGTTACCTTTCTTTTTCGCAGCTTTGGGTGTCCTCTGAGAGGATCCTTCTCCTGATGCCTTCCTCTTTCTTGATATCTTCAGCACAACCTATGGAGCTGACTTGTGCAGGTCACGAATGTTGATTTCTGGAATAGTCACATCTGCCTTGCAAGCTTCAAGGTATCTGACCATAATGTCTAGAGAAGCATCTATCTCAGAGAATAGTTGAAAATCCTTCAGAGGGATTCTCCTATATGTGATGACCTCATGAGAAGCAATTTTTGGTTCCTTCTTAATGCTTTCAATAATCTGCATTTCCTTCAGATTCTTGGCATTTAGTGGTTTCCCAGCAGTTGCTTCCAGAGTGCTGATCTCTTGAGCCTCTGTTAGATGTTCTATCAGCCTGTTTTCCGTTAGAATATCTGAAATCAATCTTCCTAGAGGAATCCAATCCCTCTTAGTTCTTTCTTCATCTCTTGTCTCTTTCACACTTGTTCTCGGATGGTTGAAGAGCAAATATAGAAGATTTATTTTGGTCTTCTTTGCAATGAAGTATAATAGAAACTGCTGATCAATGTTGATGTAATCAGGAGAACTCTCCTTTGATTGATACATCCCAGAATGATCCTAGCCCAGATTCTGTAATAATCTTTCAAGTCTCTGATCTTGCTGGATGGCTGTCCAGAAGTGAAAATGACCCTAGCAATAGATTTTAGGTCAGAATACTTATCATCCATATCAATGCATCTGACTCTGCCACCATTGTACCCAATGAGTTTCCCAATCAAATCTTTTGTAATCATTATCTTCTTCCCCATAACATATGACGTGACCTGGTGGTTGGATGAAGTAGCATGAATCCAAAACTCTTTAACAAGAATAGGAAATGTTGGACCCAACAGACGATCAAAGTATTTGTTCCATCCCTGTGTCGTTACATCTTCATACATATCAAACCCATTTTATTTTAAACTCTTAAAATCGATGATAAATTCACATAGAACTTCAAGGTTGTCAACCGAAGTGAGCAGTGTTCTAATGGGTTCCTCATACTGTTCTGTTGAAGAAGAACCAGGAGCACTGTTGATATTTTTGATGCTTGATGAGGATGTCATTGTTCACACGGATTCGTTGAAGAAAACTGAGAAATTTTTTTTTGGAAAACTAGAGCGAGAGAGAATAGTGAAAGCAATAAGAAGTGAGTGGAATAGTAAATTGAGTTTATAAACACTTTTGAAAACGTAATCAGTAAGAAAGAGAAAATGAGTAATGATTATACTGAATTAATGAAACCTGAAATTAGGGGATTTCGTGTAGATACTGAACAGTTACCATTGACAAGTTTCTCAATGCATCCAGTCAGAGGGTTGGACCCTTTAGAATTTGAACGAGTGTTCAGCCTCAGAAGGTAGCTTGTGAGATGATGACAGATGTTTGATGGTGTGAACTGCACGCCTCTATCTTTGAAATGAAAAGTTCAGATCTTCATAGATAAATTCTGAGGCAACTGTACTCCTAACTTCTGAAGACAAGTTGATCAGATGTTCACAAAAAACAATAAAATTCTGAGGGTTAGAATATGAAAATAAAATTTTTTATTCTTGACACAATTTCATGTTGAGATGTTTCAGAATGAAATTCAATCTATCTTCAGAAAGGGGTTTTGTAAACACATCAGCCCATTGATGGTTTGTGTCAATGAATTTTAAAGTGAGAATTCCTTTCTGAATATAATCCCTAATAAAATGATGTTTTATTTCTATATGCTTATCCCTAGAATGCAAAATGGGATTTATGGATAAACAGATAGTAGAAGTATTATCACAGAAGATATAGATGTTACTCTTAAATATGTTAAAGTCTTCAAGCTGACTTTTCATCCAGAGCATTTGTGTGCTACATCCAGCAGCTGCTATGTATTCAGCTTCTGCTGTTGACAATGCAATTGTGGACTGTCTCTTGCTGGTCCATGAGATCAGATTGTCTCCCAGAAACTGGCAGCTTCCAGAAGTACTTTTACGCTCTACTCTGTCTCCAGCAAAGTCAGCATCACAGTATCCTACTAAGTTGTATTCATTGGATTTTCTATAAAACAAACCCAGGTTAGTATTAGCTTCCAGATACTTGAAAATTCCCTTAACTGCTGTTAAGTGAGATTCTCTAGGATTTGATTGGAATCTAGCACATAAACAAACGCTGAATAAAATATCAGGCCTTGAAGCCGTCAGATAAAGGAGATAACCAATCATACCTCTGTAGATTTTCTGTTCTACCTTTTTACTTACCTCATCCTTTTCCAGAATGCACATGGGATGCATTGGAGTCTTTGAGGGCTTACATTCTGAGAGGTCAAATTTCTTCAGAAGTTCTCTGACATATTTGCTCTGGTGAATGTAAGTTCCTTCTATAGTCTGGTTGATCTGAATGCCCATAAAGAATTTAAGTTCCCCCATTAAGCTCATTTCAAACTCTGCATGCATGCACTTAGCGAATTCACTTCCCAGAGAAGGTTTAGTAGATCCAAAAATAATGTCATCTACGTAAATCTGACAAACTATGATGTCATTCTTAAATGTCTTACAGAACATGGTTGTGTCCACTTTCCCTCTGGTGAATTCCTTTTCTAACAGAAAGTTACTTAGCCTTTCGTACCAAGCTCTTGGAGCTTGTTTCAAACCATAAAGTGACCTTTTTAGTTTGAAAACATATTCTGGGTGTTTGGAATTTTCAAACCCAGGGGGTTGGTGCACATATACCTCTTCATCAATGTAACCATTTAAGAATTCACTTTTGACATCCATCTGATACTGAGTGATACCATTATTTACAGCAAACGAGATTAAGAGTCTGATAGATTCTAACCTGGCAACTAGAGAAAAGGTTTCTGTATAGCCTATCCCCTCTTGCTGACTATAACCTTGTGCTACCAGTCGAGCCTTGTTTCTGATGACTTCCCCTTGCTCATTCAGTTTGTTTCTGAACACCCACTTTGTTCCAATGACGTTGAATCCTTTTGGTTTGGGAACCAGATCCCATACGTCATTTATGGTGAACTGGTTTAACTCCTCATGCATTGCCAGAATCCAGTCATTGTCTAGAAGAGCTTCATCAATTGTTGTTGGTTCAATCAGAGATACCAATCCCATAAGGGATTCTTCAAAGATTCTGAATGTTGATCTTGTTCTGATTGGATCATCCTTCTTTCCCAGAATCTTATCTTCTGGGCGAGCTATGCTACTTCTGGATAACTTTATCTGGAGTTAATCAACAGAAGGTACTGGAATGCTTGTGACATTTCTTGCTGACATTGTTGGAGTGTCTCTGTTGGGAACTTCTGATGTGGTGTCTTCAGCACCTGTGAATTCAACTTCTATAGCTACAAAAGATTCATTATGCTTTGACTTTTGAGGGTCAAGCTCATCATCAAATCTAACACTGTTTGACTCTTCAACAATCTGTGTTTCTATATTGTATACTCTGTACCCTCTTGAGCATTCAGAGTATCCTAACATAATACACTTCTGTGCTTTAGAGTCAAACTTGTTAATATTATCTTTAATATTCAGAATAAAACATGTACATCCAAAAGGATGGAAATAAAAAATGTTGGGCTTTCTGTTCTTCCACAATTCATATGGAGCCTTTTCCAGAATAGGTCTTATAGAGATTTTATTCTGAATATAACATGTTGTGTTAATTGCTTCTTCCCAGAAGATCTTAGCAATATTAGTCTCATTGATCATGGTTCTAGCCATTTCTTGCAATGTTCTGTTCTTTCGTTCTACAACTCCATTTTGTTGGGGAGTTCTAGGACAAGAGAAGTCATGCGAAATGCCTTTTTCATTAAAAAATGTTTCAAATTTTTTGTTTTCAAATTCTCCACCATGATCACTTATGACTTTGACAATTCTAAGATCCTTTTCATTCTGAACTTGGTTACAGAAAGCAACGAACACAGAGTGTGACTCGTCCTTGTGTCTTAAGAACTTTACCCATGTCCATCTGCTATAGTCATCTACGATCACTAACCCATACTTCTTACCACTAACAGACGCAGTTTTCACTGGTCCAAATAAGTCTACATGCAGAAGTTCTAATGGCCTAGAGGTCGAAACAACATTTTTATCTTTAAAAGCAGGTTTTGTAAATTTTCCTTTCTGACATGCTTCACACAGAGCATCTGAGCTGAACTTCAGATTAGGAAGTCCTCTGACAAGATTGAGTTTGTTAATTAGAGATATTCTTCTCATACTAACATGCCCCAATCTTTTGTGCCAGACCCATTGCTCGTTTTTAGCAGAAAGAAGACATTTTACATTATGACTTTTTAGTTCATAAAGTTTTATCTTATAAATGTTGTTTTTCCTCTTTCCATTAAACATGATAGTTCCATCTTTCTGACTAACAGCTTTGCATGAATTTTGATTAAAGATTATATCATAACCGTTATCACTTAATTGACTTATGGATAACAGGTTATGCATCAATCCATCAACTAATAGCACATTATTAATATAAGGAAGATTACCATTACCTACTGTTCCAGAGCCAATGATCTTACCTCTTTGGTTGCCTCCAAAGCCCACGTAGCCTCCAGGTTTAAGTTCCAGGCTTTGGAACATATGCTTTCTTCCCATCATGTGTCGAGAGCATCCAGAGTCCAGGTACCATGACTAGTGTTTTAGCCTTGCTGCTAAAGATATCTGCTACATATATAACTTTTTCCTTAGGTACCCATATCTTTTTGGGTCCTGGTTTGTTAGTTTTACCAAAATTCTGTTTGAATTTTGGTTTGGCAGAATAATCATTGCTAATGTATTTTAGATCATGTGTGTGCCCATATGTGAAGTGTGATTTTAGTGGTGTGCGTTTTATTACTAGGTCCATGAATTTCTTTGGTGGAGATACCTTACCTTGGTATCCTATTCCTTTTATGCCATTTCTGCTAACTCCATAGATCATTGAAGCCATCTTGCTTCTATCTATGTTTTTAGTCAGAAACTTCTGAAAGCTGTGATCATATTCTTTTATGATTTTATCAGCACTACTGGGAGCATCTGAGATTATTTCTTTCTGAGAGTTTTGTAAATCAATTTCTAGTTTTGAAATCTTTTCTTTTAGCTCATAATTTTCTAATCTAAGACTCACAGTTTCTTCAGAGTCAGAGACTAGATCCCTTTTCAGGTTTTTGAATTTGACTCTGATGTGTTGATACCTTTCAAGAATCTCATTCGGGCTTTCTGCTAGTTCAGCTTTAGTGAAATTAACAGTAAAATCAGGAAATACCTCTTATGTGTCTGATTCTGAGTCTGACTGAGATGCTTCGCTGTCTTCTGTCACATTAGCCATAAGAGCAATGTTGGCTCTTTCATCACCTGATTCTGAGTCTGCGTCAGAAGTATCTGAATCATCTCATGTTGCCATGAGAATTTTCTTCTTCTCCTTGAAGAACTTATTTTTGGGCTTCTCCTTCTGAAGCCTTGGACAATCACTTATGTTGCCCCCCTGTTCATTGCACTCATAGTAAATGATGTCTCTGTTGTTTGACTTTTTGTGACCAGACGAAGCTTCAGATCTTCTGTGTCCAGAGGAGGGCTCAGAATTTCTGTATTCGGAGGAGGATTCGTTCTGATTCCCTGACCTTCTGGAATTTTTGAATTTTCTTTGCCTCTGCTTCCACAACTGATTGACCCTTCTAGAGAGAAGAGACAATTCGTCTTCTTCTGATGAGGATCCATCAGAGGTTTCTTCCATAGCCTGCAAAACCTTAGAATCAAGTTTTTTGTTAGATTTTAATGCTAAAGGCTTACCTTGCTTTTGAGGCTCGTCATCTTCTAGCTCTATCTCATGGCTTCTGAGGGAGCTAACAAGTTCCTCCAGAGATATCTTGTTGAGATCTTTAGCCAGCTTAAGAGCAGTGACCATTGGCCTCCATTGCTTTGGTAAAATTCTGATGATCTTCTTCATGTGACCAGCAGTAGAATAACCTTTGTCAAGAACTCTCAGCCCAGCAACAAGAATCTGGAATCTTGAGAACATCGCTTCTATGGATTCATTGTCTTCCATCTTGAAAGCTTTGTATTTTTGAATGAGCGTAAGGGCCTTGGTTTCTTTAACTTATATGTTGCCTTCATGTGTCATTCTCATAGAGTCAAACATGTTTTTGGTTATCTCTCTGTTTGATATCTTCTCATACTCTGAGTATGAGATGACACTGAGAATAATTGTTCTGGCCTTATGATGTTTTCTGAAATCACGCTTTTGCTGGTCAGACATTATTTTTCTATCTATCTTCTGACCACTTTCATCCACTGGATGTATGTATCCATCAATTACCATGTCCCATAGGTCAGCATCATGAGCCAGAAAGAAGCTTTCAACTCTGTCTTTCCAATAGTCAATATTTTCTCCATCAAAGACTAGAGGTTTCCCGCTGATTCTTTCCATGTCATCATGATAGTCATTGCTGATGTTTTGGCTTGGTCCGACCATAGTGTTTTTCTAAAGGTTGGATCTTGTACTGACACGATTACGTGTATGAGCTCAGAACCAGGCGCGCTGATACCAATTGAAGAAGTGAAAAACACAAGAAGGGGGGTTGAATTGAAACTTAAAATCAAAAGCAATAGACTCAAGATTTTTATCCTGGTTCACTTGATCTCAAACTACTCCAGTCCACCCCCCAAGGTGATTTTGCCTCTCTCTAACGAGGACTTAATCCACTAATCAAACAGATTACAAATCTACTTTGACAACTGCCAAAGTCTTCTTGAGTATGACCACAACCCGGTTTATCTCAAAGAACAATATCTTACTGTAAGAGAGATTTAGTGTGTACTATTTTTTCGTTACAAAACTGTATCGCTACTGTGATGTATTACACAATTTGAGTATAGAATGAATATCAATATTTGCAGCTTTTGAGATGTATGAAGCAGTCTTTTGCAAAAATCGTAAATGATTTACCCTTTGAGCTTGTTTAAATAGGCGTGGAAATCTGTCCAAATTGAAACGTGATAATGGACCCTTAATGCACTTTCCATACTGAGAAGGTTCTTGTCTGAATGAAGCTGTTGCAAATGATATTGTCTTAATGGAAAAGTAACACTTCAGAACTTGGGAATCTTGCATGTTGCTTTACTTCAGAACTTTGATAACTCAGAGACATGAGGATCTGTGGCGCGTTAGACTTCTATTCAGAATCAGAATATCTTTTACTTTTGCGTAGATTCTGATCATCATTCTTTAAAACATTCTGATTGCGCAGCTTGAAAGCTTCTATTGCTTAACTTCTCATGCCGTTTCAGTCAAAACTTCTGTACAACATACAACACAAAGTTAGAGTGCATATTTATTTTTTGTGTTTGTTATCAATAAAACTCTTATAAGGGTTTTAGAATCAAACTGTGTTCTAACAGGGGAATTCTTCGATCCAGGGAGAAAAAAAGGAGGCTTCAATTCAGAGGAAGGTGCCTTTTGATTCAGGGGGAAAATGGGGCTTTTCGATCAAGAGGGGAATATGGTTTTTTTCGATCCAAGAAGGGATGCTTTGCTTTTCGATCCAAGGATGGGTGCTGCCTTTAGATTTGAATATTCAAGACAAATATTATTCAAATAAAGATGCAGGACTTGGTATCGAACCTAGGTCATTTGATCCTGCGCGCGTTGGGTCTATTCAGGCTAGATCTGCAGTAAGTGTTAGAAACAAAGCAAAAATTCAGACCTGGGTGTCAAACCTAGGTTCTTAATCTTGAATACAGATCGAATGAACTACAGATTTTAATATGTCATTCAAATGTAAGTTTGATCTTTTTACCCATTCTTACCAATGGTGATGTATGAATCTGTGGTTCTAGGCGTGGGTACCCTTATTTAAGGGCTTCTTCGATTTGGCACTTCTGGATATGGAGATGCTTTCTTAGGGGTTGGGGATGATTGGAAAACCTTCAGAAAACCTCCAAGAATTTGTTTGTAATTTCGTGTGACTCTCTCAGGTTGTGTATAGGCCTCCTTGGAGCTTGCTAGTGTGCTCATTATATAGAGGGGGTGGAGGGGACAAGAGGGCCAAGGAATAAACAACCATTAAGTTGGTGTTTTAAGGCCATGAATACAATTTTGAAACATTTCCAAAGACATGGTTTATTATCCCTTTTTGAATTTGAATGAATGTGGACACAAATGACTTTCGAATGCTCTCCTTCGAACGACTTTGATTGCCTCCTTCGAATGGCCTAGAGTCTTAATTCTACGTGTTCATAAACCTCTCTATTAGAGCTTCTTTGATCAATCAGCTTATGCATTGACTACTTGATCTTGTTCTGATATGCCAATCGAAGGACGCTTGTAAATCATGCCTTCGAACTACCCCTTATCCTTTCTTTTCGATTGGGCCAGAATTGTGTCCTTTGAATTGCTCAAGTCTCATCATTGGGGCCTCTTCGATTGAGCTCATATTCAGCTAGCCCCAATGAAAAGCTTTTTTAGGCTAATCGAAACTTCCTTCAGTATGAATTCTTGTGCATAAAACTTGAGTATGGCAATATGTAGGATTTTGGGCCAGCCAGGATCTTTGTATATTTCTCTTTCGTTTTGGCCAACTAGATCTAATCTTTGACCAAACTCCTTTCTTTCAGACAACACTAAGTGTCCTTCGAATGGGCCTTTAAATTGCTTCTTCGAATGGATCATTTTCGTGTCATTCGAATGGCTTTAGAATGGACCCATCTATTTACCTTAGTTGTTTGATCCATATATCCTTAAGTGAGAACTTCATTCTGTCAATCGAAGCCTCCTTCGTCACTTCCTTCGAATTCCATTGCACAGGAAGCCTGGGCCTGGCCACATGTAGGACCAAAAATCATCATAAGATAAACTTGCATTATGTGTCTCTTTCGAATGGCCAGCAATATGTGTCCTTCGAATGGGCTTTTGGAGTGCTCTTTCGAGGGGTCATATTGTGTGTCACAGTGCATAAATTGTGTTGAGGAGTCTTGTCCTTGAGGGAAAGCACAGAGGAAGTCTTTTCCTTTTGCATTGAATGCAATCATAGAAGAAACCTTTGTCCTTATGAATCCAAAGCAAGCATGAAGAGGCTTTTGTCTTAAACGAAGCTGGCATGCAGGAACCCACTGTTTTGTGAATCAAAGTAAGCATGCAGGAGGTCACTGCTGGTGAATCGAAACAAGTTTGTAGGGGGTTCTTGCCTTGTGAATCGAAGGTAAACCTGAAGTAGCCAATGTGTAGTCGAAGCCTTGTAATTTGAACGTGATCGAAGGGGGACCCAGCGCCCACTCGAAGCTTGTGAATTAGACCTGCATCAAAGAGTGCCAAATGCCTAATCGAAGACTTTGAAACAAAGCTTGCTCGAAGGATTTAGATGCCCAATCGAAGCTTATCAAGGTACCAATCGAAGGGCCCCTTGTTCAGATGCCAATCGAAAGACACTTGATTATCTTTAAAAAATTGATTTTCTTTAGGCAAGTGTTTGTAGCCACCCATGTAAGGAAAAATCTTGAAAAATATGAGAGGGAAAATTTTGGGGTACAATAGCGTAGTATTTTTTGACTGAGTCTGAATTGACTAAAAGTTGAATGTCTTCCCCATCCATGTTTGTCAGGATTAGAGCACCTCCTGAGAAATCTTTATTCATGATGTACGACCCCTCATAGTTGGGAGTCCACTTGCCTCTTGGATCAGAGTGAATTGGGAGAATCTTCCTTAAAACCAGGTCACTTGTGTGGAACTCTCGAGGTCGAATCTTCCTATCAAATTCTCTCTTGAGACGCTGTTGATATAACTGACCATGACAAAGGGACACTAGGCGCTTCTCTTTGATGAGATTGAGTTGGTCGAGCCTTGTTTGAATCCACGCATCTGAGCAGAACCGAATCATAGTTTCTTTTGTACAGAACGTCTGCTGACAGTAAAAACTTGGATGATAATCTTCTAAGAGTCCACTTATCACATATTGTGGCATCCTTAGGGTATTCTCGCTTCTCAAGATATCTTTTGATGTCGAAGTACCACGGCTTTTCGCCTGACACGTCTTCAGTTGTGAGACAATGAGCATGGAAAATGTGTGATGGCTCCTTGTAATGAAGGATTATTATATTGGGTGCATGATTCAGATGACTGACTTTGAACATTGTTGCTAATGTGGCCAGAGCATCTTCCAGTTGATTTACTTCTCCAGGAATATGCTCAAAGTTGATCTCATCAAAAGCGGGCAACAACTCTAATATGTAATCCCGATATGGAACTAAATTAGGGTGTCTTATATCCCAATCACCTCGTACTTGATATATCACTAAGGCAGAATCCCCATAAACTTCAAGAATCTTGATATTTAAATCAATGGATGCTTTGAGACCCATTTGTTGTACCCCAAAATTTTCCCTCTCATTTCTCAAGAAATCTCTCATAAGATCTCCATTGATTCAAGACTTCACAAGGTTTGATTAGCTCAAGACACCTCCTCAAACACTGACAACTCAAAATTAGGGTTTGAGTTTGTACAAAGATAATTGAACTTCTAATGCCTTATATGACTTTCATGGATCATTTTGGATTCCCAATATTGCTCATGTCAAGTTTCAAGTTTTGGATCACATTTTTGCTCAGTCAATTGATCAGTTGACCTAAATCAATTATATTAGGGAAAAGTCAACTATGGTTAATTTGCAGTCAAACTTCATTATTTTTTATCCATATCAACATTATGAACTCATATATGTCAATTGATCTAGTTTGGATCACAATTCCTCAAAGAAATTTGATCAGAACACTAAAAGGGTAAAATGGTCAAAATTAGGGTTTTGATTGAGAAGGCTCGGTTCTTGACTTTTGACTAAGAAAATGACTTATTGGTTTAAGACATGATCTCAAGGATTCAAATGCACCATCTTGTCCTAATTTCATAGTTCAAATCACCTCTTAAGATCATTGGATTGACAGATGAATTTCAGTCAAGTGATGAAAAGTCAACTGTACACTGAAAAGTCAAACTTTGACTTTTTTTTATCAAAATCAAGTTTCAAAAATCATATTTCATCAAGACATGTCAAAATATGAAATTTGTTCATCAAGAAATTAAAAAGTCAAAATTATCTTTGAAAAGTCAAAATTCTAGGACTTAGAAATTTTTCTAAGTGTTAGAAAGTTAACATTTTTTCATAACTTTGTGTCAAATTTCCACCATGATGCAAGACGATTCAAGGAAAACTTCCAACATGAAAGTTGTGTATCTCAATGAGATATGAAACATTGTAGTGCATAACTTTTTCTAGAAATGCTTGGATTTCAAGTTATGAATTTATGAATACATGTCTATAATACTAAAAATACTTAGTGAAATTTTGAGTACTTTAGTCAGGATTTTGACCTAACTTCATGACAAATTTTCACCTAGTTCCAAGTTGAATCTTCAAAAATGTCCAACATGAAGGTAGCAGAGGATGTTAGAAGCTTTCCAAAATATCCAATAACTCATTGAGATCATGTTTGAGCTAAGAGAATCGAAGACAAGATTTTGGACATTCATTCTTGAATTATAGGTAATTTCCATGATGAACAAGAATTCAAATCTCTTAGCCATGCCTTGTAATATTTCTTTGCAGGCCTCCAAGTCTATAAATCTCTCCATAATCAGAAGATTACACGAACTTTATGGCTATTATCCATTAAATCCAAGCTTTGTCTAAGTTAACTTGCCGTTTTTTGAAGAAAGGCAAGACTTCCATTTTGGAAAAGTATGCTTTTACAAATGTCAACCGTTCTTGAGCCTCTCAATGGATCCTTCTGCACACACTCAACCTAGAAACTCATAAGAGGCATGTTTAAAGTAATTCAACCAATCTACATAGCTTGTACCATGCATTGTGATTTTGGTTTTCCACTTTACTTCAAAACAAAGCAACCTAGCCATAACCCTACAACTCAGAAATCCCTTGTGCAAAACATCTCTAACCTTTGCCATACAAATATACAAGTCTTTGGCAAGCAAACACACAAATTCTAAGGCCCTGAAACTCCCTCAAACATTCACAAACCAGAAATTGCTCAAAAAACACCATTGATACACAGTCCTGCCCTTGAACTTGTATCTTTCATTTCCCTCATGTGTTTTCCCCTTAAAATCATTTGCAAAGCTTATATACCTCAAATATAGTCCATCCATGTCCTTGTTTTGGAACTGTAACATCTCCATCACCATCCTCCATAACCAAAAATAGAGGTCTGCAACTTGACTTCTCCAGACCATTTAAGTCATCCATAGCTCAAGCTAAGCATTGCATTAGCTTCCTAGAAGTCCAAGGAAGCTAACCTGATCATCACAACTCTTTGAAAGTAGCTCAAACTAAATTCATGATCTCCAGTTCTTGAGGTATTTTTCTAAACTTTCATCTCTTCATTCAGGCATTCTTAGGCTTGCATTTTCAAAGACAAAATGTAGTTATCATTACCCTGAAGTTGTATGTATCCATAGTTTTCATTTATATTGCCTGAGCTTAGAGAATTTTAAGTTTGAATCTCTGGAAAAAGTTAGGTTAGGATTTGATACTTTTAGAAAATCATTCTCATCTTTGAGTGTTAGTCCAAATTGTTTACATTTCTGAAATCCTGGTAAAATTTCTAACAAGTTTGATGTTGGAAGTTTTAAGAATGGATGAGAAATGAATGAGATACAGGGACTCTGGCTCGAGGTTGAAGATGAAGTTCATTTTTAGGAATGGATTTGTAATATATATTTATGGTTTTGTTTAAGTTAACGGATGTATAGCCACTCGAGTGGTAAGACAGCGCTTGTATTATGTAAAGGGCGTGGGTTCAAGCCCCAACGCTGCCACTTTTTTTCATTTTTTTCCCAACATTTTCTTTTGTTTGTTTCAAACAACAGCGCGCCTGGGCCTCCTTTGATGGGCCTGCTCCACTTTACTGCACAACACCCCCATCTTACTTGCTCCAGCGCAGACCCAATGTTTTTATTTTCTTTTCTTTTGTTGGCCAACAAAAACAACATTAATGGGCCAAACTCAAAATTTGTTTTACTCCTAAACACCCCAATTCAAATTTCACCCCTCTGACTTTAACTTTTCTATTTTATTTTATTTTATTTTGTTTTCATTTATTATTATTATTTTATTTTTATTAATAAAAATACAAAAAATAATTTATTTATTTATATATCTAATATCCTTATATTCTCTTATTTTTATTTCTTTTTTTTTAAACTAAAAAAGGCAAAAAAAACATTTTTCTTATAAAAAATTAATTTCTTCTTCTTAATAAATTAATAATTAGATTTAGGTTTAGTTATTTTCTTTTTTTATTAAAATTAACTTAGAATTTAGGTTTTCTTTTAATTAATTAATTTCCATACTATTTTGATTAAACTTAAAACATTTTCTAAAAAACCTAAAAATGCTTTCTTGATTAATTTTATTTCTTTTAAACTAGGGTTTAATTTTACTTATTTTTAATTAATTATTTTCTTTTAGATAATTAGGTTAAAACCAAGGCTCTTTCTTAACAAAATCTAAACAAAAATCCATTTCTTTTTCATTTATATCCTTGTACATTATATTCCTTTTAATTCTTGTACATTATTCAAGTTTCAATATGGTTGTAATAGATAATTAGGTTTAATTTCTTGCAATCCCCATTTGTAAATTTGTATACCCCATCCCCAAATGATGTAATAGCGTAGTAAATTTAGTTTCCGCAATTTATCGCTTTCATATCAATTCTAGTAAATTAGGATTTGTATGGAAAGATAAAATCAATGCTCAGAGAACCCCAATTCAAGATAAACTAAGCATGAAAAAATACACATTATTCACACATGCACCCTTAGGGTAATTCCACTTGTTGCCTTATAAAATAGTCATGTTACACATGTGGGATGTCTTAGCAAAAACAATAAAAAATACAAGATCATAGTCTCTCGATGACGCTACGAATGTTGCCTTACAAATGATCTTAGTCCCTCAAAGAGAAATGCTAAGATATCTCACAACATTGCTATCATGACTATACGATGACCCACGCCCGTCCCTTTACATCCAAAGATAAGGCTTCTTACCAATCAATGGTAAGATAGCAATATCAAAGGAAAGGAGAGAAATGAACAAAATACTTTTAAGTAGGTAGAAACGTTCTTAATTGCTTGCTCACTTTCAAAACAAACACATACCAAACACTTTCAAACATGAAATATTTTTAAAAGTCCAACACTTTGTATACGTTCTTACAAAACGAGAACCATTACAAAGTTTGCCTAAACGAAGGCGCCTTTTCAAAAATACTTTCAAAAACCACTACAAAGCTTATTTTCAAACAAAGCAAGTGATCTAGAAAGCAACTAAGAGCCCATAGATAACTATGGATGAGAAGGGTTCTAACACCTTCCCTTTTCATAATCTACCCCCCGAACTCAAGAAAATAATCTCAAAGGTCTTTCCTGTTCTTTCCACCATTTCCTTTATTTGGATAAAAGAAAAGTCGGTGGCAACTCTTGCTAACCGCAATAATTGTGATCAAACGCAAAACATCCCAAGTCAGTTCTCTCACTGTATTACACCATTACACAAGCTTCGTATTCTGCGAAATTAATCGTACAATCAAAACATAACCTTGTTGTGAAAGGTATGTGAGTATTGCATGGAGAAGTCAGAACTTCCCCAATGCCATGGCCCATGGCATTGGATGCCCCATCAAATTTGAAAGTCCATCGCTCTCCTGGTTCGGGTCCTTCTTTATCATCAAGTTTCATAACATCCTCGTCTGGAAAATTGAACTTCATTGACTGATACTCTTCTAATGGCTAGTGGACGAGATGATCAGCAAGAATGCTACCTTTGATAGCCTTTTGTGTGACGTACTAGATGTCATACTCAGACAAAAGAATTTTCCACCGGACCAATCTCCCTGTAAGTGCAGGTTTCTCGAAGATGTACTTTATCAGATCCATCTTAGATATCAGAAGTGTAGAATGCATCAACATGTACTGCCTCAAACATCGAGTTGCCCATGTAAGAGCGCGAAAAATTTATCAAGTGATGAATACCTTGATTCACAATCAGTAAACTTCTTGCTCAGGTAATAAATGGCATGTTCTTTTCGTCCAGTATCATCATGTTGTCCGAGTACACAACCCATAGATCCTTCAAGCACAGTTAAATACATAATGAGAGGTCTCCCTAGAACTGATGGTATGAGTATTTGTGGTTCTTGAAGGTATTTCTTAATCTTTCCGAAGGCCTCTTGACAACTTTCATCCTAATGGACATCTATATTCTTGCATAACAATTTAAAAATGGGTTCACAGGCAGCCGTAATATGAGAAATGAACCTGGCTATATAATCCAACCTTCCAAGAAAACCCCGTACTTCCTTTTCATTTTTCGGTGCCAGCATATGATGTATTGCTCTTACCTTGTCTGGATCTACTTCAATCCCTCGTTGACTTATGATAAAACCAAGTAACTTACCTGATCAAACCCCAAAGGTTCACTTGTTGGGATTAAGCCTTAACCTAAACTTTCGTAGACGATCAAATAACTTATGTAAATGGACCAAATGCTCTTCCTAAGTTTGTGATTTTGCAATCATATCGTCCACACACACCTCGATCTCTTTATGAATCATGTCGTGAAAGAGAGTCACCATAGTACGCTGATATGTCGGACTAGCATTTTTTAGACCGAAAGGCATGACCCTATAGCAAAAGGTACCCCAAGGAGTTGCGAAAGATGTTTTATCCATGTCTTCAGGAGCCATCTTTATCTGATTGTAACCCGAGAATACATCCATGAAAGAGAACACTGAAGATTGAGCAGTATTATCAACAAATACATCAATATGAGGCAATGGGTAATCATTATTAGGTCTTTCTTAGGTATAGGCACAATGTTAGCAATCCAAGGCGGATAATTTATCACAGATAGAAAGTCTGCATAAAGCTATTTTTGAACTTCTTCTTTGATCTTCAAAGACATGTCGGGTCTGGTCCTTCACGACTTCTGCTTTACGGGAGGACATTCCGGCTTGAGTGGAAATCTGTGCATCACTATATCAGTATCTAAACTGGGCATGTCTTCATATGACCAGGCGAAGATGTCGGTATACTGTTGAAGTAACTCAATCAAACCCTTCTTTTCTTCACTTTGCAAGGCAACACCTATATTGACTTCTCTCTTTACCTCTTCAGTACCGAGATTTATAACTTATGTTTCTTCTTGATATGGATGGGTGACCTTCTCTTCTTGTCTCAAGAGTCTTGCTAATTCTTCAGGGACTTCACAATCTTCCCCACTATCTTCATCAGCATGGTCAACTGAACTCTCAAGGATATTAGGAACCATAGCACTATCATTTTCAATGGAATTCGAGACGGATCTGCATGATTGATGATTTTATGTTTTATTTTAGAAAGTGAAAGAAAGTATGTAGAATATGAAAAGAAAAACATTGCCATTTTTATTTGACGTTGTTGTTGTTGTTGTTTATTTGACGTTGTTGTTGCGAAAGTGCGATTTTCATTCAATTTTAAATGGAGATTGAAACACAAGGGGCCCCTTATACAAGTTGTCTCTATGCCTTGGGCATGGCATATGACTTAATGGAAACAGGAAATTACACATTAAGGAAAACAACTTCAGGGATGTCCACGACAGTCCAATTGCTGAGCTCCTAGTCCGGTGCAACCTGATAGATAAATCTGGAAACATCTCCATCATCACCTTCCTCGTCTATTGCGAGCACTTGCCTTCTTTGGTTGTACCAGCACTGATGAAAACTTCAAAATTTGGGGGAACCTGATTTCCTTTGAGAGGAACCAAACTATCTTGCACGGAGGACGATGGCTGATACCCAAGACCACGATGATCTTTCTTCTCAGGTACTTCAATCAATTTTCCCCAACCATCATGGGGAGATCTAGATTCTATGAGGGCTTTGGCGTCATTCAAAGAGGCCATAGGTGCTTCATACTTCTTACCTTCCACGACGGGGAACTTGTCAATAGAAACAATCTCCGGAGCTTGAAAGGGCATCTCATGCACCTCACCTTCCACTTCCACTTCCACATAACGGTAGGTTTTCAGATTGTTAATCACCACATCTTCTTCTCCACAAACAACAACAACTTTGTCATTTACAATGAACTTCAGGCGTTGGTGAAGAGTAGATGTCACAGCTCCTGCTACATGGATCCATGGGCGACCCAAAAGGCAAGTACAGGATGGACGAATGTCCATAATATAGAATGACAGATAGAAAGTGTGGGGACCAATCTTGACAGGCAAGTCCACTTCTCCCTCCACATATCTCCTTGAACCATCAAATGCTCGAACACTTAGGGTGAAAGGCCTCAACGGTACCCTATCCATATTCAGCTTAAACAGAGTAGCCTTAGGCATCACATTGAGTGAAGAACCTGTATCTACCAAAACTCGAGAGAAAACTGTATCCAAACACTTCATGGAAATGTGCAACACTTTATTGTGAGCTCTGCCTTCAACTGGGAGCTCATCATCATAGAAACCCAAACAATTTCCTACAGTAATATTGGTTATGATCCCTTCAAACTGGGCCCCAGAAATGTCTTGTGTAACATGGGCAGATGCTGGAAGCGGTGTAGCGGTAAGCAACAAAAGTTTTGGAAATATTTATCCGGGAATTTATCGTGTCCACAGAGATTGGTTATTGAATTTCCATTCGACAAATTCTCACGTTTATGAGTTTGGGGATAAATTGGTTTGTAAAGAAAATGTTATCAACAGAAAATAAATGTAAACAAAATTAAAAACTAAGGAAGAACTTATAAAGCCTGCATATAATCTACTCATCACAGACTTAAATCTATCGACCAGTTACATTCAACCTAACAATACTCATCAATGTCACTACGTATCACTCACAACCTAAGTTATTTCTAACCCAAATTGAGAGACTGACTGTATCACCAAGGAAATGATCTCTCTACCTCCTCAACAACACAGAAGACAACTATGTAATCGCACTGATGATCTCTCAGCACAACACAACCACACAGCGACATTAAGCTCTGATACCTGAGCAAATGTTAGCTCTAAATCTATCTCTAGAGTTCACAAACTAATGGATCATCATCCTAGATAAGAATCTAAGTAGTATATGTCTATAACAACTCAAATTCCTAGCACAAAGCAAAAATCTAAGACAACAATCCACAAAGATTTGTAAAGCAAGTTTTATATAACGGCATGGGAGACAAATATATATAAGTTCAAAGTAAAATACATGTACAAACCTAACAAAAGAGAAATACATAGAGAGGAGAAGAGATAAACCACAAATATTCTGGTTTGTCAGTGCCGGTCAATGAGAAATCCACCTCCAATATCCATAAGCAAAGCCCTAGTGTTGTTATCTAAGCTAAACCACTACAAAAATGAGGTGGATGGAGTTGAGAGAACAAAAATCTCTCCCAAAACCAACCAACAACAAATGAAACAAAATGAAAGATATAAAGAAAATATGATCCGGAACCATCGCCCGGCGAAATAAAAGCATCGCCCGTGACAACTCTTACATACAAGGCTCAGGAAAAGCCACGTCCTCAACTGAAACAAATATCCTTCTTCGCTCGACGGTCATAATTCAACGCCCGGAGATTCTCCTTATTTTCGCCCGGCGACGCAGCAACAAAGCAAGGCAGGGAATTCATCAAAATTGGTCTTCAAAATTTCACCCGGTGACACTCACTTTTGCCCAACGATCCACGATAGGAAGGTGACTTCTGTTTCTTTCCCTGCATAACTTATTTTGGCTCCAATCTTGGCCTTATTCCTTTATTGACCCAAAAATGCATCTTGGAGCTTTATTCCTCATTGCTCCAACAATGCTCAAATACCTACAAAATAAATACAAAACTATCAAACGATACACTTTGTACAAGAAAATGCATTATACACAAACTAAACATATTTATACACAAAGTTAGGTTATTCAACTGATATAAACAACCAAGAGTCGATAAGTGCAACAAAAAGTATATACAAAAATAGCTACAATTTGCACTTATCAAACTCTCCCCAACTTGAACTATTGTTTGTCCTCAAACAAAGCCAAACAACTCAAAGAACCAAAAGTAGCCAACCAAAATGTCATGAATCAACAAGTATTGAAAATGGAATGCAAATGCAATAGTTAAAATGAAAAATGGTACACACGAAGAAACATACTTACCACTAAACTACGACGATAACATAAACATGAAACAAATGATAAATACAAAGAATATGCCAAACATTATAAAACAATATTGGTTCACAAATGAATCACACCTAGCAAACATAATCATCAGTAAATAAAAAACACACAAAAATGGGGTATTTTCACTCATTCAACAATCTTGCAAACAATGGACTAAATTATGCATTCATCCAAAAATTTACATTGAAAATATAAAATCAGGAATTTCAAGGGCTTTTCAAGGTTGTAATGTGGCTTGGTTAACAAACAAGTGATAAGTCCTAAAGCTAATCGAAACAAAAACTTGCCTAAACCTAAGGGAGTAATTACTTCCACAAAGTTTCAAACAATAAAATTTCAATCAAACTTATTCTTTATCCCAAATTTCAAACCAACACACATCACTTATTCAACACAACATTATTCCATACTCTTTTTGTTTTTCTTTTTCAAAACTTTTCTATTTTTTTCCCTTTCCTTTTCTATCTTTCTTTTTCACATTTTTCCTTTTCTTTTCAACCTCATAACAATCATCCAATAAATACATAATCATTTTTCTCCCCAACTTGAATTCAACCATACATTAAAGTGAATACTCCCTAATTTCTAAGGCAAGGTAAAAATTCAAACCAAAACAATGGTTCAGGGTTCAAGAAAACAATGAATCAATATCCATGCAAAAAGGGAAACTAAACACTCATAGACAAGCATTTAGAAAATACAACATGGATATCGACAAAAAGCTCAAAAGGGTTACTAATGATCACACACTCACAAGGTGAATTGACTTATTTGGCCAAGGTAGTTGTGCTCAAAATGAAACAAAAAATACCTTGATCATGTTCAAGCTTTCATACAATCAACACAAATAAAATATTAAACATAATAAAATCCAGTTAAAAGAAGAATTGTGGTCTCCAGCATATGTGAACAATGGAAAGCTACCTCACAAAAAGGGTAGGAACTAAAGTGATTCATAAATGAACAAGTATACAAAAGAATGAATGGCATAAAAATTGTAAAAAGTCTAAGTACCATGAATATGCTAAAGTATAGAAAGCGATAAACACATACCTCAAACATGTATAAAACTTTAACAAAATCATTACCATGCATTCACAGGTCGAAACGATCAAACTTGACAAATCACCTCAATATTCTACAAGTTACCGGACCAAAACTTGAGTCCAAACAAAAACAAAAGAAATATAAAAATAATACTCCTACAAAATTTCAATGTACAAAGTTTACAATATATACAACGAACAAAACTCCTCAAGCTAAACACGACAAGCTTTCAGAAAACATAAATTGACATAACAAAAGAAATACAAATAACGATATGATAACCGGGTAAAAATGAATTAACAAGTTGAAAAGTGAAGATTTGAAATTCAGAACATTTCCTTGTTTCAACTTGTTAAAATACAAATCACCACACACATAAACAAATACAAACAAACATGTTTGTTTTACATCATAAGCTCGACACCTTTATTGTGCGAGCTAGTAACCTCCTCTCAACATGCCATGGTATTGTCACACCGCACAAACCTAAAGAATGTGTCCTAAAAATCACACAACAAACGTTAAGAAAATGAGACAATTAACAACAATACGTGACAACACATATATGCACAAATATCATATACAAGTTAATGTACAATTTCTATACAACATATACATTAATTACAAAACTCAAAAATAAAGAAATTATCTCAATGCAAAATCAATAGAACCAATCCTCGGCAACAACGCCATTTTGTTGGAAGCGGTGTAGCGGAAAGCAATAAAATTATTGGAAATTATTATCCGGGAATTTATCGTGTCCATAGAGATTGGTTATTGAATTGTCATTCGACAAATTCTCGTGTTTATGAGTATACGGATAAATGGGTTTGTAAAGAAAATGTTATCAACAGAAAATAAATGTAAATAAAAGTAAAAACTAAGGAAGAACTTATCAAGCCTGCATATAATCTACTCATCACAAACTTAAATCTATCGACCAGTTACATTCAACCTAACAATGCTCATCAATGTCACTACGTATCACTCACAACCTAAGTCATTTATAACCCAAATTGAGAGACCGACTGTATCACCAAGGGAATGATGTCTTTTCCTCCTCAACGACATAGAAGTCAACTATGTAATCGCACTGATGATCTCTCAGCACAGCACAACCATACAGAGGCATTAAGCTCTGATACCCAATTAGATTTCCGCTCTAAATTTATCTCTAGAGTTTAGAAACTAACAAATAATCATCCTAGATAAGAATCTAAGCAGTATATGTCTATAACAACTCAAATCCCTAGCACAGAGCAAAAATCTAAGACAATAATCCATAAAGATTTGTAAAGCAAGTTTTATATAACGCCATGTGCGACAAACATACATAAGTTCATAGTAAAATACATGTACAAACCCAACAAAAGATAAATACATAGAGAGGAGAAGAGATAAACCATAAATCTTCCAGTTTGTCAATGTCGGTCAATGAGAAATCCACCTCTAATCATCCATAAGAAAAGCCCTAGTTTTTTTATCTAAGCTAATCCACTACAAAAATGAGGTGGATGGAGTTGAGATAACAAAAATCTCTCCCAAAACCAACCAACAACAAATGAAACAAAATGAAAGATATAAAGAAAATTTGATCCGGAACCATCGCCCGACAAAATAAAAGCAGCGCCCGACGACAACTTTTATATACAAGGCCCGGGAAAAGCCACGTCCTCAACTGAAACAAATATCCTTCTTCGTCCGGTGATCACAATTCATCACCCGACGATTCATCTTATTTTCGCCTGGCGACGCAACAACAAAGCAAGGCAGGGAATTCATCATAATTGGTCTTCAAAATTTCGCCCGACGATGCTCACTTTTTCCCGGTGATCCATGACAGGAAGGAAACTTCAGTTGCTTTCCCTGCATAACTTATTCAGGCTCTAATCTTGGCCTTATTCCTTTATTGATCCAAAAATGCATCTTGGAGCTTTATTCCTCATTGCTCCAACAATGCTCAAATATCTACAAAATAAATACAAAACTATCAAATGATACACTTTATACAAGAAAATGCATTATACATAAACTAAACATATTTATATACAAAGTTAGGCTATTCAAATGATATTAACAACCAAGAGTCGATAAGTGCAACAAAAAGTATATACAAAAATAGCTACAATTTTCACTTATCAGCAGAACACAAAATCTTTAGTAAGACATTATGATGAGTCTCTGGACACAAGAGAAGAGAAAAGATGGAGATCTTGGACGGAGTCTGGTTGAGTTGATCCACCATTTTGTAATCACTTCGCTTAAGAATCCTCAAAAGCTGTTTCGCTTCTTGTCCTATAGAAAGTCCAGGCTGACTATCAATCACTTGCTTGCCCCTAGCCTTAGCCAGAGCATCACTGTTAGTTTCTTTGGAAGGCAATGGTGTGGGAGAAAAGATCCTTCCACTACGAGTCATGTTACTAGTTCCTGCAATATTGGTAATATTCTTGTCAGCTACCGAAGGATACTCATATTTCTTCCCAAGAATATATACCACATTATACTCCCATGG
The DNA here is from genome assembly GCA_948472305.1 of Vicia faba. Lineage (NCBI taxonomy): Eukaryota > Viridiplantae > Streptophyta > Magnoliopsida > Fabales > Fabaceae > Vicia > Vicia faba. The sequence goes on from OX451741.1 coordinate 343,375,299, forward strand.
AACTGCCTTTGAGTTGTTACATAGAGGAGGAATGGGAGTTTGAGTAGGGGTAACTGGAGCTTGAATCAATAATGGGGTAGTAGGATCCTGAATTGTCAACGGGGTACCTGGTGTTACTGAGATTCTTCTTGGATAATAAGGAATTTCCAAGACATCAATATCTTCTTCTCGAAATATCTTCTCTACCTGTAGGACACCTTCATCCATTAGATGTTGGATAGCCGTCTTCAAACTAGTACACTCTTCGTATTTATAGGAACATGTTAAGCATAAATCATGGAGTTCTTGCAGCACCTCGTTCTCCAATAAATGTTCTCTAACGGTTCCTAATGACATCTTGAGCTCGTCAACCTTGGTTACTAGAGTCTGTTCACTACTTTCTTCAATAGCATTGACTGTTGCCCCTGGGTGAGGAGGCATGGGATTATTCTGAGTATTGGGACCAACATGGTTAAAATTTATGGCCTTTGCATCGAGGAGGTCTTGAACTTTACATTTGAATGATGTACAATTCTCAATTATGTGGCTTGGGGCTCCATAATGAAATTCACAATGAGCATTAATGTCATACCCCCCTGGGGACATGATTAGGTGGTGGACCAAGTTCACGTAGTTGAACCAACTGATTGGCAAGTAATTGAGGGAGAAGCTAAGCATAAGACATAGGAATTTGATTAAATCTTCTTTCGGGCGCTCTTTGTCTTTGTGGAGCTCTCGGACCTCGAGGTTATTGATTCTGTTGTTGATAATTTGGAGGTGGGGCAAATTTTTGTTGTGGAAGATATTGTGGTTGAGGAGTGAAAGGCCATTGTTGGGCTATCCAGGGTGCTGGAGTTGTAGCAACATAAACTTGAGGAACATATTGATTAGGAACAACAACGGGTGTTGGGAAATAAGGAAACTGAACTTGAGGATATGCATGAGCTTTCCCTTGGTTGATGGTGACAACACTAGTCTCACCCTCTTTCTTCTTAACGAAACCAGAAAATAGATTCCTACCAATGCTAGTATTATTGTTGGTATTGTTAGGGATACCTTGGATTGTTCTCGCCTTAATACAAGTTTCAACATGTTCTCCAATAATGACCATATCAGAGAAAGAAGTAGAGGTATTGTTTAGCATGTGTTAGACATAAGGACCTCGTAGATTACCCATAAACAAATCAACCAGTTCACGATCCAGGAGAGGAGGTTGGACCCTCGCAGCGAGTTCACGCCACCTTTGGGCATACTCTTTGAATGACTCTTCAAATTTATGTATCATCCCTTGAAGCTAAGTACGGATAGGAGCCATGGTAGTACTATAATGATAATGTTTCAAAAAGGCGTCAACAAGTTCTCCCCAAGTACTGACATGGGTTATTTCTAGTTGCATATACCAGTCCAACTGTGCCTCGGTCAAGCTATCTCGGAAGAAGTGCATGAGTAACGGTTCATTTTTAGCATAGGCTGCTGTTGTACCCCCAAAATTTTCCCTCTCATTTCTCAAGTAGTCTATCACAATATCTCCTTTGGTTCTAGGGTTTGAGTTTCCACAAGGACAAATGGACTTTTAATGCCCCATATGACTTTCATGGATCATTTTGGACCCTCAGGATTTCTCATGTCAAGTTTCAAGTCTTGGATCACATTTTTGCTCAGTCAATTGATCAGTTGACCTAAAATTAGTTGTATTGGGAAAAAAGTCAAATGTGGTCAATTTACAGTCAAACTTCATAATTTTTATCCATATCAACATCAAAAACTCATATATGGCATTTGATCAAGTTTGGATCACAATTCCTCAAGAAATTTGATCAGAACATCAAAAGGGCAAAATGGTAAAAATTAGGGTTTTGACCGAGAAGGTGCAATTTCTGATTTTTGACCTAGAAAATGATTGATTGGTTTAAGTTATGATCTCAAGGATTTAATTTCTTCATTTTGACCTAATGGAATGGCTCAAAACATCTCTCAAGATCAATTGGTTGACAGTTGATTTTCAGTCAACCGATGAAAAGTCAACTGTACACTGAAAAGTCAAACTTTGAATTTTTGGTCAAAATCAAGTATCAAAGATCACAACTCATTAAAACATGTCAAAATATGAAAGTTGTTAATCAAGTAATCAAAAAGTTTAAGATTTCATTTTGAAAATTCAAAATTGCTAAACTTAGAAATTTTTCCAAGTGTTGGAAAATTTATATTTTTTCACAACTTTGAGCCAAATTTTCACCATGATGCAAGATGATTCAAAGGAAACTTCCAACATAAAAGTTGTATATCTCAATGGGATCTAAAACATTGTAAAACACAACTTCTCCTAGAAATGCATGTATTTCAAGTTATGATTTTGTGAACACATGTTCATGAAACTTGGAAACTTAGTAAAAATTTGCCCTAGTTTAGGCAGGATTTTGACCTAACTTCATGGAAATTTTTCACATAATTCCAAGATGAATATTCAAAAATGTCCAAAATAAATGTTGTAGATGATTTTACAAGCTTTCCAAAATGTCCAAGAACTCATTGAGATCATACTTGATCAAGGAGAATCGAAGGCAAGAAGTTAGGGTTTTCAAACTTGAATTAAAAGACATTTTGTGAAGAACACATGAACCAAATCCATGCTAGGCTGCATAATATTTGCTTTGCATGCCTCAAACTTGTTTTTCACTCCATAATTAATGTTTTTCACAACTGATAGGGTCATTGTCCAAGAATTTGAGCCATTATCCAAGTTGCATTTCCATTAATGGCACAAAGTAACATTGCCATTCTAGTAAAGAGGCTTTAATCACAAAGTCAACTTGTCTTGAGCTTTGCATTTGTTCTTTCTGCACAAGAATCCTCTGCACAACCATATAAGCATGTTTAAAGTGTCTAACCACTTTAGATAGCCTTGTACCTTGCCTTGGAAAATTACTTGTCAAGCTTGCTTCAAAAACAAGCCAAAAAACCATAACATGTGAACTTGTACTTCTGATCAGCAAAAGCTCTCAAAACCTTTTCCTATACATTGAGACACTATTATGCAACTTAACACACGAGCATTAAGACCCTGAAACACTCCCAAACTCCCTCCAGCCAGAAATTGCCTCAAAACACCATTGTTGTGCAAGTTCTGACTTTACATATCAAACTTCCATTTCCCTCGTGTATTTCTTGGCCTTTCACTTCCAAAAGCTCCTACATCTCAAATACAACTCATCCCCGCCCTTATTCCAAAACTGTAACACCATTTTCACCATTGTCCAAGCTCAAAAAATAGAGTCTACAACTTTACTTCTCCAAGCCATTTCAGCCACTCTCAACTCAAGCTAAGCATTGCATTAGCTTCCTAGAGACTCAAGGAAGCTAACCTGATCATTGCAGCACCTTAAATCAAGCTCAAACTCATTTCACGATTTCCATTTTTTGAGGTACATTTTCTGACTTTTCATCTCATTATTTAGGCATTGTTAGGCTTGCATTTATGAAGATAAAATGTAGACATCATTGCCCTGAAACTATACATGTCTGTAGATTCCACTTATTTTGATTGAGTTAGGAGAATTTTGAGTTTGAACTTGCTAAAATAATTAGGTCAGAATTTGGTACTTTCAAAAATTCTCATTCATCTTTGATTTATAGCTTATGATATTTATATGGTTGGATTCGTAAGGAAAAGTGGAGCAACTTTCATGTTTGCATCTTTCATTTTTGTTGAGAAATGGTGAAGTTACAAGATCCATGACTGGAGGTTGAAGATGAAGTTGTATTCAGGGCATAACTTAGATTATATATTTATTGTTTTGTTTATATCAACGGATGTATCACCACCCCAGTGGTTAAAGCGCGCGCCTTTTACCTTTAGGACCTGGGTTCGAGCCCCAGCGTTCGTTTTGTTATTTTTCACAATTTCTGTTTCTTTTTCTTGTTTGCATCCAGTGTTGGGCCTCCAACATTCGGCCTAGTTATTTTTTTGCTTCTTCTAACCCCTGCCTACTTTTGCACCCCTGACCCATTATTTTCTCTATTATTTCATTTTCTTTTATTTTATTTTCATTTCATATTTTCTTTATTACTTTTATTATTATTATTATCATTATTTTTATTTTTATTATTAAAAAATCCAAAATATTTTTATTTATTATTTTAACATTTGTATTTTATTTTTCTTTATCAAAAAACAAAAGAACTAAAAACATTTTTCTTTTAACAAATTAATTTCTTTTTTTTAATTAATTAATGTTTAGACTTAGGTTTAATTATTATTTTCTTTTCTTTTAAATTAAAGTTAGTTTAGAACTTAGGTTTCTTTTAATTAACTAATTTTCATCTTTATTTTATTAATTTAAAACCTTTCACAAAAAACCGTAAAAATGCATTTTTAACTTAATTTCTTTTCTTAATTAGTTTAAGTTTATTTATTTTTAATTTTAACTAATCATTTTCTTAATTAGGTCAAGATAAAACCCTTTCATAAAAAACCAAACAAATATCATTTCTTTTTCCATTTATTTTCTTGCATTTTATTTTCAATTTTGTACAATATTTAATATGGTTGTAATAGATAATTAGGTTTAATTTTCTTGCAATCCCCATTTGTAAATTTGTATACCCCCTCCCCTAATGATGTAATAGCTTAGTATTTTTACTTTCCGCAATTTATCGCTTTATATAAATGCTAGTAATTAGGGTTTGTATGAAAAGACTAAAATCAACAAGTTAGCAAACCCTAATTCAATACAAAACAATGCATGTAAATCAAACACACTTGCACACTTACACCCTTAGGGTAATTCCACTTTGTTGCCTTACAAAAATTGCCATGTTATGCATGTGGGATATCTTAGCAAAAAAACAATAAAAAATACAAGATCATAGTCCCTCGATGATGCTATTAATGTTGCCTTTCAAAATGATCTTAGTCCCTCAAAGAGAAATTCTAAGATATCTCACAACATTGCTATCATGGCTATACGATGACCCACGCCCGTCCCTTTACATCCAAAGATAAGGTTTCTTACCAAATCAATAGTAAGATAGCAATATCAAAAGAAGGAAGAAATGAACAAAGACTTTTGAGTAGGTAGATTGTTCCTAGTTGCTTTCTCATTTTCAAATCAAACATCCTTGCTAATTTCCAAAAACCAACACTTTCAAAAACACTTTCAAAACATTTTCCAAACATGAAATATTTTCAAAAGTCTAACACGTTGTATATGTTATTACGAACGAGAACTATTACAAAGTTTTCCTAAACAATGGCGCCTTTTCAAAATACTTTTAAAAACCACACAAAGCACATTTTAAATAAAATCAAGTGATCTAGCAAGCAACTAAGAGCCCATAGATAACTATGGATGAAAAGGGTGCTAACACCTTCCCTTTTCATAATATACCCCCCGAACTCAAGAAATAATCTCAAAGGTCTTTCCTGTTCTTTTCAGCCTTTCCTTTTGGATAAAAAAAAGTCGGTGGAGACTCTTGCTAACCGCAACATTTGCGATAAAACACAAAACACCCAAGTCAGTTCTCCCACCGTATCACAGCTGCCATCTTGTGACAGTAGGAACAAAGATGAGTCTCTGGGCAGGAGGTGCCTTTGTATTTGTCAGAGTCAGGAACCTTGAACTTGGGAGGGATAACTACCCCAAGCATGAGACACATTCCAGCAGTATTGAATCTCGAAGTCTTGATACCCTTCATGGCCTTGAGACGCTCTTCAAGAGCATGGTATATTTTTGTAGTTTCAGCAACTCCAACAGTAAGATTCACATGGGGTTCATCAAGATCAATGACATCATGATGATCATCAACATCATTCCGAGGAGCTCCAGTAGGGGTATCCATATTTGCATTATCATTCCTTCCATTTGTAGAAGTGGAGGGGGAAGCAGTAGCAAGCTTGGAAACACTTTGATGTAGCTCTTCTTGACCCTTGATTCTCTTCAAAGTCTGGCCTTTTTTGAAGAGAATCAGAATGCTCTCCGACGAAGGCATGGAGTCAAAGTAACCACCCATAAGATATGTACTAAGGGTTCATCACCTTCTGGACAAGGTTCTAGGGAAACCTCAGAGTCTACGCTCTTCCTTTGAATATTATTGACGTCCTAATTACTCAGTAATCAGTAATATTCGCAGGAAAAACTCGCCCGAGTGCAGCATCGTGTGAAAAATATTTCTGGATTACTCTGTTATAGTATTCGTACTACACCTAAAAAGCCAGGATGGGTTAATGGTTCTACGACTCTCAGCTTCTCTTGTTCCCAGGTCGAAAGCAACAATGTCTTCCTAATTACTCAGTAAATAATGCTACATTCAAGGGGACCTCTACTGCGTGGGGGATTTTCATGCCTCCTTCTTCGGAATTACTCCCTGAAAGTTAGCATGACTATATCGCCCGTCCTAATCCTAGGTGTAACCCAAGTCTGGGTATAGGACTTATCAAACGTAATCACCCAACCCAACATCACAACATGTCCAGAATAAACAAATAAAGAAATAAAAAAGTAAAGCAAAATAAAACAAATAAATAAACACCCAAAGACAAATGAACAAAGTAGGAGAGACTCGTAAAAGAAATCCCCAGCAGAGTAGCCAGCTGAAGCTACCGACAAAAAACACAGATCCGCCGCTGAACTTTATTTATCCCGAAGGAAGGTAAAATATTGAGAAAACCACAAGAGGATGGATAAGATGGTCTTGCCACCAAGAGAAAGGGTAAGGAAGCCGTTTATGCGAGGGGAAGGTATTAGCACCCCTCACATCGGTTGTACTCAACGGGATCCATTTTGTTTGTTTTCCTGTAAGGGTGTGTTTATCTATAACTATACTTGCTAAGGGGAAAGAAATTTCATTTTACTAATGCGTTCGTGAGGGTCTCACAACCCTTTGCCTATGCATCTAATAAAGGAATCAGAATACCGTAGTTCCTCTAGAAAATGTTGGTTTGTTGGTGTTTTTTAGTGGGCGACGTTAACGCATGCATTCTAGCAATAGGAACGACCTGTATCGCGGTAGAACGGAGATAACATGCCCTTTTGGGGAGTTTTGATTGGTTGAGTGTTTTGCGAGTTTTAGAATGAATTCAAGTAATGATTAAATATTTTTTGGATTTTTGATTTATGAATGATAATTTTGATTTAATTACAAAATAAAAATCTAAAGGAGGAAGTTTATCCTAATGTTGTTATGTACAAAGGGACCTAAAGTTGAATGTTTGAAAGGGAAATTTCTAACCTAATTAGTTATCATTCATAGGTTGATTCTAAAGTCTAATTCAACACGAAACAGTCAAAATGAATTTAATTGTTTCATGGAATCACTTAAGAGAACATGTTACCGACGATTAACCAAGCAATCAAAACAAAATAACATAAATACAAAACTAACGTTATTTTGTGATTTTTATCAAGCAGAGAAACGTAACTAAGAATGATTAACTAATCTAAAACAATATTAAAAAAAATTACAAAGATTAGAAGAACTTAAATTAAACGAATTCAATTAATAAAATTAACTAATAATAATAAAAAAACACTTAAAAGTTAAACTAATTTAAGAATTAAACTAAGTAGTTAAAACCAAAGAGTTAAGAAAAATAATAAAAGAAATGAAATCTAAACTAAAATACCAAGGGGCGTGAAGTAAAATTGTGGGGGGGGATAGTGTATCAATTTCACAATGGGCTTAAGGATAGAACCAAACAGTAGGGCCCTAGTATTTACAACAAAAAAAACAGGCAAGTAAAGAAAATATGTTGGGCCGGACTGGGTCAGAGGGTCCGGACCCAGTGACCCACTCAATAATATGGGTTAAAAACCCTAACAACAAAAATAATGACGCCTCTATCTCTAAGTATTCCCTTGTTCTATTTTCACTCTTCAATGTACCACAAGCACAAATAACCCCTGTACTTCCTCTCATTACCAATTCCGCGATTCCTCTCTCAAGTCAAACCAAATGAAACAAAGATCAAACTCCAATTCACACGCTCTCTCTCAATTGCGTTCTGTTTAAACCCATTTCCTCTCCCTCGATCAGCCGCCGCGACTTGTAGCTTGCCTATCACGATCAATTCGCGCTTCGGTGTGCCAAGAAAGATTATTGTTCGGATGGCTTAGGGAATGGAAGAGTGTTGTTGTTAAGGTGAATAGGTGTTATCATGAGATGGATTAGTGGGTAGAAGGTGGATTCACATGGGAAGATTTGATGGGAGGTTCTATCGGTCGCCATAAGGAAACAGAGGGGATATTTATGGAGGGGTTTGGAAGAGTATATGTGGTTGTTGGATGGGTTTCGTTGGACGCGTGGATGGAAGCAAAATTTGGGAAATGATTAGTGGGCTCGAAAGTAGTTGTGAGGCGAGGAGAGAGTTTGGTGGAGTTAAAATTTCTAGACAGAGTTCTCATTTCTGGATAGAGTTCTCATAGGAGGGATGCATGATATCAAGGGAATGCGATTTAGTTTTGAGAGGGTACAATGGTTGTGTATGAGAAGTCGAAAGAGAGCGCGGTTTTGAGAATATGGAGAATGTTGGCTTCAACAGAGTTTTAGAGGAGGTAAACTTTATGGCATGAGTTTTTTTGTGAAAATTATGGATTTCCAATAATGCTGTTTTGTCACGGTCTTTAAACAGAAAATAATTTGTTCATGAAACTCTTGGTTTTTGTTGCAGCAAACATTGATTACTTTGTTTTCTCTGTTTTAGCTTTGGTCAAACATTTTTTCAACTCTGATTACATGATTATATTCAACGCAAGCTTAAACAAATGGATATCACACAAGTGATAGAGATCTTACCTGCAGTTTTCTTGAATATGCGAAACAGAAAAACCAGAGACGAGATTCCAATCATGTACGATTGTTCTTTAATACTCGATGCTAATCTTCTTCTTCTTCTTCTTTGTATTCCTATTTTGCCGAATTGATGACAATAGGAATGTTATAGTTGTAGGTTCTTTGTACTTCTTCTCCTTTTTCCTGTTGAAATTTTTCTTACCTTTTTGTTAATATCAACAAGGTTATGGAATAAAACAAGTTGAAGGAGTGAGTTTTGTATGCAGGTTTTGATTAATGAGAGGGCTGTTAGAGGTGTTCCATTTTGATGTTGTATATTTGCAGTGTGTTTTTTTCCAGATTTTTCTCTCTTTTGTTGTCATTGTTGGCTCTTTTTATAGTGAGATAAGGGTGGAAATTGGGGGGAATTTTGGTGAAGTTTAAACAATTCTGGTATGTTGACTTTCTGCTTTAGGATGAAGGTCATGTTTGGTTAGCCTTTATGTAATGTCACAAGTTTTTTGGAGGCTTGTGGAAACTGAATAGGGATGACACAAAGGCTACTTGGTGCAGACTTGGTAGGGCAGGATAGTACAACAATTAGTCTGCTGGTTTTGCTTAGGTGATGCCCTTCTAATCTTAATTTATTCCTCTTCTTCTGTCTGTGATGCAGAACTATAAGTTTCTAAGGGGTTTGTACTTTTAGGGAAACAATGATGCATTTAGGGCTTTAGCTCCTTGATAACTTACTGTGTTTTTATGAAATGTTGCTATTTTTGCTAGTTTTGCTGCTGTTTGTTTGGTTATGGCTATTGTGCTTGTTGGTTGCTTTGCTGAGGGCTGCTGTTTTTTTTTGGGCAGTTTTGGGTTGCTGCTGCTGTTTAGCAGTTTTGCTATTGTTTGTTGTTGTTTTGTTGCGGCTTTAGGCTGCTGCTGTTTTTTGTTTGATTATGGCTGCTATTTTGGGTTTTATGTTGCCTATTGCTTTGCTGCTTTGCTATTTTAATGCAAGTTGAGAATGTTTCTTTGACAAAAATAGGAAGAGCAGCAGGCCTGACTTTTGGAAATGCTTGTGACTAGCTTTGTTTTTGCAGTAAAAATGTTTGTGAATTTCTTTTCCTTTTGTGAATCAAAACCCAAACTTTTGTGATTTGCAAAATAGGAGAAGATATCCCATGATTGAATCAACCCCTTTGAATTTCTGATTACAAATACAAACCCTAATGATGAAATGAATATTCTCTTTTATAAATTTGTTCTCGTTTGGAGTCTTATTCAAATTTTGATGGTTGGCTAACTCTTTCCCTCTTTCTTTTTTCATGAGCAATGATGATGGGATGGTAAAAGCAAGGTTGAAAGATGAAAAGGCCGTGGCTAGCAAGGAGCTTGGAATTCTCTTGAAGAAGAAGCAAAGAAACTTGAAGAACACTTATCTTCTTTTTTTGTAAACAAGATGTTTGTAACTTATATTTCAACTTGTAACCCTCTTTGTAAATTGCCCAAAAAAAATGTAATAAATAGGAAACTTGAATGATATTTCTTTTAACTCATGAATGATGAACTTGTTGTATGGAAATTAGACAACTCTTGAATCTTGGTTTAAATTTGAAATTCCCCACTTCAATGATTTGAATGATACATCTTGCTCTTGTAATTTGAACTCCAAGAAATCACAGATGACCTTTGTAACTTGTATTTCAAGTAAACCATATGCATTATCTTCCAACCTTAATCTCCATATCGTGTTCAAATCAAACTTGTACTCTCAATGAGAACCTTAATCTTGATGTCCAAACTACAAGTAACTTGTAACTGAAGTAACAACAAAAAAACATGCCTTGGTTATCATAAGAGTTTGCAACATCATCTCTTGTTCCATGGCTTAAATACTTGCAATGTTAGTCACAAACCCTTGACCATAATTTTGAATTATTTAACAGACTCGAATATGATGATGCAAATAGATGAAGAAAGATCTCAAAGTGTTAAAGATAATCAAAACCCTAATCCAGGACTTTGAAGAATATCCTTGTGACTTGACGAAGAAGGAAACCCATGATACCTCAGAACTTCATTCCCCCATCCACTGCTAGAGAACCAAATGAATTTGTTTTTACCTGATGAAGAAACTTCAAACCAAAATTAAACATAAGGATGGCACAACCCTAATGCTTTGAACCAAAGAGACTGGTTCCATGAGATGCATGATATGCAAACGACTTAGTGAAAATGATTCAAATGGAATGCAAAGTCTACGCCATACAGAATGATTCTGGAATTTCCCATACCTTCTGCATTGAGGTATTTATCATCATCACATTTGATCTTTTTACTCTTCCCAGAGTCAAAATCAACCAACCATTTCTTGTTTCCAGTAAGATGGTTTGAAAACCATGTGTCCATATACCATCATTCTGATGGATTCATATTATCAGGTTCAGAAGCCAACAATAGCACAGGTTCATCATCAGACTCTCATCTAGCTATATTTGCTTCTTCTGACTTCCTTTCTTTGTTCGACCAACAATCTTTGGCATAGTGACCAAAGTTCTTGCAACAATAACACTGAATATTCTTCTTGTCAGACTTCTCCTTTCCCTCCTGGATATTCTTCTTCCTATTAGAATTTGAAACTTCTGACCTTTGACCACCATTAGTTTTCTTCCTAGCTTCTGACCAAGTCTACTTCTGATACTTCTTACCAGAAGTTACTTTCAGATCCAGCTGCTCTACTTTCCTCTCAGAAGTTCTCTCAGTCATACACAACTCATACGCCTCTAGACTACTTTGTAGCTCTGCAACTCTCATGGTGCTCAGATCTTTGGAATGTTCAATTGCTACCACAATATAATCAAACTGAGAAGTTAAAGATCTCAACATCTTATCAATGATTACTGTTGTACCCCAAAATTTTCCCTCTCATTTTACTCAAAACATACTCCTAGAGGTCCTTAACTTTCCCAAGGATGCCTAAGGATTGACCAGACAAATCCTTCTCCTAATACAATGACCCTCAAATTAGGGTTTCACTCCTCATCAAGATGGGTGAACTCCAAAGTCTCAAATCTTTTCCATGGTCTTAATATGTTCTCAAGACCATCCATGTCAAGTTTCATTCCTTGCACAAGAAGTTTGTTCAATCAACTGCTCAAATACCTGAAAATCAACTATATTAGGTCAAAAGTCAATTGTGACCCTCATGCAGTCAAACTCCAAGATTTTTGTTCAACATTAAAATTTTGAAGTAACATACATAATTTGATCAAGGGTTGATCATGATTCCTCAAGGAATGCCCCAAATTCATCAAAAACTCAAAAGTTGCTAAATCAGGGGTTCTATAGGAAAAGTCAACCAAACTTTGACCAGGCATAACTTTCTCATACTTTATTAGAAATTTCCCATCCAAGGCTCATTTTGAAGAGGATGCAATTCCTACAACTCATCTTCAGCCCTCAAGTTCAAAAATGCACTCACAAAAAGATATGAATTCAGACATTATAGGTCATTTTAAAAAGTCAACAAAAACACCTTTTGGGTCAAAGCTTCTTACATAAACATGGAAGATCCAATTGAGGTGAAACAAAAAGGGTCGTTTATAGGACATCCTAAGCTTTCTAAAAAGTCAAAAAAACACCCTCTTAGGGTCAAAATTGAGAAAGATGTGCATTGTCAAAGTTGGCCATTTTTGGAAATTTGCACAAAGTAAACCATGCCCAAAATGCATTTTTCTTCAAATGGGCCCAACTTTTTATTCTTGCATCTTGTTCCAAACATGGTTCACGACCCATGAACCACTCCATGCATAATTTGCTTATTTATTTGATTTATTTTTATTTTTAATCATTTAAAATCCAAATTAAATCAAACAAGTGATATAAAATTATTTTTGGATGATTTTGCATTAAATAATGAGAATACAGGCTGTATGATAGCAAGAAAATCGTGCAAGCCAATAATAGACACAAAATATCCACATTTGGAAATTTTTCAAGATTTGATTTCCTCTTAAAACCATGCCTTTATTCTTTGTCCAAATTTGTTAACCTATTTGATGGACATACAAATAACAGAGCATTCTCAACCCTAGGGAAAAGATGACAAAGGCACAACTTGCTCAAAAGAGTCAAACAATGTTTCAAATTTCCAAAGAAAAGTGTAGATTAGATCTTTCTTTACAGACCAATTCAAACAATTTCAAAGCCAGCAATATGTTCCTGGATGTGTTCTGAAGCTATTCCAATCACTCTCACGTCCCCAAACATCTAGAATAGTAAGATATATGATTCGTTTTTCCTGTTTTTCTTGATTTACGATTACATGCATACACGTGTTTTTAATGAAATTTAACCATGTAGTCTTGTTTATTATAAGGTTTCGATGCTTACTGAATTATTTGATTGAGTTTTAAGTGTAGGAATCAAAGGATACCATGGCTAGGGTTCCAAGCTTAAAATCAGGGCTTTCTGATTTAGACATAATTGGGACAAACCAATGCCATCATTGTGTTCAGGAGACCAAAAAGAGTTGATTCATAGGCTCACCATTAATTTATATTGCATATTTTGAGGGTTTTGATTTTTGCAGGGGCTTTAGTGACGCTTAATCTGTTGCTATAAGCTATAGTAACAGATGCAGTACGTAGGTAAAAGTGTGGCCAAAAACAACAGTTATGAGGAAGAAGACAATTAGTTGGCAGAACCCCATTGGGTAATTTGAATCACGCGCACATTTTTTGGGAAAGACCACTTTGCTTGCTTTATGTTTTATTTGTCTTATCATATTAACGAATGAACAAGCTATCGTAGTTGGTCAAGGGGGAGGTATAAAGCTAACGTCCTGGGTTTGATCCTAGGCATGAGCTTTTGTATTTTTTTTCATTATTTCTCTACAGATTCAATGTGCTGCACGCCCTGGTCCATAATATGCGCCTTAAGATCCTGCCCACCAGGTCCACCATCAAGCAGATCTAGCGTCCCAGAACTGAAGGTCCACCATGACCCTCCAAAGGTGAACCTCATGGGATCACACACAGTCTTTGGGCCAGCAGTCTTGGGCCTAACGAATCCAACTCCTCACACCCCCCAGATTACTCAATAGTAACAGGCCCAATTGTTTCTTTTCTTTATTTCTTTTGTTTTTAATTATTCGTTAATTATTTTTACAAAAAACAAAAAACATTTTTTTTAAAATCAGGAAATCACAAAAATGGAATTAGGGTTTTTTTATAATTAAAATTAATTTTTGAAAATTAATTATTTTAATTACTTCAACATTGATTATTTTGTTAAATAAAAATTAATTAGAAAATTAGGTTTAATTTGCAAATATGTAATCTTCTCAATAAATAATACAAAAATATTTTTTTAATTAATTGGATTTTTTAGGCTTCTAATTTATTCCCGCATTTAATTTGTCTCGCGCGCATTTACTTATTTATAATTCCCATTATTATAATTGTTTCGAGGTTTGTAATAGTTTTTAATTAGGGTTTATTTTACTGCTTTTTATTTACTGCTCATTCCCCAAGTTTTGGTTATGTAACCCCTTCCCCGAGGCCTTGTAATAGTTAGGACTTTAATTTCTCGCACTTTACTTTATGCTATTATAAACTACTAGATGTATGGATAATAGGTTTGTATGCGAAAGACAAATGAAATTAAAAGAGTAGATAACCCTAATTATGCAAAGATAAATAAACTTAAAAAATAATACATGCACATTTTCACTCCTAGGGTTTATCCCACTCCGGTTGCCTTCGGTAAACAGTCATGAAGCATAGGGAATTTTATTGGTCGTCCTCTAGTCCCAAAAGATCAATAATAACCTATTCAGATGTTGCCTCGGAAAGATCTTTAGGACTTGTCCCTTCGAATGTTCCATAAAACTCTAACGATGGGGCTACCTACTCCTTAATAGTAGGATAGCGCTATCTAAAGGACACGAGAATGAATATCTTTTTCGAGTAGGTAGAAAATCTTAAGTACTTACTCAGAACAATAAAAAACTCTTTTACACAAACACTTTCAAAACAGTTTTCAAAAAAACAACTTCATCACACTCTTGAGGACAGATACAAGGGTTACCACGAAGTTAAACAAAAAACTTTTCAAAACACACACAAGCAATTTTAAAATGAGCAAGTACCTAAGAGCCCATGGAAAACCACTGATAGAAAGGGTGTTAACACATTCCCTTTCTATAATCTACCCCTCGTACTCAGAAACATCTCGAAAAAGGTTTTTTCTGTTCTTTTTCCTTTTCCTTTGTTGGATGAAATAAAAGTCGGTGGCGAATCTTGCTTACTGCGACATTTGCGAACAAAAAATGAAATCCAATATTAACAGTCGGTTCTGCCACCGTATCACAGAACTGGCGACTTTGCTGGGGAAATAAATAAGTGGGGTATACCTTAGGATCTAGGTCATTTTTAAAATTGCTTTCTTGTTTTCTTTTCCTTCTTTATCTTTGAGGGTTTTGTTTGGGTATTATTGAAGATCCTACACCCGGATCTGGGAACACCTTTTAGGTAAGTAGCAATAAACTATGAGGGAATTGTGCGGGGTATACCGACACGGTTGAAGCAGTAGCTATGTTGACGCGACACTTTGGTTGGTACCGGTAGCCCTTGAGTCAATCAAGGAGAATACGGGGCCGCTGCAAGGTGTCATAAAGCGTCAACTGACCTTAGAACCTTTAATTGCACAACTTGGCCAGTAGGACGTAGCGAGATGGCTGACTTTGGTGTATTCCCAAGGTAGACAAATACTCGATGCTACACTCATTGAGGTTTGACTCCTGAGTTTTGTTTGGTTGCGAGTCAATCGCCTATTGAATAAAGCTTGGGGGAAAGATAAGTGATATTGAGATCCCTTAGAACCCGGTTACTATTTATAGGACAGGTTGAACCAATCCAGCTTCAAGAGGGTATGACCTTAAAACTCATGCAGGCTTTAAACCTAAGGACTTGGTGTGACTTGTTTGTTGCTTGCTATACATGTGATTTCTTAGCATAATCATGACATCTTAATCATGGCATATCATACTAGCCATTTCAAGGATTTTCTAGGGCTCACCTTTGCTTTGTTTTGTAGGACATGGCATCCGTCCGCAAGAACACTATCCAGATTAACCTTATGAAAGTATCTCCTCAACTAAAGGACTTGGCACTAAGGATTCCTGAAAGGTCTCCCTTCACTGAAAAACATGGTCGACTGCTCAACTTGGTCACTTCAAAACCTGGTGAAGAATTGTTAAAAATACTACTTCAGTTCTTTGATCCTTTGCACCACTACTTCACCTTCCCGTATTACCAGCTAGTACCTACTATGGAGGAATTTTATCGGTTATTGGGGTACCTATTCTTGATCAGTTACCTTTCAACGGTACGGAAAGACATCCAAAGCCTGAAGAGATTGCTCGAGCTCTGTCCTTACAATGGTCCGATGTAGTTAGAAATTGGGAAACTAGGGGAAGTGTCCAAGGAATCTCGATTAAATTTCTATTCGAGAAAGCTCACGATTTTTGGGATACCCTGGATTTACAAGATTTTGAAGAGGTATTGGCACTCCTCATCTACGGGGTCGTATTATTCCCTAACATGGACCAACTCGTAGATGTGAGTACGATTAAGGTTTTTTTGTCTCATAATCCGGTGCCTACATTACTTAGGGATATTCTACACTCTCTGCATGCTCGCACTCTAAAGAGAAGGAGGACCCTCCTGTGTTGAACCTATCTATTGGCTAGGTGGTTTATTTCGCACCTACCCAGGTCTATTTTGAAGAATGACCAGGGTATGAAATGGTCTCATAGGCTGATGTCCCTTACACATTCAGACATTCATTGGTGTTCACGGTCCTCAGAAGATGTTACCATCATCGATCGCTGTGGTGAATTCCATAATGTCCCTCTCTTAGGAATTAGGAGAGGAATCAATTATAACCCTTGTTTGGCACTGCAACAGTTTGATTATGCGAGAAGAGATGGTCCTCATGATACATTTATCCAAGGAATCGCCTTCGACTATGAGAATGATGCACAGGGTTACCGTAAAAGGTTCATGTGAGCTTGGGGCATGGTACATAGAGTTGATAGCAAGACACTGGGGCACAAGAATTCCATCCCTCTTGAGCCTTATCTTAGATGGGTACGAGCCCGCGCCCAAAGTCTTATGATGCCTTACCCTGTTGTCCTACCAACGATTGTGGGACCAGTTTCTGAAGAAGACACTTCTTATCTTGTTCTCTATCCTGACATGCCAACTGATCATGAGGAGTTACAAAAATCCTGGGTTCAACTCAAAGAGGAGCGGGATACGTTTGAAACTCAATTCTATGCCAGCGAGAAGAAGGTCCTGGAACTCACTAGGCTACTTCATGAGGAGAGGAATATAAACGCCTACATTGCACCAAAGAGGATGCGCTCCTGGCAGACCTAATTTTCTTTTTGCTTTAAGTTTTATTTGTTTGATTGTAAGCCTAAAGGGCACTCCTTGTAACAGTCCAAACTTATTAATACAATTAACGTGTGTTTCTTTTGGTTAAACAAAGTTGAGCCTTTAAGAGTCCTTGAAATCATTGCATACACATATCATCCATGACATTGCATAAACAGGTACCATAACAGGTTTCTCATCTTCTTCGCTGTTTATTTCAGCAATAATGTCTTCTGAAAAAAGCATCAAAGATCTCCAGGCACAAAATGCCCAATTTCAACAAATGTTCGTAGCTTTGGCAAAAGGGCAGGAAGATCTGAAGGACCTTATTCTGAAAGAAAAGAAGAAGAAGAAGAAGAAGAAGAAGAAGAAGAAAAGAAGACAGTTGGTGTCCTTAATCTGGGCAGAAGATTCAAGGGGCCATTGAAGCAACCGGTTAATTTGACCTCCTCGCCCAAAGAAGGGGAGAATCAAGAGAGAGAGACAGTGGAGGAGGACCCTAGCCCTGAAGTTTATGATAATGACACAGACTACAATGATGAACAATATCCTCCCACTGAGGATAGATACAAACAGTTAGAGGATCGGCTGAGTGCAATGGAGATCCAGAGAATACCAGGGCTGGATTTTGAAGAGCTGGGTTTGGTATCTGGGGTAGTCATCCCACAAAAGTTTAAGGCTCCAGTTTTTGTGAAGTATGATGGGGTGTCTTGTCCCAAGCTTCATCTCCATTCCTATGTGAGGAAGATTCAGCCTCACACTGCTGATAGAAACTTGTGGGTCCATTTCTTTCAGGACAGTCTGTCTGGGGCTCAGCTTGAATGGTTCTATAAATTGGAGGGAACCAATATCCGCAACTGGGAGGATTTGGCTGCTGCTATTTATAAGCAGTATCAATACAACGCTGGCCTTCCTCCTACCCATACTCAAATCCAGAGTATGTCCAGGGGGGCAAGTGAAGGCTTTAAAGACTATACGCAGAAGTGGAGATATTTGGCAGGGAGAGTCCAACCCCCTTTGTCTGATAGGGAGTTGGTTGACATGTTTCTTGGGACGCTGTCTGGTCCATTCTTCAATCACTTGATTGGTATCTCCTCAACTGGTTTCACCGAGCTGATATTAACTGGAGAAAGGGTAGAAGTTGGGATCCAAAGTGGCAAAATACAGAAAGAAACCTTGTCAAGCTCAGTGAAAAATCCCTTCATGGGTAAGAGGCCAATTCCATCTATAGCCCAAGAGGTCAAAGCAGAACTGAACGCCATCCAACGGTGGGTGCTATGATGATACCTAGGCCTGCGACTACCCAACAACGAAACAATCAGAAAAGGGTAGAAAGACCGCAAAGTAAATTCACCCAAATTAACATGACGTTGACTGAGGTTCTACCCCATCTGTTAAGATCCAACTTGGCAACCTTAAAGGAGGCTCCCAAGAAACCTAACACCACATCTCCTCGATATAATCCAAACGCTCAATGTGCTTACCATTATGAGAGTCCTGGCCACGATATAAATGATTGTTGGGCTCTGAGAAATAAGATACAAGATCTAATTGGAGCTAAGGAGATCGGGTTTTATGCTCCGGAGAATCCTAATGTCATAACTGCTCTCATGCCCAAGCAAACCGTGGAGTTAATGCCATTGATACTGATCTGTTTGTTACCTCTGTTGATGAAGTTTCCACTCCTCTCATGACTGTCAAGAAGAATTTGTTGTTGGCGATTTATTTCTGGGTTGTGGTGAAGGTTGCCACATGTGTTGATCTTTGCCCTCTGGTTGCTATTTGCTGAAAGCAGGTGTTCAACGCCTGATGGACAGCAGAGAGATTTTGTTTTAAAATAATCCAATTCCGACTGTTCGGTATGAAGATGTTGATATCCTAACCATTTCCGCCAATCCTTCCAAGGTCTCCTCTAAAAGACCTGTTAGGATTACACCTTCTCCAAGAATCGCTCCGTTGATAATCACTTTTCCTGGTCCCGTACCGTACTCCTTGGACAAAGTTGTCCCTTAGGATTATGGTGCTGACATCTACCACCATGGTGTCAAACAAGATTTGAGACTAAAGAGGTTGATCCCAATATCAGTAATATTGTTGTGACTAGCAAAGTTACCCGAAGTGGAAGGGTTTTCTCTCCCGAGATCTCCCCGAAGACTGTCACTAGGCGTGTTGTTATTCCATCTGCTAGTACTTCAGCTACTACTCCTATCCTTACTCCAGTTGTTACCCCTGCCGATGAGTCATCTGGGACTCAGGGAAAAGAAGCTATGGGTGAGCCTGCCCGAACGGAGGCACCTAGAAAAGTTGTTGCGGAATCCTCTAAGCAAGAAATAGAGGAAATCTTAAAAATAATCAAGAAGAGCGACTACAATGTGGTTGAGCAGCTCGGGCAGACCCCTTCAAAGATATCCATGTTATCCCTGTTGTTGTGTTTCGAGGCCCATGCAAAGGCTTTGATTGCATTCCTCAAGACTGCGCATGTGCCGCAAGAAACCTCCGCCGACCAATTCAAATACTGTGTAGCCAGTTTGACTGCTGACAATGGGTTGGGTTTTTTAGATGCCGATCCGACACCAAAGGGGAGAAAGCATAATGATGCTCTTCATGTCTCGATCGAATGCAGAGGAACTACTATGGCTCATGTGCTGGTGGACACTAGATCTTTACTGAATGTTCTTCCTAAGAAGGCTCTTAATCGGCTAGATTGTGAAGGCTTGACCTTAAAGCCCAGTAACATTGTGGTGAGGGTTTTGACGGGTCAAAAAGAATGGTGCACGGGGAGGTGGACATCTCTGTCAAAGTGGGTTCCCAAACCTTTAAATCTACCTTCTATGTGATAGACATCATGCCATCATACTCTTATTTGTTGGGTCGCCCTTAGATCCATGAAGCTGGGGCCGTTACTTCTATGTTACACCAAATGCTGAAGTATCTGGTGAAGGGGAAGATTGTCACTGTACATGGTGAAGAGGAGTATATGGTGAGTCACCTGAACTCTTTTAGCTATGTAGAGATGGGCGGGGAATTCATAGAGACTCCTTGTCAAAACTTTGAGGAGGTTCCCCAGATTATGGCGTCAACCGAGACTATCACTAGCGTTAAGCCTCCTTTGAAGATGGCTTCTCTCAAGGACGCCAGAGCAGTAATTGAAGAAGATGGGTGTACCATTTGGGGACATCTCCCTGATTTTCCTCATAAAACTCACAAATTTGGTTTGGGCTTTACTTTAGGAGCTTAAAGGGATGTTTGACACTGTGATGCGGTGGGGGAATTGACTTGAAGTTTTTGCATTTGATTGCAAATGTTGCGGTTAGCAAGAGTCGCCACCGACTTTTATTTTATCCAAAAGGAAAGGTGAAAAAGCACAGGAAAGACCTTTGAGATTATTTCTTGAGTTCGGGGGGTAGATTATGAAAAGGGGAGGTATTAGCACCCTTTTCATCCATGGTTATCCATGGGCTCTTAGTTACTTGCTATATCACTTGCTTTTGTTTGAAATTGTGCTTTGTGTGGTTTTTGAAAGTATTTTGTAAAGATGCCATTGTTTAGGCAATCTTTGTAATAATTCTCATTCGAAAGAATGTATACAAAGATGTTGATCTTTTGAAAATGTTTTCAATTTTGTAAGATGTTCGAAAGTGTATGTGATTGTTCTGAAAATAGCAAGGATGTTTATTTTGAAATGGAGCAAATAATTAGGAGCAATCTACCTACTCAAATGTCTTTCTTGTTCATTTCCTTTTCCTTTGACATTGTTGTCTTACCATTGATTTGGTAAGCAAACCTATCTTTGGATGTAAATGGGACGGGCGTGGGTCATCATATAGCCATGATTAGCAATATTTTACAGGCATCTTAGCATTCTTTGTGAGGGACTAAGATTATTTTGTAAGGAAACTTTGAATAGCGTCATCGAGGGACTATGATCTTGTATTTGTTTATTTTTGCTAAGATACCTTACATGCGTAATATGGCCATTTTGTATAAGGCAACCAAGTGGATTTCACCCTAGCGTTGCTTGTGTGCAAGTGTGTCATTTTCATGCTTATTTTTGTCTTGGATTAGGGTTTTCTATTTTATTGATTTTATTCTTTCCATACAAACCCTAATTACTAGCATATTATGTAAAAGCGATAAATTGCGAAATTTAAAGTTACTACGCTATTGCAACATTTGTGGGAGGGGGTATACAATTTATGAATGGGGATTGCAATAATATAAACCTAATTAATCTATTACAACCAAATTGAATATTGTACAAATAAATGAAGGAATATATAAAGTACAAATGCAATTTGAAAGAAAAGATTTTTGTGTTTGGATTTTTGTATGAAGGAGGTTTTAACCTAACCCTAATTAGAGAAAAAAAGTAATTAAACTAAATTAACTTAAGTTAATTAAGAAAAGAAAATTAATTAAGAAAATATTTTAATTAAAAAGAGATTTTTGAATAAAAACCTAAATCTATTTTAGTTGATTAAAAGAAAATAAGTTTAAAGAAAAAGTATTTTTTTGTATTTTATATTTTTGTCTTGAAAATAGTATGTAGTGTTATGAAATATTTTTGGTCTTTTTTATATTAAAATAAGTGTATTTAAATAAATAATAATCTAGTTTTAATTTAATTTACAAGGAAATTAATAAAAGTAAATAAAGTATAATGAATAAAATAATTTTTTATGTAGAAAAATATTTAAATTATGTCAAAATATAAATCTATTATTTTTATGTTTTTTATGATTTTTTTGGTATTTTTAGAAAATATATTTGAAAGAAAAGAAATGAATAAATAAATAAAAATAAAATGGGCCAAGGGGTGTCACAAGTAAACATGGGAGTATTGTAGCAGAAATAAAAAAATGCTAGGCCCAAAGGGCCCAGCGCCTGCAAAAAAAAAGTGTTAGAAAATCAGAAAAATGGAAAAATGCAAAAGGGGGGGGCTCACATTGGTTCGAACCCTCGCCCTTTAGGTAACACATGACTTAGTACGCGCACGCTTGTCAATAGGGTGGCTGTTTCATCCAGTCACATAATCAAAGCATAAATATATATTAGAAACTGCTTTCTGAAGGCAACTTCGTCTTCAACCTTGAGCCTAGCCAGACCACCTGTATCTTCCTCATCTCTCCATAAAAATGGAAAGTTCAAACATAAAAGTTGTGGTGTTTCTTCCCATGAATTCAACCATATAACTTATGTAAACTAAAAGTCAAAGATAAAATCTAATTTTATAGGCCCTAAATTGAAACCTAATTTTCTCAGAAATTTCAAATCCAAAATTCTCTATACACAGTCAATATAAATGGGAACTATGAACATGGTCAGCTTTAGAGCAAAGATATCTACATTTTGTTTTCACAAATCAGGATCAAATGATGCTTGTATGAAGAGATAGAAGTTTGAGTTTTTACCTCTTACAGCTGGAGTCGTGAATGGAGTTTGAGCAACTTTTGAGATGGCCTGAGGATCTGCTTAGCTTGCCTGGACCTTGTTGAGTGTATTCCAACTCTTACATTGCCTTGAAAGTCCCTGAATCTATCTACTCAAGTCAACCTGCAAGCTTGATATTTGAAAATGGTGGATGGTGATGGAGGAGCTACAGTCTTAAAACAGGGGCCTGGATTGCTTTGGTATGATGTATAGAAGGTGTTTGAGTGATTAGTTTTCAAAATGCACGAGTGGAAATGAAGATCATGAGTTTTGGTTCAGAACTGTGTGTTAATGGTGTTCTTGAACAGGTTTATTGTTTTTGAGTGTTTGAGATAATTTCAGGGCAAATAGTGTGTATACTTAAAAGCAAGAGGTTTTGAGGCTTGTCCCAACTCAGAATTTGAAACTCAAATGTTATGGCTTGGTTACTTGTTTTTAAAGAAAAGTTAACAAGCATGGTTTCAATGTGAAGTAAAAGGCTTGTAGGGTGATTGAAACCTTTAAACACACTTGTTCTGATTGTGTAGAGTGTGTTTGTGCAGAAAGAACAAATGCAAGGCTCAATGCAAGCTGACTTTGCATAAAGCCTTGTTTTCTAAAATGGCAATGTTGCCTTTCTTCCCAAAATGGAATTATATTTGTACAATGCATTGAATGCTTGGATTAAAGCTTCCAACAGCTATGAAAACATTTAATTATGGAGTGAAAGTCAAGTTACAAGCCTGCAAAGTGAGATTTGTACAGCATGCTTGAAGATTGGACTAAGTGTTCTTCACAAAATGGCTTGTAATCCAAGTGACAAAACACCAACTTCATATCTTCGATTCTCCCTACTCAAGAATTATCTCAAGGAGTCCTTGGACATTTTGGAAAGATTGCAATGTGATATACAACTCATCTTTGAATTGGTTTTGAATATTCCCTTTGGAACTATATGAAAAAGTGTCATGAAGTTAGGTCAAAAATCTGCCTAACTAGGGAAAAATTTCACTAAGTCTTTTTTAGTTCATGAGCATGTATTCACAAATTTATAACTAGAGATACAAGCATTTTTAGGAGAAGTTGTGTGAAGAAAAGTTTTATATTTCATGGAGATCTACAACTTTCATTTTTGGAGTTTCTCTTGAATCATCTTGCATCATAATGAAAAAATTGCTCAAAGTTATGAAAAAATAAGAAATTTTCAACACTTAGAAAAATTTCTAAGTTTAGATATTTTGACTTTTCAAAATGAAATCTTGATTTCTTGATGAATAATTTTCATTTTTTGACAAGTTTTGATGTATTATGATCTTTGGCACTTGAATTTGACCAAAAAGTCAAAGTTTGACTTTTCAGTATACAGTTGACTTTTGATCAGTTGACTGCAAAATTCATCTGTCAATCCAATGGACTTGCAATGTTTTGAATCATGTCATTAGGTAAAAATGATGCAATTGGACTCTTGAGATCATTCCTTAAACCAATTGATCATTTTCTAGGTCAAAAATCAAAAATTGCCCTTTCCTAGTCAAAACCCTAATTTTGACCATTTTGCCCTTTTGATGATTTGATCAAATTTCTTGAGGAATTATGGTCCAAACTTGATCAAATGATACATATGAGTTTAAAATGTTGGTGTGGATCAAAAATTATGAAGTTTGACTATAAATTGGCCATGGTTGACTTTTTCCCCAATACAATTGATTTTTAGGTCAACTATTCAATTGATTGATCAAAAGTGTGATCCAAAGTTTGAAACTTGACATGAGTAATCTTGGGGATCCATAATGATCCTTGAAAGTCATATGAAGCATTGATAATCTAAAAATCCGTGTGCCAACTCAAACCCTAATTTTGGTCATCAGTGCAAAAGGAGGTGTCTTGAGCTGATCAAACCCTAGTGTAGTCTTGAGCCCAATGAGATCTTGTGAGAAAATTCTTGATAAGTGAGCGGGAAAATTTTGGGGTACAATAGCTGCCCCTGTTCAATATTCTTAAGCCTGAAGAGTTAGATTGGCATGTTTTTCCAGTCGTGACTCGAAGGTGGAAGATGATTGGACACTAGAGTGCCCAGAAATTTGCACTTGGTGATGTGATGGTTGAGGGAATGGGCTTAAAGATGTCATTTGGAGAGGTGATAGAAAACTGTAGGAGATGGGCTTAAAGATGCCATCAAAAGTGATTGTTTTCATTGTAATTTGTAATTTGAAACAATGAGTATCAGAATGGCGTTCGTGTTTGGAGCATATCTGAATTGTATCTAGGAGATGATTTTGAATGATTATCAGAATGGCATCCGTGTCTGGAGCATATCTGAACTGAAAGTTAAATCAGAATGGCATCTGTGTATGGAGCTTATTTGTACTGTATCTGAAGATTGAATCTTGGATGAGTATCAAAATGGCATTCGTGTTTGGAGCGTATTTGTATTATATCTGAAGACTAAATCTAAATGAGTATCAAAATGGCATCCGTGTCTGGAGCGTATCTGTACTGTATCTGAAGGCTGAATCTGAATAAGTATCAGAATGGCATCCGTGTCTGGAGTGTATCTGAACTGTATCTAAAGGCTGAATCTGAATGAGTATCAGAATGGCATTCGTGTTTGGAGTGTATCTGAATTGTATCTGAAAGCTGAATCTGAATGAGTATCAGAATGACATCCATGTCTGGAGCGTATCTAAACTGTATCTGAAAGCTGAATCTGAATGAGTATCAGAATGGCATCTGTGTCTGGAGCGTATCTGAACTATATTTGAAGACTTTGAATATTGTTAATGGTAGCTGTTTGATTAATCTTATCTTGAAAAGTGTAAAATGTTAGCTAAAATGCAATGTTTATGTTGTATGAAATGCATAGTATAATGAATTCGTGTTATCAATGTTTATGATATATGGATGCAATGTATGTGTATGTGAGCTAGTTTGCTGTACTTCTGTTGGATTGGGGAAAATAAATCCCCGACTGCTGGCGAGCATATGGAGTATAAGTATTCATGTTGTGAAGTCTAAGTGTTGATGAATTTCTGCTTAGAGAAATAAACTCTGTTGTAAAGGAAATGCCATGTACTTCTTGTAAAATCCTATTGGGGAATCCTGAGAATTTTGATGACTTCTACTGGGGATTGATAATTGAAAGTTCGTTCCGCTGGGAGTCAAACTGTAAATTGTGGGGGATTAATGGAAATAGCTTAGAGAGATTTCCCTACCTCTTAAAGCCATTAGTAATTGTCTTTTATTTTGTTTATTTGTAAACAGTAATTATGTTCAAATGCATATGTTCAACAATGAATCATTGGACGTTTTTTTTAACAAAACACAAGAGTAAAGAAAAACAGATAGTTTTGCACTTTTAAAGGAATATCTTTGTATTGACTTTGATTAAGTATTTTGTACAGTGAGACAAACATTCTAGTAGGAGAACGCCGTCGTAAAAAATAAAAATTTTAATACAAAGAAAAGATAGCTATGTGTATTAATCCTGTGGGGTTTCCATTTTTCTATAGCCTTTGTATCTCTGAGCATCTTGTCTATTTGTTGCCTCATCCAAAGATGATTAAATTGATCAGAACCTCTGAGTTTGTCAGTTGAAGCCAAAGGTTGTCCGTAAGGTGACCTGATGGGACATAGTCATACGCTTTAATTCCCTAACTTTTGCCTGGACCGCCCTTTCAGGTTTTCGGCTTGCCGGGTGTACAGATATTTTGTATTTTATCCCTAATTTTTGCCCGAACCCTTTTGGTTTGCTGGGATGCCCTTGTTTTACCTAGGTATGTCATCCTAGTGGGTCTCTTATGTGTAGTATCTTTTGACTATGTCCGCGTTCGTAGGATGCGGTAGGTCGTCACCATCCATGGTGGTCAAGATCATTGCCCCACCAGAGAAAATGCTTTTTATTACAAATTGTCTTTCATAGGTAGGAGTTCACTTTCCCCTAGGATCACCTTGTGGCAGTATGATGCGTTTGATCACCAGATCTCCAACTTGATACACTTGGCGTCTGACCTTTTTGTTGAAAGCCTTGATCATCCATTTTTGATATATTTGACCATGGCAAACAGCAGTAAGTCTCTTTTCATCAATCAAGTTTAGTTGATCAAGTCGAGTCTGAATCCAATCGTCTTTGTTCAACCCTGCATCCTTCATAATCCTCGGAGAGGGGATCTGGACCTCGATAGGCAAGACAACTTCCATGATGTAAACTAGAGAATAGGGTGTTGCCCCAGTTGATGTGCGAGCCGTGGTACGATACCTGTGGAGAGCGAATGGTAACATCTCATGCCAGTCTTTGTATGTGACTGTCATTTTCTATATGATCTTTTTAATGTTTTTATTTGCAGCTTCGACAACACCATTCATCTTTGGCCGATAGGGAGAAGAATTATGATGCTGAATCTTGAATTGCTCGCACAATGCAGTGATCATAGCGTTGTTGAGATTTGTACCATTGTCAGTGATGATCCTTTCTGGGATACCGTACCGGCAAATGAGATTTTGCTTGATGAAATGGGAAACAACATTCTTAGTAACGGAAGCGAAGGAAGCTGCCTCCACCCACTTTGTAAAGTAATCAATGGCCACTAAGATGAAGCGATGTCCATTGGAGACCTTCGGTTTGATTTCCCCAATCATATCAATTCCCCACATAGCAAAAGGCTAAGGAGCCGTCAAAACATTCAGAGGGACCGGAGGTACGTGCACCTTGTCAACATAAATCTAACACTTATGGCAGGTTTGAGAGTGTTGATAGCAATCTGCTTCCATGGTGGACCAGTAATAGCCTGCCCGTAGGATTTTCTTTTCCATCGTATGCCCACTGGAATGGGTGCCAAAAGTGCCTTCATATAATTTAGCCATGATCCTTTCAGCTTCAACCTTATCTACGCACCAAAGTAACACAAAGTCATGATTATGTTTACACAGGATGACATTACTAAGGAAGAACTTAGCAGAAAATCTCCTTAAGAACTTCTTATCATTGACTGAAGCTCCTTCTGGATATTCTTGAGTCTCGAGATACCTCTTGACTTCGTGAAACCAAGGTTGGTCCACTACTTCTTCAGTATTAATCTCGTGACAGTGTGTTGGTTCTTCCATTCGTTTGATGGTGATCTGGGGAGCCTCGTTATCCCAATTAAGTTTAAACATAGATGACATTGTGGCTAGAGCATCTGCTAGCTGATTTTCTCCTCGCGGGAAATGCTCGAAGGCAATCTTCTCAAAATGTGGTTGCAATGTTAAAACATGTTCTTTGTAAGGGATAAGGTTTGGGTGTTTGGTGTCCAATTCCCCTTTGATCTGGCTGATAACCAAAGCTGAATCTCTGAATACATCCAAGGATTTGATCTTGAAGTCTATGGCAGCTTTGAGACCGAAGATGCACGCTTTGTATTCTGCCATGTTGTTTGTACAATTGAAGCATAGTCTGGCAGTAAAGGGAGTATGACACCCTTCCGGAGATATGAGTACAACACCGATACCATTGCCAAGTGCATTGGATGCTCCATCAAAGAACAGGGTCCATCGGGATCCTTGTTCAGGTCAGTCATATGGCCTGAATTCTTCACAGTTGTCTAATGTCATGATGTCTTCATCCGGGAATTCGAACTTCATGGACTGGTAGTCTTCTACAACTTGGTGAGCAAGGTGATCAGCTAGTACACTGCCCTTTATTGCTTTCTCGGTAGTATATTGTATGTCATATTCCGCCAGAATCATCTGCCATCTCGCTATTCTCCCAGAAAGATCAGTCTTCTTGAAGATGTATTTTATTGGATCCATTTTAGATATCAGCAAGGTAGTATGAGTCAGCATATACTGTCTTGGCCGACGAGCAGCCCATGCCAGAGCGCAGCAAGTTCTCTCGAGTAGTGAATATCTTATTTCACAGTCGGTAAAAAATTTTCTCAGGTAGTAAATAGTATGCTCTTTTCGGCCAGACTCGTCATGCTGCCCCAATACACACCCCATTGAGTTTTCTAAAATAGTCAGATACATGATCAATGGTCTTCCCTCGACTGGTGGCATCAACACAGGAGGCTCTCGTAAGTATTCTTTGATTTTGTCAAAAGCAACTTGGCACTCGTCATTTCGTTTGACTACTTGATCCTTCTTCAACATTTTGAAGATTGGTTCACAAGTAGCTGTCAGATGAGAGATGAATCTGGCAATGTAGTTCCAACTCCCTAATAATCCTATGACTTCCTTCTCAGTACGAGGAGCAGGCATCTCTTATATTACTTTAACTTTGGCAGGATCGACCTCGATAACTTTGTTGTTGCCGATAAAGCCTAGGAGTTTACCGGACCGTACCCCAAATGTGCATTTGTTAGGATTCAACCTCAGCTTGTACTTCTTCAGTCTCTCGAACAGTTTTTGTAAGTGATCAAGATGCTCTTCCTCTGTTTGAGATCTAGCTATCATGTCGTCCATGTAGACCTCTATTTCGTGATGTATCATGTCGTGAAACAAAGCTACCATGGCACGCTGATAGGTTTCCCCAGCGTTCT
The DNA here is from genome assembly GCA_948472305.1 of Vicia faba. Classification (NCBI taxonomy): domain Eukaryota; kingdom Viridiplantae; phylum Streptophyta; class Magnoliopsida; order Fabales; family Fabaceae; genus Vicia; species Vicia faba. The sequence continues at coordinate 343,404,400 of OX451741.1, forward strand.
TTAGTCCGAATGGCATTACCTTGTAGCAGAATGTGCCCCATTGTGTGACAAATGTTGTTTTCTCCATGTCCTCGGGTGCCATTTTGATTTGGTTGTAACCTGAGAATCCGTCCATGAAGGAAAACACTTTGTGTTGTGTCGTATTCTTAAGTAGGATATCAATGTGAGGGAGTGGAAAATCATCCTTAGGGTTTGCCCTATTCAAATCTCTGTAGTCCACACACATTCACACCTTGCCGTCTTTTTTGGGCACGGGAACAACATTGGAAACCCATTGGGGATAAGAGGTGACAGCCAAGAATCCAGCGTTGAATTGCTTCATGACCTATGCTTTAATCTTTTCTGACATATCTGGCCCCATTCGACGAACCTTTTGCTTTACTGGCAGACAATCTTCTCTTGTAGGCAAACGATGTACCACAATGTCTGCATCAAGTCCCAACATGTCTTCATACGACCAGGCGAAGACTTTGACATAATCGTGTAACAACTGAATCAGATGCTCCTTGATACTGGGTTCCAAATTAGCACCCACCTTGACCTCTTTTTTGTCTTCTTCGATACCTAGGTTGATTGTATCCACGGGTTCCTCGTGAGGCTGAATGGTTCTTTCTTCTTGTTGTAGCAGTCTGGCAAGTTCCCCTGGTACTTCATAATCTTCCTCACGTTCATCTTCGGCTTGGTAGATTAGATTCTCATAGTCACAAAAGGCCATAGCAGTATCGTTACCCATGGGATCCCAAATGGATGTATACCTACATTGTGAGTGTGGGTGTGTGTAAGGGTATAGCTATCTTTGAAAGAAAGTAAAATGTAAAAGAAAAACAATGAGCACAAAATTTTGTATGCGAAAACGTCCATGATTCATTGGTGTCATATGAAAATTAGATAATAACCCTTACAAATAGACCATTGTGCCTCGGGTAAGACACAAGGTTTTAAGAGTGCGAATTGTTTTGAATATTACATATCCAACAAAATGTAAAGACAAATTACTGTGGGATAAAAGTGACCGGGAAAAAGTCTCTAGCCTCCCAATTGTTGGGCCCTCCATTGACAGTTGGGAAGATCCAATCCTCCAAGTTGCAGCCATCTTCACCATCTTCTACCGTGTTGACTTCACAGTTGCTGATTTTCAAGGGCGATCCTCTAGCACGAGCATGGCGTACGGCCTTTTGAACACTTGAGGTGAAACCTATTCCAAACTTGTCAGAATAATATGGGATATCTGGGAGTTGTCCCTAGATAGTGCACCCTCCTTCTTCTACTACTGCTCTGGCATCCTTCAGCGACGACATCCGGAGTGGAGGCCTTGTAATCTTGGGAACCTGAGACACAGCCTTGGTTACTGCCACATCTTGCAGGACCTCTTCAAAGTGTTGAAATGGAGTTTCAATAAATTCACCATCTAATTCCACATATCTGAAAGAATTGAGATGGATGATCATGTACTCTTCCTCTCCATGAACGGTGATAATTTTCCCTTGAACTGGGTACTTTAGCATTTGGTGCAATGTAGAAGTAACAGCACCAACATTGTGGATCCATGGTCGGCCTAGCAAGCAGGAGTATAAAGGGCTGATGTCCATTACATAAAAGGTTGAATTGAAAGTTTGGGTTACAACCTTTATGGGGATATCCACTTTCCCGTGCACCATCCTTTTCGAGCCGTCAAAAGCCCTTACTACTATGTTGCTTGGCTTTAATGTCAATCCCTCGCAGTCAAGTCTATCAAGAGCTTTTTTAGGTAATACATTCAGAGATGAGCCAATGTCTACCAAAACATGAGCCACAGTTGTGCCCATACATTCCACTGAGACATGCAATGCCTCATTATGCTTCCTTCCCCTCAGCGTTAGATCAGCGTCTGAAAAACCTAAACCATTGTCTGCAATTAGGCTGGCTATGCAGTCTTGAAACTGATCGGCAGACGTCTCTTGAGGTACATGGGCGGTTTTTAAGAACTTTACCAAGGCTTTTGCATGTGCCTCGGAACATAGTAGTAATGCCAGCATGGAGATTTTAGAGGGAGTTTGCCCCAGTTGTTCAACTACATCGTAGTCGCTTCTCTTTATAATTTTTAGGATCTCCTCCATTTCTTTCTTGGAGGTCTCAGGGATGGTCAATGACTGAGCCTTCGTCCGGACAGGCTCAATCAGAATATATTTTCCTCGAGTCTCGGTTAACTCGGAAGTAGGAGTGTCAGTAGAAATGATTACAGGGGTTATAACGACTTTGTCAATTGGAGTATTGTTGGAGATAATTGTAGGACCGGGAACAGTTTTTGGGGGAGCGACAGCAGGAACGAATATGGGTCCAGAAACTGCTTTTGGGGGAGCAATTTCTGGAGAAAAGATCCTACCACTTCGGTAATTTTGCTAGTTCCTGCAATATTACTGATGTCGGAGTTGACTTTCTCGGAGCTTGAATCTTCGGCGGCTGGCCAGTCCTGCTTGATACCATGGTAATAGACATCCCCTCCATAATTCCATGGTACGGTTTTAACTGACGCATATGGGACTGCTCCAGGCATTGTGATTATTAAAGGAGTTGCTTTCGGAACTGATGTAATTCTAACGGGTCTTTTGGTGGAGACCCTGGAAGAATTGGCGGAAATGGTAATGATAGAAACATCTTCAAAAGGGATAGGTGGAACAGGAGTCTTTTCAAACAAAATTTCTTTGTTATCTATTAGGCACTGAATGCCTACTTTCAACAAAGGACAGCCGGTTGGTGAGAACAAACAGAGATGGCACACTTCACCACAGCCCAGGAACACACCGGAATTTAACAAATTCATTTTAATAGTCAGAAGTGGGGTCATGAGTTCATCAATTGAAGTAACAAACAATCCTTCTTCAATGGCGTTGGTATTGTGGCCATGTCTGGGCATAGGGGCAGAAATGACATTTGGCTTTTCAGGTGCATTGAACTCAATTTCTTTTGCTTCAATGAGGTCTTGTATTTTGTTCTTTAGAGCCCAACAGTTATTAGTATCATGACCAGGACTTTCAGAGTGATATGCGCAACAGGCATTGGGATGATAGTGAGGAGATGTTTTGTTGGGGTTTTTCGGAGCTTCTTTCAAGGTCACCAAATTGGATCTTAGCAGATGCGGCAATCTTTGAGACGGGGTTGTTGTACCCCAAAATTTGCCCTCCCATTTCTCATGGATTTCTCATCACAAAACCTTTGAAGCCCAAGATCCAGTTAGGGTTTCATCTACTCAAGACTCCCCCTTGCACTGTTGACCCAAATTAGGGTTTGTGTTTGCACAAAGTTGTTTTGACCTAAAATGCCTAAGATGACTTTCATGCTTCATATTGGACTCCCAAGTTTATCCTCATCAAGTTTCAAGTCTTGATTCCAAGTTTTGCCCAGTCAATTGGATAGTTGGCCTAGAAATTAACTGTATTGGGGAAAAAGTCAACTGTGGTCAATTGACAGTCAAACCTCATGAAAATTGATCCACATCAACATTATAAACTTCCATGAACCATTTGGTCAAGTTTGGATCACAATTCCACAAGAAATTTGATCAGATCACCAAAAGGGCAAAATGGTCATTTTTAGGGTTTTGACTGCACAAAGGCAATTTTTGACTGTTTGACCCAACCAATGGCAAACCAAGCTCATATATGGACTCAAGGACCCCATGGAATTGTCTTGACATTCTCAACAAGTTCAAAAGATCCCAAGTACACAAGATTGACAGTTGAATTTCCCAGTCAATTGATCAATTTTGACTGTATACTGAAAAGTCAAACTTTGACTTTTTGGTCAAAATCAAGAGTCAAGATTCATTTTTCACCAAAACATGCCAAATCATGAAACTTGTTCACCAAGAAATCACAAAATGCAAATTAGGGTTAGAAATTAGAATTTTTCATAACTTAGAATTTTTCTAAGTTATAAAAAAACCCTAATTTTTTCCCAAATTTGCCCCACTTTTTCACCAAGATCCATTTGGATTCAAACAAAAGTCAAAACATGAAAGTTGTAGCTTGTTGCATAATCTACAACTTTGATTCACAAAGTTTTCCCAAATGAGGCTTGTATCTCAAGTTACAAATTTTTGAATAAGGGTACTAAACCATTCATAACTTAGTGAAAATTTGACCTTTTTGACAAAGTTTTCTACCTAACTTCAAGGCCATTTTCCATACACTTCCACTTGGAATTTCAACTTGCACTTCAAATATGGATTGTAGTACACATTCCAAGCTTTCCAAAATGTCCAAGAACTTCTCAAACAACCTCATGGTTAGGGAGAATCGAATTTTGCAAAATGAGAAAAAGTCACTTTTGTTCTTGGCCATGTACATGTTCATAACACTATGCATTTCAATATCAGCTTGCATATCTTGATTACAGGTCCTTAAACCATCCAACACTCATAAATTTAATGCATATTCTTTGTGCCAAGACCATGTTCTTTGTGTTCTAACATTGCATAAAGGATTAATCCCAAAATAGATAAAGCATTTCTTCCATTTTTGCAAAAGGTAGCTTTATGTCCAATTACAAATCCAAGAAGTACAATCCATATCTAATTGGCACAAGTTTATGAGTTAATCACACTGATCAAGGAGGGATTATGCAGCATAGTATGAGGGCCTGTACAGGCTAGAGGCAAAAAGTAACCATTGCTTGCTTAAAGTGTAAGAAACACATCATAACATATACCAACTTCCATATCAACTTATCAAACACATTCCACACATTGATCCAAAGCTGAAGCACGAGCCATTCACCTCCAATCCCTCCCAAAACTCAGAATCACCTTGAAACTGCTAAAACAGAGCAACCTCTGCAGATTGAGTTCCAACACTCAATCCTTTCAAGCATTCTTGCCCAAACCAGTTCACACACCTTCCCTACCATCTATGCAAGCTAACCAAAAGCAAAAAAACGACCTGTAATCCCTCTAACTGGTTCCACCATTTTCACATTTCTGATTTGCAGGTGAAGTGCTCTAGCTCGATTCAAAAGCTTTCAAGGCAAAGTAAATATTGGAACAGCATCACCACACCTCAAGGAAGCTACACCAACCATTATCTTGCCCTGAAAGCTTCTCCTTTGCCAGATAGAACTTCAACTGAACAGGTAAGTTTTTGAATTCGTATCTCTCTTATTAGGCATCATTAGCTCTAAGTTTGTGAATAAACAATGTTCTACTCATGCCACTGAACATGTACATGTTTTTACTTTTCATTTCTTTTGCTTGGGCTGTGAGAATTTAAGGTTTGAAAATGGCAGAAAACTTAGGTCAGGATTTCGGATTGTTAAAATTCTCTCTCATTTCTGAGAGTTAGGATGAGTTTTTTATATATTTGGAATCGTGATTCAATGCTTGACATGTTTTGTGTTGAAAGTTTGTGCAAAAGCTCAAAGAATCAGGATGTTTGAATCCCTGTTACAAGCGCGCGTTTTTGGCTGGAGGTTGAAGAAGGTGTCTCATGGGCTGGGCCAGCTTTTGTTCTACTTTTCACACCATACAATTGCTTCTGCACCCCCTGAGCCCATTTGCTTTATTTTTAATGTTTTTTGACTTTTTCTTTTTTTAATTGACTCATTTATTTTTTCTCAGCATATTAAAAATTTTAAAAATATTTTTTCTCACCATTTTTGAATTTATTAGGTATTTATTTGACTTTTCTTTTAGTTTGAACATAAGTAAATAAATATATATGTTTTGTTTAAAATATTAAAATATTGGAAATACATTTTTACACACTTTTATTTTGTTCTACTTTCTGAAAATATTTCATAGAAAAAATACTTTTTTTTATTTATTATTATTAAATATTAAATATTGTTAATTAATATATATAATACATGTCTTGTAAATAATATAAATATACATATATATATATATATATATATATATATATATATATATATATATATATATATATATATATATATATATATATATATATATATATATATATATATATATATATATATATATATATATATATATATATATATATATATATATATATATATATATATATATATATATATATATATATATATATATATATATATATATATATATATATATATATATATATATATATATATATATATATATATATATATATATTAATACATTTAGGGTAAAAATATCAAAAATATACATATTTATATTTTTATTAATATTTAGCACTAAAAAGACATTTTTATAAATATACTATATTTTATTTTATTTTTGTATGTAAATAGTAAATATTATATGAATTAATTGATTAATATCCTTTTTTGATTAAAAATTAGGGTTTTGCCCTAAATTTGAAAATACTCCAAAAATAATACCTTTTTATTTCTCTTTTTATTTTCACATAAATAATATTCTTTTTTTCATACACATAAAAATTCTTTTTACATTTTGCATATTTATTTCAATTTCCATTTAATTATACAATTATTTGTCTTGTAAATATTCAAAGAAAATGATGTAATAGTTAGGTTTAAATTCCTGTCTAAATATACCCCATTTGAAACATTGTACCCCCCTCCCCATATTATTGTGTTGTAATAGTGTAGGAATTTAAATTTCGCACTTTAATGCTTTCTAAACCTACCATGCTAGAATTAGGGTTTGTATGCGAATAAAACGAACAAAATAGTTTGACCTAACTCAAGATAAACAAGCATGAAAATGGACAACACATTTCACACTCGCACCCCTAGGGTATTCCACTTCGTTGCCTTCAAATAATTGGGCCATATTGCATGTTGAATTTCTTTGGGTAAAACAAACAATCAAATGATCATAGTCCCTCAAAATGTTGCCTAAATGAATGGTCAAGTCCCTTTTAAAGAAAAATTGCCCAAAGACATTTAACACTATTGCAATTATGGTCTAAACGATGACCCGCGCCCGTCCCTTTTACCTCCTAAGACAAGATTGTCCACCAAATGCAATGGTGGAATAAAATTGTCAAAAGGTTTAAAACATAAAAAAAATCTTTGAGAAAACTTTAGGGTAGATAACTCTTGAGTACTTGTCAATTTTCCAAGAAAACACTTGCCTAATTTCAAACCACACTTCACAAACACTTTCAAAACAAACTTTCAAAAAAACCTTGAAACATCTTTTCAAAAGACAAACACCTCTTGTAAAACATTCGAGTAAAGAATTGTTACAAGGGTAGCCTATACAAGGCATCTTTTTCAAAACATTTTCAAAACCACACACCAAACACCATTTCAAACAAATTGAAAACCAAGGCAAGTTGATCTAAGCAAGTACCTAAGAGCCCATGGATAACCATGGATAGAAAGGGTGCTAATACCTTCCCTTTCTATAATCTACTCCCCGAACCCAAGAAAAATCTCAAAGGTTTTTGCTGTGCTTTTTAAACCTTTCCTTAGGATAAAATAAAAAGTCGGTGGCGACTCTTGCTCAACCGAAACATTTGCGAAAACAAACGCAAAACCCTAGTCAGTTCTCCCACCGTATCACAGAACTGGCGACTCTGCTGGGGAGAATTATATAAGTGGAGTAACCTTAGGGCTTAGATCACCCTCTTGCATGACTAATTGATTGATTTGTTTGCTTTATACTTTGGCTCTATTGTTTGGGTTTGCAATCCTACACCCGGATTTTGGGAAACATTTCATAGATAGCAATACGTTGTGGAAACTGTGCGGGGTATACCGACACGGTCGAAGAAATAGCTATATTAGTGCGACATATTTGTGAGTACCGGTAACCCTTGAGTTCAATCAAGGAGAGTACGGGGCCGCTGAGTGATGTCACTAAGCACTAATGACCTAGAACCTTACTTGACCATCTTGGCCTTTTATTAGGGGTAGTGAGATGACCGGCTTTGGTGCAGTCCGAAGTTGGTAGATACTCGATACTACACTCATTGAGGGTTGCTTTCTTGGAATATTCTGGTCGCTAGTTAAGTGGCTAAACCAAAACAATGAACAATGAAAACAATCCAGTGATATTGAGCTCCTTAGAACCCGGTTACTATTTATAGGACAGGTTTTTAAGCCAACTACACTCAAGAGGGTACTTACCTATGAAACCCCATGCAAGCCTGAAACTAGGGTTTGGTGTGATTTGCTTGTACATATGTTTTATGCATACATCATAAACATCATGAAACATCATATGCATTCACTAACCATTTCAAGGGTTTTGGATCTTCATCTTTGTTCTTGTTTTGTAAGACATGGAAATTCCTCGCAGAAATACCATTCAAGTCAACCTTGTGAGAATCTCTCCTCAACTCAAGGAGCTCACCTCAAGAATTCCGGAAAATTCATCCTTCAGTGAAAGACATGGTAGACTGCTCAGCCTAGTCAACACCAACATTGAAGAAGGCATGATGAAAGTGTTATTCCAGTTCTTTGACCCTCTTCACCACTGCTTCACTTTCCCTGATTATCAGTTGGTACCCACTTTGGAGGAGTTTTCTCAACTCCTAAGAATCCCTATCCTTAATCAACTACCCTTCAACGGTACGGAAAAGGAACCAAAGCCGGAAGATGTTGCTCGAGCATTACATCTACAACCATCCGACATCAAGGGGCATTGGGAAACCAGAAGTGGCGTCAAAGGATTCTTAGCAAAGTTCTTGTTTGAGAAGGCACAAGAATGTTGGAACTCATTGGACCTACAAGCCTTCGAAGAGATTGTGGCACTCCTTATCTACGGGTTAGTCTTGTTCCCAAATCCTGACCAATTGGTAGATATCAACGCCGTCAAAATCTTCTTGTCCAGAAATCCAATACCAACATTGCTTGGGGACATCCTTCACTCATTTTACACACGAACAATGAGAAAGAGAGGTGTTCTCATGTGCTGTACTCCTATCCTTGCAAGGTGGTTTATTTCGCACCTTCCGCAATCTGTCTTGAAGAATGACCAAGGTACAAGGTGGTCCCAACGGTTGATGACTCTTACCCATTCTGATGTGCATTGGTGTTCTCGGTCCAGAGAAAATGTCATCATTGTCGATCGTTGCAGAGAGTTTCCTAATGTTCCTTTACTTGGAATCAGGGGAGGTATCACCTACAACCCTTGCCTAGCTTTGAGGCAATTTGGATATGCACGGAGGGATGGCCCTCATGACATGTTGATTCCTAACCTAGTTTTTGACTTCGACAACGATGCGCAAGGACTTCGCCAAAGATTCATCAGAGCTTGGGGAAAACTCAACAAGGTTGATAGCAAGACTCTGGGACACAAGAACTCCATCCCTCTTGAGCCTTATCTCAAGTGGGTACGAGCTCGAGCCCAAAGTCTAATGATGCCTTATCCTCATGTACTCCCAGTGATTAAAGAGCCCGTCAGTGAAGGAGAGGTCCCCTACACCATCCTACATCCAGACATGCCTACATCGTGGGAGGAAATGCAGAAAAGTTGGATTCAGCTCAAGGAGGAACGAAATACTTTTGAAGCTAGCTACTACGCCAGTGAAAAGAAGGTTCTAGAGCTTACCCGCCGACTCCACGAGCAAGAGGCCCTCAACACCTACATCGCACCAAAGAGGATGCGCAATGTCTTTCTGCCTTAAGAAGTTTATTTTGTAATATTTGGCCTTTGGGGCATTTATGTACTAACAAATTTCTTCTTAATATGACGTGCGTTCTTCTTTGTCTAAAACAATTTTGAATGTTCTAAATCCTTGAATGCATTGCATACATAAGCATACCATTCATCATGTGCATAAGCAGGTCTCACTCCAGGTTTCCTTATCTGTCTGCTGTTTATTTCAGTAGAATGGATCTCGAGCAAACAGTCAAAGACCTACAAGCTCAGAATGCACAATTCCAGCAACTCCTGATGACCTTGGCTAAGGGTCAGGAGGATATCAAGACTCAGTTGGGGAATAAGGACCCAGTAAAGAAGAAGAAAAAGAGGATTGGAGTAGCTACTTTGGGGAGAAGATTTGACGGAGAAGCTCGGAGAGTGCTTGAATTTCCTCCTACTTCTGATGAAGGGACTAGTAAGAGAGATGGAGTTGTGGTGCCTTCCGAGTCTGATGCGGAGGAACAAGAGGTTGAAGAGGATGAAGATTATTCTGACCAGCAATACCCTCCAGCTGATGATAAGTACAAGGGTTTAGAAGACATATTGGCCGCCATAGAATTACAAAGAGTACCGGGTTTGGATTTTGAAGACTTGGGCTTGGTTGCCAGGATTGTGATTCCCCCAAAATTCAAAGTGCCAGTGTTTGTGAGGTATGATGGGCTGTCCTGCCCCAAAATGCATCTCAGGTCCTACGTGAGAAAGATTCAACCCTATACGGCAGATAAGAATCTTTGGATTCATTTCTTTCAAGACAGCCTTTCGGGAGCTCAGTTGGAGTGGTTTTATCAGCTAGAAGGAACTAGTGTCAGAAATTGGGAAGATTTGGCCACCGCTTTCTACAAACAATACCAGTATAATTCTGATCTTGCTCCTACTCGTACCCAACTTCAGGGTATGTCACTAGGAACAAGCGAGGGATTCAAAGAATATGCACAAAAATGGAGGGATTTGGCTGGCAGGGTGCAGCCTCCTTTAACCGATCGTGAGCTCGTTGATATGTTTCTTGGGACCCTATCTGGTCCATTTTTCAATCATCTAATTGGTAACTCTTCCGCGGGGTTTACCGATTTGATCTTAACAGGCGAAAGAATAGAAGCTGGCATCAAGTCAGGAAAGATTCAGAAGGGTGTTGCTGCAAGTGTTGAGAAGAAGCCTTTTAAGAAGGAAACAGCTGTGGTATATTCTCAGAGAAGAGCAGGGAAGACGGAGCGTCGGCCAACTGTGGGGGCCGTAATGATTCAAAACACTCCGAGCGAGCAGCCTCGCTATAACCAGTCTAGACCAAATCAACACCGGGTGGAACGGCCACAACGGCAGTTCACCCGTATTAACATGACTCCAGCGCAAGTGCTTCCCCATCTATTGAAGTTGAACCTCGCCACCATCAAGGAGGCACCAAAGAATGTGAATACGTCCTCTCCGTATTATCATGCCAATGCTAAATGCGCCTACCATTCAGACAGTGTTGGACACGACACCAATGATTGTTGGGCACTCAAGCATAAAATCCAAGACCTGATAGAGGCTAAGGAGGTAGAGTTTGACGCTCCAGAGAAGCCTAATGTAATATCTGCGCCCATGCCGAAGCACGGCCGAAATGTCAACGCCATTGAAGAAGATTTGTATGTTGCTGATGTCAGTGATCTGAATACTCCACTGTTAACCATTAAGTTGAATCTGTTGAGGGTCGGGATCTTCCCGGGATGTAAAGAAGACTGCTATTGTTGCTACTCTCTGCCGTTTGATTGTCCGCTACTGAAGAAAGGCATCCAAAGCCTTATGGATAGTCGACAAATTTTGTTTGAAAAAGTTTCTGCTGTTCCAGTTCATACTGAAGATGTCTCAATCATAACCATTCACGCCAATCTTTCCAAGGCCGTCAAAAAGCCTGTTAAGATTACACCAGCTACGAAATCCGTTCCTTTGAAGATAACAATGCCAGGGCCTGTTCCCTATGTTTCTGAGAGGTCGATACCTTGGAACTATGGCGGTGACATCTACTACCATGGTATCAGGCAAATCGAAGTAATTGAAGAAAGTTCAGATGATGACGAAGCCAGCATTAGCAACATTGCGGGCACTAGTAAAATCACCAGGAGCGGGAGAATATTTTCTCCAGAGATTGCCCCTCCAAGAGCAGTCTTTGGACCCTCATCAGCTAACAAGGTCATCCCTGCACCAATAAAACTCTCTGCTAGAACTCCTCTGATTGAAGACATTGTTGTTCCTAGTGCTGTCTCTCCTACCGATGCTGACAAAGGTAAGGGAATCCAAGATGAGCCCGTCAGGACGAGGGCTCAACCCTTGGTAATCCCGGAAACCTCCAAGAAGGAAATGGACGAGATTTTGAGGATAATAAAGAGGAGTGATTACGATGTGGTGGAACAGTTGGGGCAAACCCCCTCCAAGATCTCCATGCTGGCACTACTACTTTGCTCAGAAGCGCACGCTAAAGCCCTGATAAAATTCCTGAAGGCAGCTCATGTGCCCCAGGAAACCTCTGCGGATCAATTTCAGAATTGCGTGGCTAGCCTGACTGCAGACAATGGATTAGGTTTTTCTGATGCCGACCTAACTCGTAAAGGTAGAAATCACAATGATGCTTTGCACATTTCAGTCGAGTGTCGAGGAACTACTCTCGCACATGTCTTGGTTGATACTGGTTCGTCGCTGAATGTTTTGCCTAAGAAGGCCTTGGACAGACTAGATTGTGAAGGATTGGAATTGAAGCCGAGTGATATTGTTGTCAGAGCTTTCGATGGCTCGAAGAGAATGGTCCATGGAGAGGTTGAAATTCCCATCAAAATAGGCACTGAAGTGTTTAAATCCACTTTCTATGTGATGGACATCCGTCCATCATACTCTTGCTTGCTGGGTAGGCCTTGGATACACCATGCTGGGGCAGTCACCTCCTCCTTACATCAGATGTTGAAGTATCCTGTCAAGGGAAAGATCATCACTGTCCATGGCGAAGAAGAGTACATGATTAGCCACTTAAATTCTTTCCGGTATGTGGAGGTTGAAGGAGAATTCATCGAGACACCGTTTCAACATTTCGAAGAAGTCCTTCCTGAAATAGCAGTAGCGAAGTTGACGGCTGAGACACCGAAGCAGATGGCCAGGATGGCATCTCTGGAGGATGTAAGGGCCGCAATAAAAGAAGGGAAGAATTCAGCATGGGGGCAGTTACCCGACTTTCCGCATAAGACTGACAAGTTTGGGTTAGGGTTCACAGCTGCCGGCCAGAAAGCTATGCGCCGTGCGAAGATTGAAAGGGCGCCAATCAAAATTTCTCCCTACGGAATCAACGCCCTGGAGGATGAAGACAAGGAGAGCAACATTGAAGAGTGGATTTATCCAACTGTCGAAGGAGGATTGAGCACCTGGGAGGCAAAAGACTTTGTCCCCATCACTTTTATTCATCAGTAATTTATCTGTTAAACATTTCTAATTTGGTCTGTAATATTTACTTTCAAACAATCCGTTACACTATCTTTTCACCTCCTGCCTTGCCCGGGGCATGTAGGTCCAGTTGTAAGGGTTTTGACTATTTTTCATATCCATATGCCATGTTTAATGTTTCATTGGACGTTTTTCATTTGATAAACTGCTTATGTTCATTTTCTTTCCTTTTACATTTTTTGTTTAAGGATGGCTATCCCTTACACACACCCACACTCACCAATGCAGGTACCCATCCACTCCGGATTCCATGGGTGACTATTCTGCTATATCTTCCAACAACTCTGAAGATCTGGTCAATCTAGCCGAGTATGAAGATTACGAAGGTTGTGAAGTACCCGAGGAACTAGCCAGCCTTCTGCAACAAGAGGAAAGGGCCATCTTACCGCATGAAGAGTCACTGGAAACTATCAACTTAGGAACCGAGGAGGACCGGAAGGAGGTGCAAGTGGGTGCCAATCTGGAACCAAAAGTCAAGGAGCGCTTGGTACAGTTGTTGAATGAGTATGTTGAAATCTTCGCTTGGTCCTATGAAGACATGCCGGGTTTAGACACAGACATCGTGGTTCACCGTCTCCCCACAAGAGAGGATTGTCCACCGATCAAGCAAAAGGTTCGCCGAATGAGGCCTGACATGTCTGAAAAGATCAAAGCAGAAGTAATGAAACAATTCGATGTTGGCTTTCTGGCCGTTACGTCCTATCCTCAATGGGTCGCTAACATTGTGCCAGTACCTAAGAAAGATGGCAAAGTCAGGATGTGTGTGGACTACCGGGATTTGAATAGGGCTAGCCCTAAGGATGATTTCCCGCTACCTCATATTGACATCTTAATCGACAATACAGCTCAGCATAAAGTGTTTTCCTTCATGGATGGATTCTCGGGATACAATCAAATCAAAATGGCTCCCGAGGATATGGAGAAAACGACTTTTGTCACACAGTGGGGCACTTTCTGTTATAAGGTGATGCCGTTCGGGCTGAAGAACACAGGGGCAACTTATCAACGCGCCATGGTAGCTTTATTTCATGATATGATACATCATGAGATTGAAGTTTACGTAGACGATATGATAGCTCGGTCACAAACAGAGGAAGAGCACCTTGAACATATGGAGAAGTTGTTTGCCAGGTTAAAAGAATAGAAGCTCAGGCTGAATCCAAGTAAATGCATTTTTGGAGTTAGGTCTGGTAAGCTCCTGGGATTCATTGTAAGCAACAAAGGCATTGAAGTCGATCCGGCAAAAGTAAAAGCAATACAAGAGATGCCTGCTCCCCGTACTGAAAAGGAAGTTAGAGGATTCTTGGGGCGCTTAAACTATATTGCCAGATTCATCTCACATCTGACCTCTACCTGTGAGCCAATTTTCAAACTCTTGAAAAAGGACCAGGTAGTCGAATGGAACGACGATTGTCAAGCTGATTTTGATAGAATCAAGGAGTATTTGCTAGAACCTCCTATTCTGATGCCACCCGTCGAAGGAAGACCATTGATCATGTATTTGACCGTCTTGGATAACTCAATGGGGTATGTTTTGGGCCAGCATGACGAGTCTGGTCGAAAAGAGCATGCTATTTATTACCTTAGCAAAAAGTTTACCGACTGTGAGACTCGCTACTCACAGCTCGAGAAAACTTGCTGCGCTTTGGTATGGGCTGCTCGCCGACTAAGACAGTATATGCTGACTCATACTACCTTGTTGATTTCCAAAATGGATCCTATCAAGTATATCTTCGAAAAGCCCGCTTTATCTGGAAGGATAGCCATATGGCAAATGATCCTAACTGAGTATGACATTCAGTACACCACCCAAAAAGCTATAAAAGGGAGTGTACTAGCTGACCATCTGGCTCATCAAGCTATCGAAGACTATCAACCCATGAGATTTGACTTCCCAGACGAGGACATCATGAATTTGGACAACATTAAAGGTGACGGACCGTATGACGGACCCGAAAAGGGATCCCGATGGACCCTGTACTTTGATGGTGCTTCAAATGCACTTGGAAACGGTATTGGCGCAATACTCATTTATCCGGAAGGTTGTCACACACCTTTCACAGCCCGACTTTGCTTCAGCTGCACAAACAACATGGCTGAATATGAAGCTTGCATCTTTGGTCTCAAGGCTGCTATAGACCTGGGGATCAAATCTTTGATCGTATTTGGGGACTCGGCTTTAGTTATCAGTCAAATCAAAGGAGAGTGGGATACCAAGCATCCTAATCTTATCCCATACAAAGAACATGTCCTGACATTGTTGCCTCATTTCGAGCAAATTACCTTCGAGCATTTCCCGCGAGAAGAGAATCAGCTAGCAGATGCTCTGGCCACAATGTCCTCCATGTTTAAACTCAACTGGGATAACGAGGCTCCCCAAATCACCATCGAGCGAATGGATGAACCGGCACATTGCCATGAGATTAATACCGAAGAGGTAGTGGAACAACCTCGGTTCCATGAAATCAAAAGGTATCTCGAGACCCGAGATTATCCTGAAGGAGCTTCCGTGAATGATAAGAAGTTCTTAAGGAAATTTGCTGCTAAGTTCTTCTTGAGCAACGGCATCCTTTACAAACGAAGCCATGATTGTGTATTACTCCGATGCGTGGATAAAGATGAAGCAGAGTTGATCATGACTGATATACACAGCGGCACATTTGGCACTCACTTGAGCGGGCATACAATGGCTAAGAAGATCCTGAGGGCAGGCTATTACTGGTCTACTATGGAGGATGACTGCCATCATTATTCCCGTACTTGCCACAAGTGTCAAGTCTATGCTGACAAAGTTCATATTCCTCCGGTTCCCCTCAACGTCCTGATTTCTCCGTGGCCCTTCGCAATGTGGGGGATTGATATGATTGGAGAGATCAAGCCCACGGCTTCCAACGGACATCGCTTCATCCTGGTTGCCATTGACTACTTCACTAAATGGGTCGAAGCAGCTTCCTTCGCCTCTGTCACTAAAAATGTGGTTTCCCGCTTTATCAAGCAAAATCTCATATGTCGGTATGGTGTTCCAGACAGAATCATCACAGACAACGGTACAAATCTGAATAACACAATGATCACTGCATTATGCGAACAGTTCAAGATTTATCATCACAATTCATCTCCCTATCGGCCGAAGATGAACGGTGCTGTTGAAGCTGCGAACAAAAACATTAAGAAAATCATTCAGAAAATGACAGTCACTTACAAAGACTGGCATGAGATGTTACCGTTTGCTCTGCATGGATACCGTACGACGGTACGTACTTCAACTGGGGCAACCCCATTTTCTTTGGTTTATGGCATGGAAGCTGTTTTTCCTATGGAAGTCCAGATCCCTTCTCTAAGGATTATGAAGGATGCAGGTTTGAATGAAGATGATTGGATGCAAACCCGACTTGATAAACTCAATCTGATCGACGAAAAGCGACTTGCTGCTATATGCCATGGTCAGACGTATCAAAAGCGAATGATCAAGGCCTTCAATAAGAAAGTCAGACGTCAAGTGTATCAAGTCGGGGACCTCGTAATCAAGCGGATTATCTTACCGCAAAGTGATCCCAGGGGCAAATGGACTCCTACATATGAAGGACCATTTGTGATCAAGAGCATATTTTCTGGTGGTGCAATGATTCTGACCACCATGGACGGCGACGATTTGCCGCACCCTGCGAACGCAGACATAGTCAAAAGATACTACGCATAAAATAACCCGACAAGTCGAAAACTCGAAAGGGCGGCTTGGGCAAAAATGGGCATCCCGGTGAGCCGAAAACCCGAAAGGGCGGTTCAGGCAAAAATTAGGGACAAAAAGCAAAAAATCTGTACATCTGGCAAGTCGAAAACCCGAAAGGGCGGCTTGGGCAAAAAGGGGTTTCCCGGTGGATCGAAAACCCGAAAGGGCGATTCAGGCAAAAGTTAGGGAATTAAAGCGTATGACTATGTCTCGTCGGATCACTTCAAAGACAATCTCTCCATCAACCGGTTCCAGGCTTCTGATCAATCCAGTCATCGTCAAACGAAGCATTGAATGGACAGATATTCAGGGTTGTGAAAGCTATAGAGGAATGGAATCCCATGGAATTATTTCACATAGCCATCCTTATTTTGTATAAACCTTTCAAATATTTACGACAAAATCCTCTTACTAGGATGATTGTCTCCTTTGTACAAATATACTCATAGAAAATCAATACAAATACTTTTCCCAGAAATTTGTGTCATTTCCTTTTCTTTTCTCTTGCACTATTTGTTTATTTTGAGAAACGTCCAATGTTTTGTTAAATAGGCATATGCATTTGAAACATAATCATTTCCTTATAAACCAAGAAAGAGGATTACTGATAAATCGAAGGTACCGTTGGATAACCTGATACCCTTTTAAAGGAAACCCCCCGGGAGATTTGGAATCCATATCCCTAGCAAGTCTTGAAGCTCATCCCCATTAGATTCTGGAAGCTTATCCCCCGCAGAGAACGGACGTCTCTCCCGAGTTTTATTCAAAGTTATTCCTCACAAGGCCTTATAACTGGGCTATCCTCAGCTAACAACCACGGAAGATCGCACTCGTCAAAATTCTTCCTATCCCCAGCGGAGTTCATCAAAGTTCCCCAGCAGTAACTTATCTTTACAATCCCCCAGCCAGAGGATCCTCAGGAATCCAATTTCCCTCAGAACTTAAGTTTCAATATCCCCAGCGAAGCCAGACTAACGAACCTTCTCCCCACAGAGTTTTAGGAGAGCAAATCTTGAGTTCCCCGGTAAGGTCGCCAGAGATGCTTCCCTCCAAACTGAAGATTCTCAGTCTTGCATCCCCAGCAGGAGTCTACTAGATTGGTACTCCCCAGTAGAAGTCATCAGGAATTCCCCAGAGGCTTGGTATACAACCCGAGCTCCTTATTCCCCAGTCACAGCCAAGGAATTATGCATCCCGGCAGCAGTCACGATGCTTTTATCTTCAGCCACCCAGGATTCATCTATCCCCAGCAAGACAGCTCATCGGCTTACATGCACATTCATTACATTGACATAACACATATTGCATCATACATTTCATGTAACATAATTTGGTGTTTAGCTGACATTTTGTCCTTTTCAGGATAAGAATAAAAAGTTATCCTTAACAGTTTCAGATGCAGTTTTACACGGATTCATCATCAAGAAACCCTGCACCGGTTCTTATTCAAATTCAAGATTTCTGAAAACAGTTCACGGGTTCTCCAAGTAACGGATGTTAACCTATCACTTGTTCAGATTCTTCTCAAGACTTCTGAAAACAGTTTACGGATTCTTCCCAACAACGGATGTTAATCTACCAACTTGTTCAGACTCTGATCAACCTTTGAAAACAGTTTACGGACGCTTCCCAACAACGGACGCTGCTCTATTGCTTATTCAACTTCAAGATTTCTGAAAACAGTTTACGGGTTCTCCAAGTAACGGATGTTAACCTATCGCTTATTCAGTTTCTTCTCTAGACTTCTGAAAACAGTCTATGGATTCCTCCCAACAACGGATGTCAATCTATCACTTGTTCGGATGCAACCTTTTGAAAACAGTTTACGGACGCTTCCCAACAACGGACGCTGCTCTATTGCTTATTCAACTTCAAGATTTCTGAAAACAGTTTACGGGTTCTCCAAGTAACGGATGTTAACCTATCGCTTGTTCAGTTTCTTCTCCAGACTTCTGAAAACAGTCTATGGATTCCTCCCAACAACGGATGTCAATCTATCACTTGTTCGGATGCAACCTTTTGAAAACAGTTTACGGACGCTTCCCAACAACGGATGCTGCTCCGTTGCTTATTCAACTTCAAGATTTCTGAAAACAGTTCACGGGTTCTCCAAGTAACGGATGTTAACCTATCGCTTGTTCAGACTCTTCTCAAACTTCTGAAAACAGTTTATGGATTCCTCCCAACAACGGATGTCAATCTATTGCTTATTCAGACCCTCAGTTCAGAATGGTCCAAAGCATGGACACCTTCCTGATACTAATTCCAGATGGCATCTCTAAGCCCATCCCCGACAAGTCTCTGTCACTCTTCCGGATGGCATCGTTAAGCCCATCTCCAAATGGCATCTCTAAGCCCATTCCCGCATCCATTTCTTTGACGAGTGCAAATTTCCGGGCACTCTAGTGTCCAATCTCCTTTTACCCTCGAGTCACGAAAGGCAAACCTACCAATCTAACTCTTCGGATTCAAGAAGATTGAACAGGGGCAACTGTTGTACCCCAAAATTTGCCCTCCCATTTCTCATGGATTTCTCATCACAAAACCTTTGAAGCCCAAGATCTAGTTAGGGTTTCATCTACTCAAGACTCCCCCTTGCACTGTTGACCCAAATTAGGGTTTGTGTTTGCACAAAGTTGTTTTGACCTAAAATTCCTAAGATGACTTTCATGCTTCATATTGGACTCCCAAGTTTATCCTCATCAAGTTTCAAGTCTTGATTCCAAGTTTTGCCCAGTCAATTGGATAGTTGGCCTAGAAATCAACTGTATTAGGGAAAAAGTCAACTGTGGTCAATTGACAGTCAAACCTCATGAAAATTGATCCACATCAACATTATAAACTTCCATGAACCATTTGGTCAAGTTTGGATCATAATTCCACAAGAAATTTGATCAGATCACCAAAAGGGCAAAATGGTCATTTTTAGGGTTTTGACTACACAAAGGCAATTTTTGACTGTTTGACCCAACCAATGGCAAACCAAGCTCCTATATGGACTCAAGGACCCCATGGAATTGTCTTGACATTCTCAACAAGTTCAAAAGATCCCAAGTACACAAGATTGACAGTTGAATTTCCCAGTCAATTGATCAATTTTGACTGTATACTGAAAAGTCAAACTTTGACTTTTTGGTCAAAATCAAGAGTCAAGATTCAGTTTTCACCAAAACATGCCAAATCATGAAACTTGTTCACCAAGAAATCACAAAATGCAAATTAGGGTTAGAAATTAGAATTTTTCATAACTTAGAATTTTTCTAAGTTATAAAAAAACCCTAATTTTTATCCAAATTTGCCCCACTTTTTCACCAAGATCCATTTGGATTCAAACAAAAGTCAAAACATGAAAGTTGTAGCTTGTTGCATAATCTACAACTTTGATTCACAAAGTTTTCCCAAATGAGGCTTGTATCTCAAGTTAAAAGTTTTTGAATAAGGGCACTAAACCATTCATAACTTAGTGAAAATTTGACCTTTTTGACAAAGTTTTCTACCTAACTTCAAGGCCATTTTCCATACACTTCCACTTGGAATTTCAACTTGCACTTCAAAGATGGATTGTAGTACACATTCCAAGCTTTCCAAAATGTCCAAGAACTTCTCAAACAACCTCATGGTTAGGGAGAATCGAATTTTGCAAAATGAGAAAAAGTCACTTTTGTTCTTGGCCATGTACATGTTCATAACACTATGCATTTCAATCTCAGCTTGCATATCTTGATTACAGGTCCTTAAACCATCCAACACTCATAAATTTAATGCATATTCTTTGTGCCAAGACCATGTTCTTTGTGTTCTAATATTGCATAAAGGATTAATCCCAAAATAGATAAAGCATTTCTTCCATTTTTGCAAAAGGTAGCTTTATGTCCAATTACAAATCCAAGAAGTAAAGTCCATATCTAATTGGCACAAGTTTATGAGTTAATCACACTGATCAAGGAGGGATTATGCAGCATAGTATGAGGGCCTGTACAGGCTAGAGGCAAAAAGTAACCATTGCTTACTTAAAGTGTAAGAAACACATCATAACATATACCAACATCCATATCAACTTATCAAACACATTCCACACATTGATCCAAAGCTGAAGCACGAGCCATTCACCTCCAATCCCTCCCAAAACTCAGAATCACCTTGAAACTGCTCAAACAGAGCAACCTCTGCAGATTGAGTTCCAACTCTCAATCCTTTCAAGCATTCTTGCCCAAACCAGTTCACACACCTTCCCTACCATCTATGCACGCTAACCAAAAGCAAAAACACGACCTGTAATCCCTCTAACTGGTTCCACCATTTTCACATTTCTGATTTGCAGGTGAAGTGCTCTAGCTCGATTCAAAAGCTTTCAAGGAAAAATAAATATTGGAACAGCATCACCACATCTCAAGGAAGCTACACCAACCATTATCTTGCCCTGAAAGCTTCTCCTTTGCCAGATAGAACTTCAACTGAACAGGTAAGTTTTTGAATTCGTATCTCTCTTATTAGGCATCATTAGCTCTAAGTTTGTGAATAAACAATGTTCTACTCATGCCACTGAACATGTACATGTTTTTACTTTTCATTTCTTTTGCTTGGGCTGTGAGAATTTAAGGTTTGAAAATGGTAGAAAACTTAGGTCAGGATTTGGGATTGTTAAAATTCTCTCTCATTTCTGAGAGTTAGGATGAGTTTTTTATATATTTGGAATCGTGATTCAATGCTTGACATGTTTTGTGTTGAAAGTTTGTGCAAAAGCTCAAAGAATCAGGATGTTTGAATCCTTGTTACAAGCGCGCGTTTTTGGCTGGAGGTTGAAGAAGGTGTCTCATGGGTTGGGCCAGCTTTTGTTCTACTTTTCACACCATACAATTGCTTCTGCACCCCCTGAGCCCATTTGCTTTATTTTTAATGTTTTTTGACTTTTTCTTTTTTTAATTGACTCATTTATTTTTTCTCAGCATATTAAAAATTTTAAAAATATTTTTTCTCACCATTTTTGAATTTATTAGGTATTTATTTGACTTTTCTTTTAGTTTGAACATAAGTAAATAAATATATATGTTTTGTTTAAAATATTAAAATATTGGAAATACATTTTTACACACTTTTATTTTGTTCTACTTTCTGAAAATATTTCATAGAAAAAATACTCTTTTTTATTTATTATTAATAAATATTAAATATTGTTAATTAATATATATAATACATGTCTTGTAAATAATATAAATATACATATATATATTAATACATTTAGGGTAAAAATATCAAAAATATACATATTTATATTTTTATTAATATTTAGCACTAAAAAGACATTTTTATAAATATACTATATTTTATTTTATTTTTGTATGTAAATAGTAAATATTATATGAATTAATTGATTAATATCCTTTTTTGATTAAAAATTAGGGTTTTGCCCTAAATTTGAAAATACTCCAAAAATAATACCTTTTTATTTCTCTTTTTATTTTCACATAAATAATATTCTTTTTTTCATACACATAAAAATTCTTTTTACATTTTGCATATTTATTTCAATTTCCATTTAATTATACAATTATTTGTCTTGTAAATATTCAAAGAAAATGATGTAATAGTTAGGTTTAAATTCCTGTTTAAATATACCCCATTTGAAACATTGTACCCCCCTCCCCATATTATTGTGTTGTAATAGTGTAGGAATTTAAATTTCGCACTTTAATGCTTTCTAAACCTACCATGCTAGAATTAGGGTTTGTATGCGAATAAAACGAACAAAATAGTTTGACCTAACTCAAGATAAACAAGCATGAAAATGGACAACACATTTCACACTCGCACCCCTAGGGTATTCCACTTCGTTGCCTTCAAATAATTGGGCCATATTGCATGTTGAATTTCTTTGGGTAAAACAAACAATCAAATGATCATAGTCCCTCAAAATGTTGCCTAAATGAATGGTCAAGTCCCTTTTAAAGAAAAATTGCCCAAAGACATTTAACACTATTGCAATTATGGTCTAAACGATGACCCGCGCCCGTCCCTTTCACCTCCTAAGACAAGATTGTCCACCAAATGCAATGGTGGAATAAAATTGTCAAAAGGTTTAAAACATAACAAAAAACTTTGAGAAAACTTTAGGGTAGATAACTCTTGAGTACTTGTCAATTTGCCAAGAAAACACTTGCCTAATTTCAAACCACACTTCACAAACACTTTCAAAACAAACTTTCAAAAAAACCTTGAAACATCTTTTCAAAAGACAAACACCTCTTGTAAAACATTCGAGTAAAGAATTGTTACAAGGGTAGCCTATACAAGGCATCTTTTTCAAAACATTTTCAAAACCACACACCAAACACCATTTCAAACAAATTGAAAACCAAGGCAAGTTGATCTAAGCAAGTACCTAAGAGCCCATGGATAACCATGGATAGAAAGGGTGCTAATACCTTCCCTTTCTATAATCTACTCCCCGAACCCAAGAAAAATCTCAAAGGTTTTTGTTGTGCTTTTTAAACCTTTCCTTAGGATAAAATAAAAAGTTGGTGGCGACTCTTGCTCAACCGAAACATTTGCGAAAACAAATGCAAAACCCTAGTCAGTTCTCCCACCGTATCACAGGGGTCATGTTAATTCTGGTGAACTTCCTGACTGGCCTTTCCATCCTTGGTTGATTGTTTCTTTGTTGATCAGACACATGCTTAGGAATCATAACTGCCCCAACCATTAGTCGACGCTCGGCCCTATCTTGGTTTCTTTGCGGATATACATCAACCACCTCTTTCTTTCCGATGAAAGGTTTCCTTACAGCTGTAGAAGAAGATGTGTCTTTCTGAATCTTTCCACTCTTTATACCGGCTTCTACCCTTTCTCCAGTCAGTATTAGTTCAGTAAAGCCTGCAGACGAACTTCCAATTAAATGGTTGAAGAAGGGACCAGACAAGGTGCCCAAGAACATGTCTACCAATTCTCTCTCAGATAGAGGGGGTTGAACTCTTCTAGCCAAGTCTCTCCATTTTTGTTCGTAGTCCTTGAAACCTTCATTGGAAACCATGGTCATACTCTGGAGTTGAGTACGGGTAGGCGTAAGATCAACATTGTTTTGGTATTGCTTGTAGAAAGCTGCAGCAAGATCTTCCCAATTGTGAACATTGGCTCTTTCTAGTTGGTAAAACCAGTCAAGTTGAGTTCCAGACAGACTGTCTTGGAAGAAGTGCACCCATAAATCTTTATCAGCGGTATGGGGTTGAATTTTCCTCACATACGATCGGAGATCCATTTTAGGGCATGAAACTCCGTCATATTTGGCGAACATAGGTGCTTTAAATTTCGGAGGAATCACAATCCCCGACACCAAACCCAATTCCTCAAAGTCCAAGCCAGGCACCTTTTGGATTTCCAATGCGCTCAAACGCTCTTCGAGATGTTTATACTTGTCATCAACTGGAGGGTATTGTTCTTCAGAGTAGTCTTCTTCTTCCTCTTCCTCCTATGATTCTGACGGGACAACTGTTTCCTTGCCTTTACCATCTTGGTTGTCTCTTTCACCAGATGTTGTTTCAAAGTCTAAGGCCCTTCTTGTCTTCCCATGACATCTTCTTCCTATGTTTAAGACTCCAGTTACCTTCTTTGTTTTCTTTTTCCTTTCTTCAGCCAGCAAATTCTTCAATTCTTCTTGTCCATTGGCTAGGGTCAAGAGCAACTGTTGAAACTGTGTATTCTGAGCTTGGAGGTCTTTCACTGTTTGCTCGAGATCTATCTTACTCTAATAAACAATAGAGAGATGAGGAGACTTGTTGCAAAAAACCTGCTTATGTTATGATGAATGGTATATGCATATGCAATGTTTTCAAGGATTTCAAAAATTCAAATTTGTTTTAGACAAAAAGGAAACACATGTTATATTAATAAGTTAATGCTTGAGCATAATAATTCCTTCTTGGGAAAAACAAATACAAGCAACTCTAAGATAAAAAGGTAGTGCGCATCCTCTTCGGTGTAATATAGGCATTCAGAGTCTGCTCTTCATGAAGTAGCCTAGTGAGTTCCAAAACCTTCTTCTCGCTTTCGTAGAATTGGGTTTCGAAAGTATCTCGCTCTCTTTTGAGTTATATCCAATCCCTTTGTAGGTCTTAAATAGATGTGGGCATGTCAGGATGTAGGATAGTGCATGGGACATCTCCCTCTATGACAGGCTCAATGATTATCGGGAGAATGGAGGGGTAAGGCATCATAAGACTCTGAGCGCGAGTTCGTACCCATTTGAGGTAAGGCTCAAGAGGGATGGAATTTGTATGCCCCAAAGTCTTGCTATCCACCTTGTTTAACATCCTCCAAGCTCGGATAAATCTCTAGCAAAGACCTTGATTGTCGTTGTCGTAGTCAAATACCAAACCTTGAATCAGCATCTCGTGTGGGCCATCCCTTCGGGTGTAACCAAACTGTCTTAAGGCTAAACATGGGTTGTAGGTGATACCTCCCATAATGCCAAGTAAAGGAACATTATGGAATTCTCCACAACATTCGACAATGATAACATTCTCTTTGGATCTAGAGCACCAATGAATATCTGAATGTTTGAGTGTCATCAACCTTTGTGACCACCTTGAACCTTGCTCATTTTTTAATACAGATTGGGGAAGATGCGAAATAAACCATCTTGCCAAGAGAGGAGTGCAACACATAAGGACACCTCTTTTCCTCATTGTGCAAGTGTGAAAAGAGTGTAGGATATCTCCTAGCAATATAGGCACTAGGTTGCAGGATATGAAGATTTTGACGGTGTTGATATCTATGAGTTGGTCAGGATTTGGAAACAAAACCATCCCGTAGATGAGGAGAGCCACAATTTCCTCAAAGGCTTGCAAGTCTAAGGAATTCCAACATCTTTGGGCTTTCTCAAACAGGAACTTTGCTAAGAAACCTTTGACACCACTCCTTGTTTCCCAATGAGTTGTGATATCAGATGAGTGCAAGTGTAGAGCTTGAGCAATCTCTTCTGGATTTGGGTCTCTTTCCATACCGTTGAAAGGTAGTTGATTGAGAATGGGAATCCTTAATAGTTGGGATAATTCTTCCAAAGTAGGCACAAGTTGATAGTCAGGAAATGTGAAGCAATGATGTAAAGGATCAAAGAACTGAAAAAGAACCTTCATCATGTCCTCATCTGTGTTGGAGGTGACCAAGTTGAGTAGGCGATCATGTCTCTCGGTGAATGGAGAGTTTTCAGGAATCCTTGAAGCTAGTTCCTTAAGTTGTGGAGGGATCCTTACAAGGTTGACTTGAATAGTTTTCCTGCGAAGTGAATCCATATCCTACAAAACAAGAACAAAGATGAATTCCAAAATCCTTGAAATGGTTAGTGGATGTATGTGATGTTCATGATGTTCATGATGTTCATGATGTTATGTATAAATATGTATATACAAACAAAGAAAACAAGTCCTTAGGTTTAGGCTTGCATGGAGTTTTATAGGTAAGTACCCTCTTGAAGTTTAGTTGGCTCAAACCTGTCCTAGTAATAGTAACCGGGTTCTAAAGAGCTCAATATCACTGGTCTGTTTCCTATGTCATTGTTTCAGCACAAGCCTCATTAATGGCGACCGAAATATCCCAAGAAACCAAACCTCAATGAGTGTAGTATCGAGTATCTACCAACTTCGGACTGCACCAAAGCCGGACATCTCACTACATCCTAAAGGCCAAGTTGGTCGAGTAAAGGTTCTAAAAGTTCATTAGTGCTTTATGACATCACTCAGCGGCCCCGTATTCTCTTTGATTAACTCAAAGGCTACCGATACCCACAAATATGTCGCACTAACATAGCTTTTGCTTAGACCATGTCGGTATACCCCGCACAGTTTCCATAACGTATTGCTACTTACCTACAATGTATCCCAAATCCGGGTAGAGGATTTAAACCCAAACAAATAACCATAATATAAAGCATACAAGTTAAACAATGTAAGCAAATAAATATGATCTATCCCTAATGTAACCCCACTTTTAGAATTTTTCCCAGCAGAGTCGCCAGTTCTGTGATGCGGTGGGAGAACTGACTTGAAGTTTTTGCGTTTGATTGTAAATGTTGCGGTTAGCAAGAGTCGACACTGACTTTTCTTTTATCCAAAAGGAAAGGTGAAAAAGCATAGGAAAGACCTTTGAGATTATTTCTTGAGTTCGGGGGTAGATTATGAAAAGGGAAGGTATTAGCACCCTTTTCATCCATGGTTATCCATGGGCTCTTGGTTACTTGCTAGATCACTTGCTTTTGTTTGAAATTATGCTTTGTGTGGTTTTTGAAAGTATTTTGTAAATAGGCCATTGTTTAGGCAATCTTTGTAATGATTCTCGTTCGTAAGAATGCATACAAAGATGTTGATCTTTTGAAAATGTTTTCAATTTTGTAAGATGTTCGAAAGTGTATGTGATTGTTTTGAAAATAGAAAGGATGTTTGTTTTGAAATGGAGCAAGTAATTAGGATCAATCTACCTACTCAAATGTATTTCTTGTTAATTTCAATTTCCTTTGACATTGTTGTCTTACCATTGATTTGGTAAGCAACACTATCTTTGGATGTAAATGGGATGGGCGTGGGTCATCATATAGCCATGACTAGAAATGTTTGCAAGGCATCTTAGCATTCTTTTTGAGGGACTAAGATCATTTTGTAAGGCAACTTTGAATAGCGTCATTGAGGGACTGTGATCTTGTATTTGTTTATTTTTGCTAAGATACCTTACATGCGTAATATGGCCATTTTGTATAAGGCAACCAAGTGGATTTCACCCTAGCGTTGCTTGTGTGCAAGTGTGTCATTTTCATACTTATTTTTGTCTTGGAATAGGATTTTCTATTTGATTGATTTTATTCTTTCCATTGAAACCCTAATTACTAGCATATTATGTAAAAGCGATAAATTGTGAAATTTAAAGTTACTACGCTATAACAATATTTGTGGGAGGGGGTATACAATTTATGAATGGGGATTGCAATAATATAAGCCTAATAAATCTATTACAACCAAATTTAATATTGTACAAATAAATGAAGGAATATATAAAGTACAAATGCAATTTGAAAGAAAAGATTTTTGTATTTGGATTTTTGTATGAAGGAGGTTTTAACCTAACCCTAATTAGAGAAAAAAGTAATTAAATTAAATTAACTTAAGTTAATTAAGAAAAGAAAATTAATTAAGAAAAGATTTTAATTAAGAAGAGATTTTTGAATAAAAATCTAAATCTATTTTAGTTGATTAAAAGAAAATAAGTTTAAAGAAAAAGTATTTTTTTGTATTTTATATTTTTGTCTTGAAAATAGTATGTGGTGTTATGAAATATTTTTGGTGTTTTTTATATTAAAATAAGTGTATTTAAATAAATAATAATCTAGTTTTAATTTAATTTACAAGGAAATTAATAAAAGTAAATAAAGTATAATGAATAAAATAATTTTTTCATGTAGAAAAATATTTAAATTATGTCAAAATATAAATCTATTATTTTTATGCTTTTTATGATTTTTTTAGTATTTTTAGAAAATATATTTGAAAGAAAAGAAATGAATAAATAAATAAAAATAAAATGGGCCAAGGGGTGTCACAAGTAAACAGGGGAGTATGCTAGCAGAAATAAAAAATGCCAGGCCCAAAGGGTCCAGCGCCTGCAACAAAAAGTGTTAGAAAATCAGAAAAATGCAAAAGGGGGGTTCATATTGGTTCGAACCCTCTCCCTTTAGGTAACACATGACTTAGTACGCGCGCGCTTGCCACTGGGGTGGTTGTTTCATCCGGTCATATAATCAAAGCATAAATATAGATTAGAAACTGCTTTCTGAAGGCAACTTCGTCTTCAACCTTAAGCCTAGTCGGACCACCTGTATCTTCCTCATCTCTCCATAAAAATGGAAAGTTCAAAAATGAAAGTTGTGGTGTTTCTTCCCATAAATTCAACCATATAACTTATGTAAACTAAAAGTCAAAGATAAAATCTAATTTTACTGGCCCTAAATTGAAACCTAATTTTCTCAGAAATTTCAAATCCAAAATTCTCTATACACAGTCAATATAAATGGGAATTATGAACATGGTCGGTCATCTTTAGAGCAAAGATATCTACATTTTGTTTTCACAAATCAGGATCAAATGATGCTTGTATGAAGAGATAGAAATTTGAGTTTTTACCTCTTGCAGCTGAAGTCGTGAATGGAGTTTGAGCAACTTTTGAGATGGCCTGAGGATCTGCTTAGCTTTCTTTGACCTCCTTGAGTGTATTCCAACTCTTACTTTGCCTTGAAAGTCCCTGAATCTCTCTACTCAAGTCAACCTGCAAGCTTGATATTTGAAAATGGTGGATGGTGATGGAGGAGCTACAGTCTTGAAACAAGGGCCTGGATTGCTTTGGTATGATGTATAGAAGGTGTTTGAGTTATTAGTTTTCAAAATGCACGAGTGGAAATGAAGATCATGAGTTTTGGTCCAGAACTGTGTGTTAATGGTGTTCTTGAACAGGTTTATGGTTTTTGAGTGTTTGAGATAGTTTCAGGGCAATAGCATTCGTGTGTCAACTTGAAAATAGTGTGTATACTTATAAGCAAGAGGTTTTGAGGCATGTCCCAACTCATAATTTGAAACTCACATGTTATGGCTTGGTTACTTGTTTTTGAAGCAAAGTTAACAAGCATGGTTTCAATGTGAAGTACAAGGCTTGTAGGGTGGCTGAAACCGTTAAACACACTTGTTATGATTGTGTAGAGTGTGTTTATGCAGAAAGAACAAATGCAAGGCTCAATGCAAGCTGACTTTGCATAAAGCTTGCTTTTCTAAAATGGGGATGTTGCCTTTCTTCCCAAAATGGAATTATATTTGTACAATGCATTGAATGCTTGGATTAAAGCTTCCAACAGCTTTGAAAACATTTAATTATAGAGTGAAAGTCAAGTTAGAAGCCTGCAAAGTGAGATTTATATAACATGCTTGAAGATCGGACCAAGTGTTCTTCACAAAATGGCTTGTAATCCAAGTGACAAAACACCAACTTCATCTCTTCGATTATCCCTACTCAGGAATGATCTCAAGGAGTTCTTGGACATTTTGGAAAGCTTGCAATGTGATATACAACTCATCTTTGAATTGCTTTTGAAGATTCCCTTTTGAACTATATGAAAAAGTGTCTTGAAGTTAGGTCAAGAATCTTCCTAACTAGGGCAAAATTTCACTGTCTTTTTTAGTTCATGAGCATGTATTCACAAAATTATAACTTGAGATACAAGCATTTTTAGGAGAAGTTGTCTGAAGCAAAGTTGTAGATTTCATGGAGATCTACAAATTTCTTGTTGAGAGTTTCTCTTGAATCATCTTGCATCATAATGAAAAAATTGCTCAAAGTTATGAATAAATAAGAAATTTTCAACACTTAGAAAAATTTATGTGTTTAGAAATTTTGACTTTTCAGTATACAGTTGACTTTTGATCAGTTGACAGCAAAATTCATCTGTCAATCCAATGGACTTGCAATGTTTTGAATAATGTCATTAGGTCAAAATGATGCAATTGGACTCTTGAGATCATGCCTTAAACCAATTGATCATTTGCTAGGTCAAAAATCAGAAATTGCCCATTCCTAGTCAAAACCCTAATTTTGACCATTTTGCCCTTTTGATGATTTGATCAAATTTCTTGAGGAATTATGGTCCAAAATTGATCAAATGATACATATGAGTTTAAAATGTTGGTGTGGATCAAAAATTATGAAGTTTGACTATAAATTGGCCATGGTTGACTTTTTCCCAAATACAGTTGATTTGTAGGTCAACTGTTCAATTGACTGATCAAAAGTGTGATCCAAAGTTTGAAACTTGACATGAGTAATCTTGGGGGTCCATAATGATCCTTGAAAGTCATATGAAGCATTGATAATCCAAAAATCCTTGTGCCAACTCAAACCCTAATTTTGGTCATCAGTGCATAAAGAGGTGTCTTGAGCTGATCAAACCCTAATGTAGTCTTGAGCCCAATGAGATCTTGTGAGCAAATTCTTGATAAGTGAGAGGGAAATTTTTTGGGTACAATAGACGTGCTTGGGCTGGAGGACCTCCCCTATGCATCAACAATCGTGGGGTCAACGTTATTAAAGACATTGATGAGAATTCGGATGTCGACGGCTGGATCTACCAGACTACCAACGGTGGACCTAGTAATTGGACGACCAGAGATTTTATACCAATTTATTTTGTTCAGCAGTAATTGTCTTACTTGTTTTTCGAATTTGTAATAAACAATTTAAACTCTACAGCCTTGTGTCTTGCCCGAGGCACAATGTTTTTGTTTGTGAGGGCTATTATATGTCATTTCCATATGTCATTAATAAAACATTGGACGTTTCATGCATGCAAATTTTGCACTCTCTATTTTTCTTTTCTGCTTTTCACTTTATAAATATAGCTAAGCTCTTACACACACTCACGTATCAAACGACATATCCATATCCACTCTGGATCCCATTGATAACAGTTCTGCTATTGCCAGTCATAACTTCGAAAATCCGATCAACCAAGTCGAGGACGGAGGTGAGGACGATTTTGAGGTACTTGGAGAACTTACTAGACTGTTACAGTAGGAAGAGAGGGCTATACAGCCTCATGAAGAGCCAGTTGAGACGATAAACTTGGGCACAAAGGTAGACAGAAAAGAAGTCAAGATCGGCGCAAATCTGGAGAATAATGTCAAACAACGGTTGATACAGATGTTGCACGAATATGTTGATATCTTCGTCGGGTCATATGAAGATATGTCAGGTTTAGAAACTGATATTGTGGTACATCGTCTGCCGATTAAAGAAGATTGTCCTCCGGTTAAACAGAAGGCCCGTCGTATGCGCCCTCAAATGTCAGAGAAGATTAAAGTAGAGCTCATGAAGAATTTCAAAGCTGGATTCTTAGTCGTCACCTCCTATCCACAGTGGGTTGATAACGTCATTCCGGTGCCAAAGAAGGACGGTAAGGTATGGATGTGTGTGGACTAGAGACTTGAACAGGGCAAGCTCAAAGGATGACTTCCCGCTCCCCCACATCGATGTTCTAGTTGACAAAATTGCACAACACAAGATCTTTTCCTTCATGGATGGGTTCTCTGGGTACAATCAGATTAAGATGGCTCCCGAATATATGGAGAAAACAACCTTCGTCACACAGTGGGGCACTTTCTGTTACAAGGTGATGCCTTTTGGGTTAAAGAATGTTGGGGCAACTTATCAGCGAGCCATGGTAGCTTTGTTCCACGATATGATCCACCGTGAGATAGAGGTTTATGTTGATGACATGATAACCAGGTCTCAAACCGAGGAAGAACACCTTGATCATCTACAAAAGCTGTTTGACAGGTTGAAGACATACAAGTTGAAGTTGAATCCGAACAAGTGCACCTTCGGGGTAAGGTATGGTAAACTTCTGGGGTTCATAGTCAGTGACAAAGGTATTCAGGTAGACCCTGCAAAGGTGAAGGCCATACAAGAGATTCCAGCTCCCGGTATAGAGAAGGAAGTTAGAGGTTTTTTGGGACGCCTAAATTATATCGCCAGGTTCATTTCACATCTGACTGCTACTTATGAGCCAATATTCAAGCTCCTGAAGAAAGATCAAGTGGTAAAGTGGAATGAAGAATGCCAGACCGCTTTTGAAAGAATCAAGGAATACCTTCAAGAACCACCAATTCTGATGCCTCTGGTTGAAGGAAGGCCTTTGATATTGTACTTAACAGTGCTATACAATTCAATGGGGTGTGTGTTGGGGCAGCATGATGAGTCTGGTCGAAAAGAGCACGCAATATACTACCTTAGCAAAAAGTTGACCGACTAAGAGACAAGATATTCACTGCTCGAGAAAACTTCTTACGCTTTGGCATGGGCTGCTCGCCGACTAAGACAGTATATGTTGACCCACACTACTTTGTTGATATCTAAGATGGACCCAATCAAGTACATCTTCGAGAAGCCCGCTCTCTCCGGAAGAATAGCAAGATGGAAAATGATCTTAACCGAATACGATATCCAATATACAACCCAGAAAGCATTCAAGGGAAGCGTATTGGCTGATCATTTGGCTCATCAGGCCGTGGATGACTACCAGACCATGAATTTTGAGTTCTCGGACGAGAATATTATGCTAGTGACTGACTACGAAGAAATTGGACCGGATGAAGGACCTGAAGAAGGAGCCCGATGGACCATGGTTTTTGACAGGGATTTAAACGCACTCGGTAATGGCATTGACGTTGTAATCATATCTCCTTAGGGCTGTCATACTCCTTTCACTGCCCGACTATGTTTCAACTGCACTAACAACATGGCGGAGTATGAAGCCTGTATCATGGGTCTCAAAGCTACTATCGATCTCAGGATCAAGTTCTTAAATGTCTTCGGGGATTCAGCCTTGGTGATAAGTCAGATTAAAGGAGAGTGGGATACGAAGCATCCAAATCTCATCCCGTACAAAGAACACGTGTTGACATTGTTCCCGCACTTTGAGGAGGTAACCTTTGAACATTTCCCACGAGAGGAGAATCAGTTAGCGGACGCGCTAGCTACCATGTCTTCTATGTTCAAGATCAGGTGGGACAACGAAGCTCCCCAAATCACCATTGAAAGGTTGAATGAACCAGCACACTGCTGTGATATTGATACTGAAGAGGTAGATGACAAACCCTGGTTTCACGAAGTCAAAAGGTATCTCGAGGCACAAGAGTATCCCGAAGGGGCATCTGTCAATGATAAGAAGTTTCTGAGAAGGTTCGCTAAAAAGTTCTTCCTCAGTAATGGAATCCTCTATAAACGCAACCAGGACTCTACCTTAATACGGTGTGTAGACAAGGGCGAAGCAGTGAGGATCATGACAGATCTACATGAAGGTACCTTCGAAACCCATTCTAGTGGACACACCATGGCTAAGAAAATCCTACGGGCAGGATACTACTGGTCCACTATGGAAGTCGATTGTTATCAACACTCTCGAACTTTTCATAAATGCCAAATTTACGCTGATAAGGTGCATGTGCCTCCAGTTCCCTTAAACGTCTTGACTGCTCTGTGGCCCTTTACATTGTAGGGCATCTACATGATTGGAGAAATCAGGCCCACCGCTTCTAATGGACATCGCTTCATCCTAGTATCCATTGATTACTTCACAAAGTGGGTTGAAGCAGCCTCTTTTGCCACAGTAACCAAGAACGTTGTGGCGCGGTTTATCCAACATAATCTGATCTGTCGATACGGTATGCTAGAGAGAATTATTACTGACAATGGTACAAATCTCAACAACACAATGATCACCGAACTCTGTAAACAATTCAAGATACAGCATCACAACTCTTCTCCCTACCGACCGAAGATGAATGGCGTTGTTGAAGCAGCTAACAAGAACATTAAGAATATTATACAGAAGATGAGGTTGACATACAAAGACTGGCATGAGACGTTACCATTTGCTCTACATGGGTACCATACCTCAGCACGGACATTGACAGGGGCAACACCCTACTCTCTGGTATATGGCATAGAGGCAGTCCTACCCGTCGAAATCTAGATACCTTCTCTAAGGATTATGAAGGATTCAGGTTTAAACGAAGACGTCTGGGTCCAGACTCGACTTGATCAACTAAATTTGATTGACGAAAAGAGACTTAATGCTATCTTCCATGGTCAGACGTATCAAAGGAGAATGATCAAGGCCTTTAACAAGAAAGTCAGGCGTCAAGATTATCAAGTCGGGGATCTAGTAATCAAACGCATCATACTTCTGCAAAGTGACCCCAAGGGCAAATGGAATCCCGCATACGAAGGACCATTTATGGTAAAACAACGTTTTCTAAGGTGGATCCATGATTTTAACCACCATGGATGGCGACGACCTTCCTCACCCTGTCAATGCGGACATAGTGAAAAGATACTACGCATGATAAAAGACCCGCTAGGTCGACTGGCCTAGGCAAAAATGAGGGCTTCCTGGCGAACCAAAAGGGTTTGGGCAAAAATAAGGGATGAAAATAAAAAAAATTGTACACCCGGCAAGTTGAAAACCTGAAAAGGCGACTTGGGCAAAAAAGGGTATCCCGGTGGACTGAAAACCCGAAAGGGAAGTCCAGGCAAAAGTTAGGGATAAAAAGCGTATCACTATGTCCCATTGGATCACCCTGCAATCTGACCTCAGTATCAACTATCAAGCTCAAACGGCATCAATCAATCTAATCAGCTTCGGACAAGCAGCAAAGTGAGGAGACGCTCGAAGGCATAATGGAAATAGCGGACTTGAAACCCAATGGGATTGTTGCACATATCTGTTTTCTTTTTGTTGTACACAATATTGTATATCTTTCATTTTTAAGGCGGTGTTCTCTTACTAGAGCGTCAACTTCCTTGTACAAAAACGCATGTTATAGGCCAACTTCAACAATTAATACAAGTCATTTTACAAAACTATTTGTTTTTCTTTTTGTTTTGTTTTTGCAAGAACGTTCAATGATTTATTCTTGACATATGCCCTTGAATATGATTGCCGTTCACAAATATTTGCATAAGGAAAGAAAGACAATTGCTCATAATTTAAGAAACATGGACGAAAAACTAGAATGTCAAAACCGACAGTTACCCTCTCCAGCAGGTACCAGAGCAGAGACAGTTTTGGAGCACAGTCATCAAATACATATGACCTTGTAACATCTGTATTCCCCACGGAGTAGAGGTAGTCGAAGCCTTGATATCAGCTCTCTCATAACGGGAAGTAATCTCCCCAGCCAGGGTCGCCCAGAAACCTGACATCTGTATCCCCCGGCCAAATTTCATAATCACGAGTGGATCATCAAAAAATTATAACTCCCCAAAGCAGAGTTTATTCCTTTCGATACATGAGCTCAATCCCCGACAGAGCCCATTACTTCAGCTATTGGAAATTCACCTTCCAAGTTGTTCCTCACAGAGTTTGTAGTTGTTTAGGTATTGGCTTGCATTTTTGGTAAAACCCAAGTGTATGTGTGAATGTCATGACTGATGTCATAACATTCTAGTTTAGTTTGTACTGACTTATTAGGTACCTTTGCAGAAAAATATTGTAATTCAAGTACTGATGTTTATAAGTGTGTATCTGAGCATTTTGCAAAATGATCACATTTTGCTAAATCAGTAGACAGGTTTTCTCAGATGTCATAACAGATGTTATGACATCCTGTTCTGAACTAACAGGTTTGCAGGTTGGATAAGTCTGAGTTTTTTCAGGAAAATAACTCAGTCTTTCCTGAACAGAATCCTGCGTTTTCTGAGGGGTAACCTAGCTCAACCCT
Organism: Vicia faba; assembly: GCA_948472305.1. Classification (NCBI taxonomy): domain Eukaryota; kingdom Viridiplantae; phylum Streptophyta; class Magnoliopsida; order Fabales; family Fabaceae; genus Vicia; species Vicia faba. Next base: position 343,440,452 of record OX451741.1, read on the forward strand.
AACCTGGTTAATAAAGTCCTGTGACCTGGTCTTTAGGTCAAACGGAATTAACCCTAGGTTTTTTTGGAAACCCTAACTGAAGTTGCAGCTGCTATATATTCAACAGAGCTGTTGTTTTGCAAGGCATCCCTTTTTATTGATCAGAAGATCATTTGTAATCTGTATAGATTTGATTATTGTACTCCTAGCAATTATCATTGTGATAAGTGACTTGGAATAGGTTTCAAATTGTAAGGGCTGTGTAGCACTCAAAGCTTTAAAGCAAGAGTGTTTGAATGTTCCTTGACTAAAGCTGTGAAGCAGAGTCAAGTTAGTTGTATGGATCACTCAAAGTTGTGAAGCAAGAGTAATTGTGTTGCTTGATTAAAAAGCTGTGAAGCTTAATCAAGTGTTTGTTTTTTGAAGAGTGTCTTCATCAACTCTTAAGTCAAATTGTTTTATGTATCACTGTTGTGATTGAGGGGGAGTGAGTAGGAACTCAGGTTTAAGTTGTACTTAGATTGGAATTGCATTGGGTAGGTCTTAAGTGAAGGAGATAAACTGGTTGGTTTATTCCTGAATTAACATCTCTTATAGTGGATTTCCTCCCTGGCTTGGTAGCCCCCAGAGTAGGTGTTGTTGCACACTGAACTGGGTAAACAATTGACTGTGTTCTTTATTGCTTTTGTATTTACTGTCATATAGTAAGTCAGATACGGTGTCATAACATTGAACGTGACATTGAGTATCTGCAGCCAGAATTTCAGAGTTATTCTCAAACAGGAATTTCCCCCTGACAGAAGTACAGTCACATCCATTCATCATCCCCAGTGGAAGTAGAAGAGCCATATTTCTCTACAACAGTCAAGAATTTTATTTTCTCCAGCAGCAGTCAGGGAGTTATTTGCCCAGCCTTAGATATGTCACATCTAACATGCTCATACAACATAACATGCACATACATATCACATATGGCATAATCTCGTTTATTTTGAGAACATCATCTCACAATGCATTTCATGCATCACATATAACTAACCCTGTTATCTTTTCAGGAAAGACAGTTATCACCAACAATTCCAGCAATTATACACGTCATATCTGCAGGCAACCAAGGGAAAATCAGTTCCCGAAACCAAACGGGTCAACTAGTCTACATGATCAAATGAAGTAACCTTACTATCCATGTTCCTTCCCACAAGCCCTACTACCCAGACTTTCATTTCAAAGTAACCTTACTATCCAGGTTCCTTCCCACAAGCCCTACTACCCAGGCTTTCATTTCAAAGTAACCTTACTATCCAGGTTCCTTCCCACAAGCCCTACTACCCAGGCTTTCATTTCCAAGTAACCTTACTATCCAGGTTCCTTCCCACAAGCCCTACTACCCAGGATTTCATTTCAAAGTAACCTTACTATCCAGGTCCCTTCCCACAAGCCCTACTATCCAGGTTTTCATTACAAAGTAACCTTACTATCCAGGTTCCTTCCCACAAGCCCTACTACCCAGGCTTTTATTTCAAAGTAACCTTACTATCCAGGTTCCTTCCCACAAGCCCTACTACCCAGGCTTTCATTTCAAAGTAACCTTACTATTCAGGTTCCTTCCCATAAACCCTACTACCCAGGCTTTCATTTCAAAATAAACTTACTATCCAGGTTCCTTCCCACAATCCCTACTACCTAGGCTTTCATTTCAAAGTAACCTTATTATCCAGGTTCCTTCCAATAAGCCCTACTACCCAGGCTTTCATTTCAAAGTAACCTTACTATCCAGGTTTCTTCCCATAAGCCCTACTACCCAGGCTTTCATTTCAAAGTAACCTTACTATCCAGGTTCCTTCCCATAAGCCCTACTATCCAGGCTTTCATTTCAAAGTAACCTTACTATCCAGGTTCCTTCCTACAAGCCCTACTACCCAGGCTTTCATTTCAAAGTAACCTTGCTATCCAGGTTCCTTCCCACAAGCCCTACTACCCAGGCTTTCATTTCAAAGTAACCTTACTATCCAAGTTCCTTCCCACAAGCCCTATTACCCAGGCTTTCATTTCAAAGTAACATTTCTATCCAGGTTCCTTCCCACAAGCCCTACTACCCAGGCTTTCATTTCAAAGTAACCTTACTATCCAGGTTACTTCCCACAAGCCCTACTACCCAGGATTTAATTTCAAAGTAACCTCACTATCCAGGTTCCTTCCCATAAGCCCTACTACCCAGACTTTCATTTCAAAGTAACCTTACTATCCAGGTTCCTTCCCATAACCCCTACTACCCAGTTTTTCATTTCTAAGTAACCCCTACTATCCAGGTTCCTTCTCCCTTATCTCCAGACAACAGGTTACAACACTGTAAGGCCTGGACCTGATCAGATACGGTCAATTTCATATGTCCCCAGCAAGTTGTTGTACAGCCTGGACCCTGATCGGGTATACATTCTACTTACACTCCCTCAATCAGGAGTTAATTCCCCAGTGGAGTAATGGACAACCGAAGCTCCTAGACTTTACTTCCCATGACATAAACCAACATTCCCCGGTGAAGTCCTCCTCGATAGCAGATACAGGATTTCTCGCCAAGGAATCCCTTATGCAACAAATCTTTTCTGGATGGCATCTACAAGCCCATCTCCGACAACTCTCTATCATTTCTCCAAAAGGCATCTTTTAAGCCCATTCCCTTCACAATCAACCGCCACATCATCGAGTGCAAATTTCTAGGCACTCTAGTGTTCAATCATCTTCCACCTTCAAGTCACGAATGGTAGGTTCTCTGTTGTACCCCAAAATTTGCCCTCCCATATTCTTCAAAATTTGCCAAGTCAAAGCTTCAAAATCTCCCCAAGGGTTGCACAGTTCAAGGACCTCCTAATAGTCAAAAATTAGGGTTTTGGTTCTGGCAAAGTAAATGAAGTTTCCAAGGGTTCAATCAAGTCCCACATGCTTATGAACATTGTCAAGTATCCTCATGTCAAGTTTCAAGACTCACAGCACAAAATTGCACAGTCAAAAACCCTAATTGCCCTACAGTCAACTGCAGGGGCAAAATGGTCATTTGACAGTAAAAAAGTTCAAATTTTTGGTCAACATCTCATTTTGAAGCCACAAACATCATTTGATCAATTCTTGATCATGATTCTCAAAGCTTGGCTCAAAAAGTCTCAAGATGCAAAAGTTTCCATATTTGGACAGTTGAAAAAGTCAACTGTAACTTGACCAAGGCATAACTTCCACATGGTTTATCAGAAAAATTCCATCCAAAGCTCATTTTGAATAGAAAGACATTTCCTACAACTCCTCTTCACACTTCAAGTCCAAGAAATGCTCTCACAAAAAGTTATCAGTTTCAACATTATAGGTCATTTTCAAAAGTCAACAAAAAGAGACTTTAAGTCAAAGGCCATAACTTGAGATTGGTAAATAAAAATGACATGGGACCAAAGGCATTGGTTATAGGACTTCAAGACCTTTCCAAAATGTCCAAGAACATGATCAAAGCTTAAAAATTGAGCAAGATATGCCTTGTGGAAGTTGGGAAATTTTTGGGTATTTTGAAAAGTCAACTTTGCTTCAAATGTCTTAAAATTGCTAATGGGCCACATTTTCTTCCAAAATTCATCATCCAAAGCATGTGCACGACCATTTGGCCCAAAGGGAATTTATTCATCATTTTTATTTATTTATTTGAATTTTTAATTGCTAATAATTCATTTAATTAATTAAAATATGTGAAAAATACCAAAGTAAGCTTTTTAAACCTTTTTATGCATGAAATATCTTCAAGATTTCGTGCATAATCAGATAGGGAAAGAATCAAGTTGATTGGAAATGATTGGTATCAAATATGCATGAAAAAAGATTTGAAAATATATGCATAAAAATCAAATATCTTGTACATCAATGCAAAGGTTTTTTTGGATCCAAATCTTTACCCTAATCATTCCATACATAAGCAGGATGCAAACCCTAGTGCTAGAGACCTCCAGGCTGCGCCAGAAAACAAGAACAAAGTTTGCATTTTTTGTGAAAATTCCAAAACTGAAAACGTGGTTCCAAAGCATTTCAAGGAAAGAAAATTGTTCCATTGCATTCCTGAGGCTTCAGGGAACGTGCCTGAATCAAAACCATCATCCCTAACATCAAGAACTGGTAACTAGAAGTCAGACTGTGTCACTTTTTTTGCATAATCGTATTTCATCACTCATGCCATGATTTTGAATTCTAATGCTTGTTTTGTGTTAATCTTATCATTCTGAAGCTAACTATATTGTTCAATTGAGTTTTGCTTGCCCATACGCGATTTCTCCATGGAAGATTGTTAGGGTTTCAGAAACCTTGAATTGGGGTTTCTCAGTTATGGAAAAATCAGGACACGAGACTTAGACCATTAAAATCAGGACCTTCAGACGAACTCAATGCTTAGGTCGCGATTAATTTATGACCAAAGGATTTCTAATCGCTATTTTTGTATGCAGCGCTTAGTGGGGGTTTAAAACCCCCGCTATTCAATCTGTTTTTGTTTCAGATACAACGCACAGATGGAGAAGACGGTGATGTGTAAGGCGATGGTTGGTGAATTTGAATTTCGCGCGGAAAAATGCCACTAACGCTTGTTTTATCTTATAATAATTATTTGTCATATAATATACAAAGTGCGTTGGTAGCTCAGCTGGAAGGCGTGTAATTTGGTAAGCAGCAGGATCTGGGTTCGATCCCAGGTCCCCCTCCCTTTCCCTATATTTTTCTTCTAACCATGTTCCTGTGCAGATTGCTCCCTGATGACCATCATACGCCCATAATCTCAATATGCCACACGTCCCACTGCGTCCATCCTATGGCCAGGATTCAAAGCCTATGATATGTCTCAGTCAATGAAGCCACACGCTAGCATGAAAAGTCAACAAGGCCTCCAAAGGTGGGCCAAAATTACTGACTTATACCTCCAATTTGGGGACAGAACCCCCCATGGTTTGCTCTTTTATCTTTTTTGTATTTTTTTATTATTTTTGTTTTAATTAGTTTTAATGTAATTCTTTAAATTAATTTATTTTCATAAAATATAAAAATAATAGAAAAAAATCAGAAAGACAAAAATAAAAAAACATTTTATTTAAATGTTATTTTTTTGTAAATAAAACCTTTATTAATTGATTTAGTTTTAAATTCTAGGCATAATTTTAAACATTTTTTTAATAAACTTAAAAATTATAGAATTAGGGTTTTAAGCACTTTTATCTTTTTTTCCTTTTTTCACCATATTAATTATTAATTATTAATTATCATTATTCTTGTAAATAAAATCGTATTAATTAATTAGGTTAATTTTAGTTTAAATTTTAATGCTCTTCTTAATAAATTAAAAAATAACTAGAATTAGGGTTAATTAACTAGGTTTTAATTCCAATTTAATTCTTCTTATTAAAAATCCCTAAATACAAAAAAAAACCTCAAAAAAAATCTTTTTTTCTTTTTATTTTAATTAATTGGTTAATCATAATTTAATTTCGTTAAAAAGGGTCCAACGCCCTCATATTCGATAATAATTCCAATTCGCGCATTTATTTCTTTTCTTATAACTTTTATGTAATTCTCCCAAAGCCGTGTAAATTAAACATTTATATTTCTCGCATCTTTATTTTATGTCAAATCGGGTCCTGGATTAAATTTGGCGATGTGGACCCGCGCCTTTGTAATAGTTTAGGAACTTTATATTTCTCGCAACTTTTTAACTGTTAATAATTGCATGCAAGAATGAATGAAAAAATAAAAACAAAAGCGTAGATCACCCATGACATGAACAAGACAAAAATAAATGAACACGACACACAAATCACACACCACCCCTAGGGTACGCCTCACTGTTGCCTTGCCCTCGAAAGGTGATCGTCGAGTAGAGGATGTCTTAGTAAGTCCTCATGATCCGGGAACCTGGCATGAGGGTAGCTTCTAAGGTGTCTTCCTATTGCTCTGGTGGTCACCACGTCCCGAACCTTCGAATTGACCCGAACACCTCCAACGGTGGTGCTACCTACCTCTCAATGGTGGGATGGCACTACTTTAAAGGACATTTACACAGACGAATTTCTTAGGGTAGGTATACGACTCTAGATACTTGCTCTAAATTCAAAACAAATTCAAAAATACTTTTCACACCGACACCTTTTCAAAAAGCTTTCGAAAGCAACTTTTCAAACACTCTTGAGGACCGATACAAGAGTCGAACTGAAATTTTCAAAGAAACTTTTTAAAAACCCACAGTTGAAAAGCAAACAAACCATTTTTGAAAACACAAGTGAGCAAGTATCTAAGAGCCCATGGATAACCATGGATAGAAAGGGTGCTAACACCTTCCCTTTCTATAACTTACCTCCCGAACCGAGAGCAATCTCTATAAGGAATTTTTATGTGCTTTTGTCCTTTCCATTTGGAGAAAATAAAAGACGGTGGCGACTCTTTCTTACCGCGACATTTCGCGAACCAGCGTTAAACAGTCAGTTCCAGATCCACCGATCACAGAACTGGCGACTCTGCTGGGGATTTTACTTAAAGTGAGGTGTACCTTATGGTAGTTCATAACTGTGTTTTCAATTGTATTGATTTGCTTGCTTTAAAATTGTGGGTTGCATGGGAGTTACATAGATCCTAACCCGGATCTGGGGATACCCTATTTAGGTAGCATAAGCTGTGAGGGACATGTCCGGCATAGACCGACACGGGTGAAGCAGTGGCTACGTTGGTGTGGCACCTTGGTCTGTACCGATATCCCTTGTGTCGCAACGAGGAGAATATGGGTCTTCTGAGGAGTCATTAAGCACCAACAGACCTTAGAACCTTAATTGACACAACTTGGCCATTAGAACAGTAGCAGTATGCTACGCCCATTGAGGCTAAACTCTTGTGATGGTTCTGGCCGCAAGAAAAGATTGCGATGCTGGAGTTATGATCGATTGAGGGTAGTCAATGATATTGGGATCCTCTAAGAACCCGATTACTTTGATAGGACAGGTATGAACCAACAAACTGAAAGAGGGTAATACCTAGACCTCATGCGGTCCTAAACTTTAAGGGTCTGTCTTGTGTGACTTGTGTGCCTTACCATGTTTGCCTTTGTATCTATTTGTGGTGTGCTTTATCATAACATCATAACATCATGATCATTGCATGCATCCTGCATAAGGACTGACCATTTCAAAGACAAGAGGGTTTCACCTTTGCTCTATTTTGTAGGACACCATGATGCTTGTGCGAAGGAATACTATCCGGTTCAACTTTGTTCACTCACCTGAGTTGCTTGAAGAGTTGGTTAGCAGAATTCCAAATACCACTTCCTTCATTCAGAGGCATGGTTCTCTTCTCAGTTTAGTCACTGCAAAGCGGGATCAACAGTTGATGAGTGTTCTGACCCAGTTCTATGACCCTCTGTACCAGTGCTTCACCTTTCAAGACTTCCAGCTGGTCCCTACCCTGGAAGAGTTCTCTGATTTGCTTGGTATCCCTATCTTGGATCAGACTCCCTTTACTGGCTGGGAAAAGACCCTCAGGCTTGAGGAGGTTGCTGCAGCTCTTCCCTTGACACATCAAGAGGTAATGGACAACTGGGTAACTAGAAGCGGAGTTAAGGGTTTCTTGGCCAAGTTTCTGATTGGTAAAGCTAACAGCTTCTGGAACGACCTGGACTTTAGGGCATATGAAGACATCTTGGCTCTATTAATCTATGGGTTAGTTTTGTTTCCTAATCCTGACAACTTCATCAATGTCACTGCCATAAGGATCTTTATGTCTCAGAATCCTGTACCCACTCTCTTGGGTGACATCCTACAACAACTTCATGCTCGTACTGCCCGAAGACGAGGAACCCTGTGGTGTTGTATCCCTTTGTTGGTGAGGTGGTTTATTTCGCACCTCCCTAAGTTCGTACTGAAGAACCAAGGAGGAAGAGGTTGGGCTCATAGGTTAATGTCTCTCACCGATAAAGACATCATTTGGACTTGCAGAGGTTTGGATGAGATAGCTGTTATTGATCGATGCGGGGAATACCCTAATGTTCCTCTGATTGGTACCCAAGGAGGAATCTCTTACAATCCATGTCTAGCTCTCCGTCAGTTTGGAAGAGCCAGAAGAGCAGGGCCTCATGAAATGTTGGTGCCTCACATCAGTTTTGAGTTTCAAGTGGATAGTGACGAGCTGCGTCGTAGGTTCATCAAGGCTTGGGACAAAGTTCATAAAGTTGACCCACAAGAGTTAGGTCCAAAGACTTCTTTACCTATGAAAGCCTACTACAAATGGGTTCGCATCCGTGCTCAGAAGTTAGGTATGCCATACGAAGCCGTCAGACCTATCATTCTTGAGTATCCTGACAAAGATGGTGTTCCTCCAACTGTCCTTCCTCCTCAGATACCTACTGATTATGAGACATTAAAGAGGTCTTGGTCGCAACTGCGAGAAGAACGGGATTCTTACCGGGAAAAGTGCAACGAGCAGGAATTGAAGATCCAGAAGTTGACAAAGCAGTTGGAGAATGAGCGAGCTCTGAATGCTTACATCCGTACTGAGAAGAGGAGACCATGGGATCAATAAGGAGCTCTGGATGTTCTTTTACAGTTTTATTTCCCTTTTCAGTATTTCCTTTCATGTAACGCCTAAGGGCAACCTGTTGAACAATTTAAGTTTCAAAGTTGAATCTAATGAAGTGTGTTCCTTTTTGTTTACAAAGTTGATTCCCGGTTGTCTTTGAAAACATAAATCATACGCATTCCATTCATCATGTGCATAGTAGGTTTTCTTCTTTTCAGGTTGCTTACTGTTCTTCGCTGTTTATTTCAGCATCATGAATCCTGACTCATCATCAACCGAGATGTCCATCAAGGCTCTTCAGGCGCAGAATGCGCAATTTCAGGAACTAATCATGGGTTTGGCTCAGGGCCAAGAAGAGCTGAAGGCTCTGCTCCTGAAGAAAGAGAAGAAGAAGAAGAGGAGAACTGTCCTTTTCAACTCGGGCCGAAGGTTTGGCAACACTCTGCAAAATGAAGAGGTTGGTTCTTCTATAGGCAAGAGCAGTCCCCAAGGGGGAAAAGGTCCTAGTCCGGTAGTCTCTGACAACGAGACTGATTTTGATGAGGAACAGTACCCTCCTGCAGAAGACTGGTATAAGCAGTTGGAAGACAGACTGAATGCTATGGAGATCCAACAAGTGCCTGGGTTGGATTTCGGAGATTTGGGTTTGTCTACTGGTGTGATCATTCCTCATAAGTTCAAAGCACCATCTTTTACCAAATATGACGGGGCGTCTTGTCCCAAGCTACATCTCAGATCCTACGTGCGGAAGATTCAACTGTACTTAGTGGACAAAAACTTGTGGATCCACTTCTTCCAGGAGAGTCTTTCAGGGACTCATCTCGAATGGTTCTATCAGTTGGATGGGACCAAGGTTCGTAACTAGGAGGAGTTGGCTACTGCTTTCTATAAGTAGTATCAATATAATGCCGACCTTGCTCCTACACGTACCCAACTCCAGGGTATGTCGCTAGGGTCAAGTGAAGGTTTTAAAGAGTACGCCCAGAAGTGGAGGGATCTGGCTGGCAGGGTGAAGCCTCCGTTGACTGACCGGGAGTTGGTAGACATGTTCTTGGGGACCCTATCTGGGCCATTTTTCAACCATCTTATCGGTAACTCATCTGTAGGGTTTACTGATCTTATTCTGACTGGAGAGAGAATAGAGGCTGGGATGAAGTCTGGCAAAATTCAGAAGGGTGCATCTGCAAGTTCTGAGAAAAAGCCCTTCAAGAAGGAGGCCAGTGCGGTATATGGGTCTAGAAGACAAGAGAAGCCTGAGCGCCGCCAATCTGTCAATGCGGTGATGATTGCTAAGCCTACTTCCGCTCCTCGGCAAACCAACCCTCCAAGGGCTGAAAGACCCAGAAGGGAGTTTACCCGTTTGAGTATGACTTTATCGCAAATCTTGCCGCAGTTGCTGTCCACCAATCTAGTGACCGTCAGGGAGGCCCCAAAAGTTGTGAACACTGCCTCTCTGAAATACAATCCAAATTCCCGCTGTGCTTATCACTCTGATAGCCCGGGGAATTCCACTGATGACTGTTGGGCCTTAAGGAACAAGCTGCAGGACCTTATTGATGCGAAGGAGGTACAGTTTGAGGCATCTGAGAAGCCTAATGTAATGACAGCTCCCCTGCCTGCTCATGGAGTGAATGCTATTAGGGACGAAGGTGAAGTGGATGAAGCTGAGTTTGATAGCTGGATTTACCCGGCAACCGACAGTGGACCTAGCAATTGGAGTGCAAAAGACAATCTACCTGTTTCTCTTGTTACTGAGTAATGAATTCCTATGTTTTGTTATTTGTAATAAACAATTAAAACTCTATGGCCCGGTGTCTTACCCGGGGCACCGTGGCTTCATTTGTGAGGGCATATAAATTGTCATTTCATATATCATAAATAAAAATCTTGGACGTTTTCTCGCATTTCAAATCTTATGCTCCTTTTCTGTCTTTCCTTCCTTTATATATTTCAAAATAGTTGTATTTACACACACTCACTCATACAGGTTTCAATCCACTCTGGATCTCACTGGTAACGACTCTGCTACTGCCAGTTATGACTTCGAAAATCCGATCAACTTAGCCGAAGACGAAGGTGAAGATGATTGCGAAGTACCTGGCGAGCTGGCAAGACTGTTGCTCCAGGAAGAGAGGGCAATTCAACCACACGAAGAGCCAGTGGAAACAATAAACCTGGGTACTGATACAGACAGAAAGGAGGTAAAAATTGGTGCCAACCTAGAGCTCAGCGTGAAGCAACGGTTGACTCAGATGCTACATGATTATATGGAGATCTTTTCCTGGTCCTACGAAGACATGCCCGGGTTGGATACCGATATTGTGGTCCATCACTTGCCTACTAAGGAAGACTGCCCTCCGGTTAAGCAAAAGGTCCGTCGTATGCGTCCAGAGATGTCTGAGAAGATCAAAGCCGAGGTTATGAAACAGTTTGATGCCGAGTTCCTTGCAGTGACTTCTTACCCTCAGTGGGTTGCTAATGTGGTGCCGGTACCAAAGAAGGACGGTAAGGTCAGAATGTGTGTCGACTACAGGGATCTGAATAGGGCCAGCCCCAAAGATGACTTCCCCCTACCTCACATTGATGTCCTGGTTGACAATACGGCTCAGCATAAGGTGTTCTCTTTCATGGATGGTTTTTCAGGTTACAATCAGATCAAGATGGCCCCTGAAGATATGGAAAAGACTACCTTTGTTACTCAGTGGGGCACCTTCTGCTACAAAGTCATGCCTTTTGGACTGAAGAACGATGGGGCAACCTACCAACGTGCCATGGTTGCTTTATTTCATGACATGATCCATCATGAGATAGAAGTGTATGTTGACGACATGATCGCAAGGTCCCAGACTGAGGAAGAGCACCTAGATCATCTGCAGAAATTGTTTGACCGTCTGAAGTTGTACAAGCTGAGGTTGAACCCGAACAAGTGCACCTTCGGGGTAAGATCTGGAAAGTTGCTAGGCTTCGTTGTAAGTGATAAGGGTATTCAAGTGGACCCTGCCAAGGTTAAAGCTATTCAAGAGATGCCAGTTCCTAAGACAGAGAAGGAAGTCAGAGGCTTTTTAGGACGCCTGAATTACATTGCTCGATTCATCTCACACCTAACTGCTACCTGTGAGCCAATCTTCAAGCTGCTGAAGAAAGATCAGGTAGTACGTTGGAACGATGAATGTCAGGCTACTTTTGACAAAATCAAAGAGTATCTCCAAGAACCACCCATCCTTATGCCACCGGTTGAAGGGAGACCTCTGATATTATACCTGACAGTACTTGACAACTCAATGGGGTGTGTGCTGGGGCAGCATGACGAGTCTGGCCGAAAAGAGCATGCCATTTATTACCTTAGCAAAAAGTTTACCGACTGTGAGACCCGATACTCACTGTTTGAGAAAACTTGCTGCGCTTTGGTATGGGCTGCTCGCCGGCTGAGACAGTATATGCTGACTCATACTACCTTGTTGATCTCAAAGATGGATCCTATAAAGTACATATTTGAAAAGCCTGCTCTGTCTGGGAGAATAGCAAGATGGCAAATGATCTTGACGAAATACGACATTCAGTACACAACCCAGAAAGCCATCAAGGGAAGTGTATTGGCAGACCACTTGGCACATCAGGCTGTAGACGACTATCAGTCAATGAACTTCGAATTTCCAAACGAGAGCATCATGATAGTCACTGATTGTGAAGTACCTGGACCGGATGAAGGACCTGAGGAAGGATCCCGATGGTCTATGCACTTTGACGGAGCCTCCAATGCTTTGGGTAACGGTATCGGCGCTGTGATAATATCCCCTCAAGGTACTCATACTCCACTCACTGCCCGGCTATGTTTCAACTGCACCAACAACATGGCGGAGTATGAGGCATGCATCATGGGTCTCCAAGCTGCGATTGACTTAAGGATCAAGTTTCTGAGTGTCTTCAGAGATTCCGCTCTTGTGATCAATCAGATCAATGGAGAGTGGGATACGAAACATCCGAATCTTATTCCTTACAGAGAATGTGTGTTGACATTGGTCCCCCACTTCACAGAGATAACCTTTGAACATTTCCCAAGAGAGGAGAATCAGCTGGCGGACGCGTTAGCTACAATGTCTTCTATGTTCAAGGTCAAATGGGACAATGAGGCTCCCCGGATCATCATCTGGAAACTGGATGAACCGGCATACTGTTGTGATCTCGAGACTGAATTGGTGACTGAGAAGCCTTGGTACCATGAGGTGAAGAGATATTTGGAAGCTCAGGAATACCCTGAAGGTGTGTCTGTCAATGATAAAAAGTTTCTGAGAAGGTTCGCAGCGAAGTTCTTCCTTAGTAACAGCATTCTGTACAAGCGAAACCATGATTCGACCTTACTGCGTTGTGTGGATAAGACTGAAGCAGAAAGGATCATGGAAGAGCTACATGAAGGGACCTTCGGAACACACTCCAGTGGACACACTATGGCGAAGAAAATCCTTCGGGCAGGGTATTTTTGGTCCATAATGGAAGCTGACTGCTACCAACACTCTCGGACATGCCATAAATGCCAGATATATGCAGACAAGGTGCATGTTCCTCCAGTTCCTCTAAATGTCCTGACTGCGCCTTGGCCATTTGCAATGTGGGGCATAGATATGATCAGTGAGATTAAACCTACGGCATCCAACGGGCATCGCTTCATTCTGGTGGCGATTGACTATTTCACGAAGTGGGTCGAAGCAGCTTCCTACGCTACGGTAACCAAGACTGTTGTGGCACGGTTCATTCGGCACAACCTGATCTGTCGATACGGCGTCCCTGAAAGGATCATTACAGACAACGGTACCAATCTCAATAACAAGATGATCACTGAGCTTTGTGAGCAGTTTAAGATACAGCACCATAATTCTTCTCCTTACAGACCGGAGATGAATGGGGCTGTAGAAGCAGCAAATAAAAACATTAAGAAAATCATGCAGAAGATGACAGTGACTTACAAAGATTGGCACGAGATGTTACCGTTCGCTCTACATGGGTACCGTACCTCAGCCAGGACGTCAACCGGGGCAACTCCTTTCTCCTTGGTCTACGGTATGGAGGCAGTCTTACCGATCGAAGTGCAAATACCCTCTCTCCGGATAATGAAGGATGCAAATCTGAACGAAGATGATTGGATCCAGACACGACTTGATCAGCTAAACCTTATTGATGAAAAGAGACTCGCTGCTATCTGTCATGGTCAGACGTACCAAAAACGGATGATCAGGGCATTTAACAAAAAGGTCAGACCACAAGAATATCAAGTTGGGGATCTGGTAATCAAGCGAATCATCCTTCCTCAGAGTGATCCAAGGGGCAAATGGACCCCTACGTACGAAGGGCCATTTGTGGTTAAACATGTGTTCTCAGGAGGAGCCATGATTCTAACCAACATGGATGGTGACGACCTTCCTCACCCCGCCAATGCAGACATAGTAAAAAGATACTACGCATAAAAAAGACCCGCTAGGATGACATGCCTAGGCAAAAATTAGGGCTTCCCGGTGAACCAAAAGGGTTCGGGCAAAATGAAGGGATGAAATGAAAAAATCTGTACACCTGGCAAGTCGAAAACCTGAAAAGGCGGCTTGGGCAAAAATGGGTATCCCGGTGGACTGAAAACCCGAAAGGGCGGTCTAGGCAAAAGTTAGGGATAAAGCGTAATACTATGTCTCATTGGATCACTTTGCATCCAGAATCCGGTATCTACATCGAGTTTAGACGGCATCAATCAGTCAGCTTCATCTTCAACTAAGGTCATCAAGTGATGAGACGCTCGGAGATATAAGGGCAATAGCAGAGTTGAAACCCAGTGGGATCATTCATTTCACACAGCTGTTTTATTTTCTCTTGTAAAAAATTGTATAAACTCTTTTCTGGCGGCGTCCTCTTACTAGGACGTCAGCCTCTTGTATATAAACGCCTATTTTACAGGCAAATTCAAAAATCAATATAAATATACTTTTCAGTAAAATTGCCCATTGTTTTTCCTTTTCTGTTTTGTTTTGCGAAGAACGTCCAAGGTTCAATTTGTGATATATGCATTGACAATAATTTGCTAACTCATGAATATTTGCATACGAAACAAAGGATTAATTACAGGTAACATTAGAAACAGGGGCAATAAAGAGTTGTCTAAGCGATCTAATTGCTCTGTCCATCAAGGTATCAAGGTAGGTTCAGCTTAAGAACATAACCAGATATCTCAAATTCCCCAGAGAGTGAGCCAGCAAGTCCGTGCACTCTCCCCGAGCAAAGTTACAATCAAACCTTAAGAAAGTTGGGTATCCTCCCGCAGAGCTCAACATTCCCCAGCAGTATATATGCATTCTTAACAAGCATCCCCGGCAATCTTGGTCTAAAGATTGTTCCCCGGCGGTATATCCAACATTCAATGGAGTCACTTCCCTGATACAACTCAAACTTCCCCAGGAGAGTCCAATCCAGTTTCCCCAGGAAAAGTTGGAATCCATTTCCCCAAGCAGTAAGCTTATCCCCAGTAGATTCTGGAAGCTTATCCTCACAGAGCACGAATGCGTCTCCCGGCTTTATTCAAAGAGTTATTTCCATACTGGGATATAACTGGGTTATCCTCAGCCAAAAGCCACGGAAAGATCGTTCTCGGCGAAGTCTTCTTACCCCCAGCGAAGTCTATTAACACTTCCAACACAACAATGGTATCCCCAGCGAAGTTACCATCAACATTTCAGCAAAGTATCTCTCTCCCCACAGAGTATTGCTTCCCAGAAAGATCGCTAGAGTACTTTCCTCCCCGCAGAGTAATCCATTCGCCAAGTTCATTCCCCAACGGAGCCATCTTCTCCTACCGGTATTCTTGCAACTATCATCCCCAGCGGAGGCAAAGATCTATTCTTCAACATCAGCCCAGGAGTGACTTCCCGGCACCCGTCAAGGATTTATTTTCCTGAGACGAAAACATACATTCATAAACATCACATACATCATTCTAGCATGCATATATGCATCATATCTCACAAATCTCATTTATATTGAGAACATCATTGCTTGATCCATATCATGCATTGCATATGACTGACCTTTACCTTTCAGGAAAGATTCAGTTAAGTTCTCAACTATATTTCAAGACCTAGACCGGTTCAGTTAAATCGACCCTAAGATTTTACTGTTCTTCTCTGGTTCAGTCAGATCGACCCTAAGATCTCCCTGTTTCTTATCCAGTTGAAGATTTCAAGACCTAGACCGGTTCAGTTAAATCGACCCTAAGATTTTTCTGTTTCTTATCCAGTCCAAGGCCTTCTCTGGTTCAGTCAGATCGACCCTAAGATCTCCCTGTTTCTTATCCAGTTGAAGATTTCAAGACCTAGACCAGTTCAGTTAAATCGACCCTAAGATTTTTCTGTTTCTTATCCAGTCAAAGGCCTTCTCTGGTTCAGTCAGATCGACCCTAAGATCTCCCTGTTTCTTATCCAGTTGAAGATTTCAAGACCTAGACCGGTTTAGTTAAATCGACCCTAAGATTTTACTGTTTCTTATCCAGTCAAAGGCCTTGTCTGGTTCAGTCAGATCGACCCTAAGATCTCCCTGTTTCTTATCCAGTTGAAGATTTCAAGACCTAGACCGGTTCAGTTAAATCGACCCTAAGATTTTTCTGTTTCTTATCCAGTCAAAGGCCTTCTCTGGTTCAGTCAGATCGACCCTAAGATCTCCCTGTTTCTTATCCAGTTGAAGATTTCAAGACCTAGACCGGTTCAGTTAAATCGACCCTAAGATTTTTCTGTTTCTTATCCAGTCAAAGGCCTTCTCTAGTCCAGCTAAATCGACCCCTAACAGATTTTCCTGATAAAGACTCAGTAGAAGACATCCAAGATTCTCTCAGCGTTACTGTTGAGGTTGAAGTCGCCCAAGATTCTCTCAGCGTTTCTGTTGAGGTAGTAATCGTCCAAGATTCTCTCACCGTTCCTGTTGAGGTAGTAACCATCCCTGGTTCATTCATGACCTTTTGAAGCTCCAGATCCAGCTCCTGTAACCAGTCAGGACACATCTATACAAAGAATTTGAAGACCAGCTCCTGTAACAGGTCAGGTAATCATTTTCTTTTGCAGGTACGCAAGTTCTCGCTAAGGAATCTCTTACGCGATCGACATCCAGATGGCATCTATAAGCCCATCCACCATCCATCATCTCTCAGCATGGCATCTATAAGCCCATCATCCTATCCATCAATCTCCAAATGGCATGTATAAGCCCATTCCGCCATCACACTGCTACTATGTGAGCGCAAATTTCTGGGCACTCTAGTGTTCAATCATCTTCCACCTTCGGATTACGAAAGGCACGTCAGCCAATCTGCATCCTCAGGTCTAAGAAGATTGAACAGGGGCAACTGTTGTACCCCAAAATTTGCCCTCCCATATTCTTCAAAATTTGCCAAGTCAAAGCTTCAAAATCTCCCCAAGGGTTGCACAGTTCAAGGACCTCCTAATAGTCAAAAATTAGGGTTTTGGTTCTGGCAAAGTAAATGAAGTTTACAAGGGTTCAATCAAGTCCCACATGCTTATGAACATTGTCAAGTATCCTCATGTCAAGTTTCAAGACTCACAGCACAAAATTGCACAGTCAAAAACCCTAATTGCCCTACAGTCAACTGCAGGGGCAAAATGGTCATTTGACAAACAAAAAGTTCAAATTTTTGGTCAACATCTCATTTTGAAGCCACAAACATCATTTGATCAATTCTTGATCATGATTCTCAAAGCTTGGCTCAAAAAGTCTCAAGATGCAAAAGTTTCCATATTTGGACAGTTGAAAAAGTCAACTGTAACTTGACCAAGGCATAACTTCCACATGGTTTATCAGAAAAATTCCATCCAAAGCTCATTTTGAAGAGAAAGACATTTCCTACAACTCCTCTTCACACTTCAAGTCCAAGAAATGCTCTCACAAAAAGTTATCAGTTTCAACATTATAGGTCATTTTCAAAAGTCAACAAAAAGAGACTTTAAGTCAAAGGCCATAACTTGATATTGGTAAATCAAAATGACATGGGACCAAAGGCATTGGTTAGAGGACTTCAAGACCTTTCCAAAATGTCAAAGAACATGATCGAATCTTAAAAATTGAGCAAGATATGCCTTGTGGAAGTTGGGAAATTTTTGGGTATTTTGAAAAGTCAACTTTGCTTCAAATGTCTTAAAATTGCTAATGGGCCACATTTTCTTCCAAAATTCATCATCCAAAGCATGTGCACGACCATTTGGCCCAAAGGGAATTTGTTCATCATTTTTATTTATTTATTTGAATTTTTAATTGCTAATAATTCATTTAATTAATTAAAATAAGTGAAAAATACCAAAGTAAGCTTTTTAAATCTTTTTATGCATGAAATATCTTCAAGATTTCGTGCATAATCAGATAGGGAAAGAATCAAGTTGATTGGACATGATTGGTATCAAATATGCATGAAAAAAGATTTGAAAATATATGCATAAAAATCAAATATCTTGTACATCAATGCAAAGGTTTTTTTGGATCCAAATCTTTACCCTAATCATTCCATACATAAGTAGGATGCAAACCCTAGTGCTAGAGACCTCCAGGCTGCGCCAGAAAACAAGAACAAAGTTTGCATTTTTTGTGAAAATTCCAAAACTGAAAACGTGGTTCCAAAGCATTTCAAGGCAAGAAAATTGTTCCATTGCATTCCTGAGGCTTCAGGGAACGTGCCTGAATCAAAACCATCATCCCTAACATCAAGAACTGGTAACTAGAAGTCAGACTGTGTCACTTTTTTTGCATAATCGTATTTCATCACTCATGCCATGATTTTGAATTCTAATGCTTGTTTTGTGTTAATCTTATCATTCTGAAGCTAACTATATTGTTCAATTGAGTTTTGCTTGCCCATACGCGATTTCGCCATGGAAGATTGTTAGGGTTTCAGAAACCTTGAATTGGGGTTTCTCAGTTATGGAAAAATCAGGACACGAGACTTAGACCATTAAAATCAGGACCTTCAAACGAACTCAATGCTTAGGTCGCGATTAATTTATGACCAAAGGATTTCTAATCGCTATTTTTGTATGCAGCGCTTAGTGGGGGTTTAAAACCCCCGCTATTCAATCTGTTTTTGTTTCAGATACAACGCACAGATGGAGAAGACGGTGATGTGTAAGGCGATGGTTGGTGAATTTGAATTTCGCGCGGAAAAATGCCACTAACGCTTGTTTTATCTTATAATAATTATTTGTCATATAATATACAAAGTGCGTTGGTAGCTCAGCTGGCAGGCGTGTAATTTGGTAAGCAGCAGGACCTGGGTTCGATCCCAGGTCCCCCTCCCTTTCCCTATATTTTTCTTCTAACCATGTTCCTGTGCAGCTTGCTCCCTGATGACCATCATACGCCCATAATCTCAATATGCCACACGTCCCACTGCGTCCATCCTATGGCCAGGATTCAAAGCCTAAGATATGTCTCAGTCAATGAAGCCACACGCTAGCATGAAAAGTCAACAAGGCCTCCAAAGGTGGGCCAGGATTACTGACTTATACCTCCAATTTGGGGACAGAACCCCCCATGGTTTGCTCTTTTATCTTTTTTGTATTTTTTTTATTATTTTTGTTTTAATTAGTTTTAATGTAATTCTTTAAATTAATTTATTTTCATAAAATATAAAAATAATAGAAAAAAATCAGAAAGACAAAAATAAAAAAACATTTTATTTAAATGTTATTTTTTTGTAAATAAAACCTTTATTAATTGATTTAGTTTTAAATTCTAGGCATAATTTTAAACATTTTTTTAATAAACTTAAAAATTATAGAATTAGGATTTTAAGCACTTTTATCTTTTTTTCCTTTTTTCACCATATTAATTATTAATTATTAATTATCATTATTCTTGTAAATAAAATCGTATTAATTAATTAGGTTAATTTTAGTTTAAATTTTAATGCTCTTCTTAATAAATTAAAAAATAACTAGAATTAGGGTTAATTAACTAGGTTTTAATTCCAATTTAATTCTTCTTATTAAAAATCCCTAAATACAAAAAAAACCTCAAAAAAAAATCTTTTTTTCTTTTTATTTTAATTAATTGGTTAATCATAATTTAATTTCGTTAAAAAGGGTCCAACGCCCTCATATTCGATAGTAATTCCAATTCGCGCATTTATTTCTTTTCTTATAACTTTTATGTAATTCTCCCAAAGCCGTGTAAATTAAACATTTATATTTCTCGCATCTTTATTTTATGTCAAATCGGGTCCTGGATTAAATTTGGCGATGTGGACCCGCGCCTTTGTAATAGTTTAGGAACTTTATATTTCTCACAACTTTTTAACTGTTAATAATTGCATGCAAGAATGAATGAAAAAATAAAAACAAAAGCGTAGATCACCCATGACATGAACAAGACAAAAATAAATGAACACGACACACAAATCACACACCACCCCTAGGGTACGCCTCACTGTTGCCTTGCCCTCGAAAGGTGATCGTCGAGTAGAGGATGTCTTAGTAAGTCCTCATGATCCGGGAACCTGGCATGAGGGTAGCTTCTAAGGTGTCTTCCTATTGCTCTGGTGATCACCACGTCCCGAACCTTCGAATTGACCCGAACACCTCCAACGGTGGTGCTACCTACCTCTCAATGGTGGGATGGCACTACTTTAAAGGACATTTACACAGACGAATTTCTTAGGGTAGGTAGACGACTCTAGATACTTGCTCTAAATTCAAAACAAATTCAAAAATACTTTTCACACCGACACCTTTTCAAAAAGCTTTCGAAAGCAACTTTTCAAACACTCTTGAGGACCGATACAAGAGTCGAACTGAAATTTTCAAAGAAACTTTTTAAAAACCCACAGTTGAAAAGCAAACAAACCATTTTTGAAAACACAAGTGAGCAAGTATCTAAGAGCCCATGGATAACCATGGATAGAAAGGGTGCTAACACCTTCCCTTTCTATAACTTACCTCCCGAACCGAGAGCAATCTCTATAAGGAATTTTTCTGTGCTTTTGTCCTTTCCATTTGGAGAAAATAAAAGACGGTGGCGACTCTTGCTTACCGCGACATTTCGCGAACCAGCGTTAAACAATCAGTTCCAGATCCACCGATCACATTCTCCAATATAACTCTTCAGGTTTAAGAAGATTGAACAGAGACAACTGTTGTACCCCAAAACTTTCCCTCTCATGTCTCAAGGGACCATCCTGGACTCTTAGAATTACTTCAGTCAAGTTTCAAGCCTCAAATCACAATTTTCTAAGAAGAATCATTCAAATTATCAAAAGGGGGCAAAATGAGCAAAATCGGAGTTTCAGTTGGAAAAAGTCAACCGGACACTAAAAAAGTCAAACTTTGACTTTTTGACCAAATTTGAGTCCCAAAAATCACATTATGTCAAGACATCCAAAAATATGAAATTTGATCATCAAAAATCAAGAGAATCATAAATCCAACTTTGCAAGACTTTGAATTTTTTCTAAGTATTTTCTATACTTGGTTAATTCATTTACTTCATGACATCTTTTACTACAATTCCAAATAATTCAAAATGATGCAAGTAATTCAAGTTATTATAAAGTGGCATTTTTGCAAAATTACAATTTCTAAAACTATGTCTTGTTTGAATTTTCTCAAAACCTTGCCACAATATTTTTCCCTTGATATAATGTGCATAAAATATTCCACAAGACCAAATTTGTTTCATGCTACAAATTATATTGTCCAATTTGAACAAAGTTTGATATGCTACATTACCACAACACCCCAAAACCTGCTCTATTGCTGCCCTACAAGAAACCTTGTGTTATGCTGCACAACAAGTATGCATATGTTGTCCTATACAGTCCAAAACTGCTCTATGCAGTCTGCCCCAACCTGCATCATAACAGTCCCAAAATTGCACCAAAATGGCAAAAGAAAATTGTGTGAAGAAAGTATCAAAACAGTAGGCAAAAACAATTCAAAATAACTTATTTTGTTTCCCCCCTAAACCTCAGTCAAGGGTCTACAAAAAGAGCAGTCTCATAAGACACAAAAGGGATTATTTCGGAGGCAGGAAATTTGGGTGAGAGAATAGAGATTTATTAAGCAGAAAAACAAGTATCCTTTGTAACCTTGACTCATTAATTTTAAAACCAACACCAGTCCTTACTCAAAAAACAAGACCCCAACCCATTACTCCATCATACAAACTCTCCCTTAAGCTAAACACCTTATCACATACAAAGATTGTCCAAACATAAAACAGTCCCTGCAGTGCTATCATTTTCACCCTCAAAACACCAAAAACATTACAGTATAGTCTAACTTAATTTCAACAGTCCGGAGCAGCTTTCTGAAGATACATCAGGGCCATCATAGCATTTGGAAAAACATTCAGATTTAAAACAGTTAGTGCGGCCCCAAAGGTAAGTCTTCCTGACTTGATATCTTTTCACACATCATTGATGATTTGCTTTTGAAGATAAGATATAGTGTTTTATTATCCCTTTGAACTAGTCATTTGCTTATTATTTAATCTTATCAAATCATTTGATGTTTATGTTTATCCATCATATGCTGTAAACTAACTTGTACAGACAAGAAAAACCATGTTTAAGGCAAAAAATGCAGGATGAGTTGACACGTACCCACATGCGTCGACCCTTTCTAGGTGAAAAACAGAGTATGAGTCGACACATAGCCTTATGCATTGACTCATACTGTAAAAAAATTTCCAAAATAGAAATGTGAAAGATGTTTGGGTCGACACATATGCGTTTGGAATCGATACAAGAAGAAGTATGAGCCGACATATCTCAGTATGCATCGACTCATACTGAGTTTGGGTCAGATTTTACAGGGACGAGGAAAAGCTATGTGTCGGTGCATAGCAGCATGGGTCGACACATAGCAGTTCAAAATGTTTTTTTTCCTTTGTTTTGCACTGTTTTTACATTGTTTTCATTATTATTCGATATGGTTGTAATATTCCAGTTTCCACTTCATCCCCATTGTTAATTTGTACCCCATCCCCCTAAAGTGATGTAATAGCTTAGGATTTATTTTCTGCATTTTTACTTGCTTTCATATATTGCTAGTAATTAGGATGTATGGCAAGATAAAATCAACAAGTAGATAACCTTTCAAATACAATACAAAATGCATGCAAACTAACACACTTGCACACTAGCATCTCTAGGGTAATCTCATTTGGTTTCCTTTCAGAAAATAGTCATGTCCCTCGAATATGGAACATTTTAGCAAAGACCCTTCGATAAAAAAAGATCGTAGTCCCTCGATGACCCTCGATGTTGCCTCCGGTAAAACGATCTAGTCCCTAAAATGACATTGCTAAAACGTCACATAGGTTTCTTTCTATGATTATACAAACGTCCCACACCTGTCCCTTCACATCCAACGATGGGGCTTCTTACCAAAACAATGGTAAGATAGCCACATCTAAAGGAGAAGGAAAAGAACGTTTAAGATCTCTCGAGTAGGTAGATTCGCTCCTAGTTACTCGCTCGTTCACAAAAAAAAAACATTTTACACACTAACACTTCCATTTCAAAAACATTTTCAAAAAGATAAAACATTTTGTATACGTTCTTATAGAGACGAGAACCATTGCAAAATATCTTTTCGAAAACCACTTTCCAAAACACAATCCACAAACACATCTTTGGACTATCTTTCGAAACAAAACTTTGTACGCGTTCTTATAGAAACGAGAACCAATACAAAGAGATTTTTCAAAACACTTTCAAAGCCCACACCACAAGAACATTGTCAAAACAAAAGCAAGTGATCTAGCGAGTAACTAAGAGCCCATGGAAAACCATGGATGAAAAGGGTGCTAATACCTTCCCTTTTCATAATCTACCCCCCGAACTCAAGAGAACATCTCCAAAGGTCTTTCCTGTGCTTTTTCACCTTTCCTTTTTGGATAAAAGAAAAGTCGGTGGTGACTCTTGCTAAACCGAAACATCTGCAAACACAAACGCAAAACACCCAAGTCAGTTCTCCCACCGTATCACAAGAACAAAAAAATTTGTACACCCGACAAGTCAAAAACCTGAAAAGGAGGCTTGGGCAAAAAAGGGTATCCTGGTGGACTAAAAACCCGAAATGGCGGCCTAGGCAAAAGTTAGGGATGTAAAGCGTATCACTATGTCCCATTGGATCACCTTGCGATCAGACCTCAGTATCAACTATCAAGCTCGAACGGCACCGATCAATCTAATCAGCTTCGGATAAGCAGCAAAGTGATGAGACGCTCGAAGACATAGCGGCAATAGAAAAATTGAAACTCAATGGGATTGTTGCACATAGCTGTTTTTTTTTCGTTGTACGCAATATCGTATAGCTTCCATTTTTACGGAGGCGTTCACTTACTAGAGCGTCAGCTTCCTTGTATAAAAACGCATGTTATAGGCCAACTTCGAAAATTAATACAAGTCATTTTTTACAAAACCATTTGTTTTTCTTTTTCTGTTTTATTTTGCAAGAATTTCCAATGATTTATGCTTGACATATGCATTTGAATATGATTGCTGCTCACAAATATTTACATAGGAAACAGAAAGGCAGTTACTTTGTCCAGCAGGTACCAGGGCAGAGACAGCTTTGAAATACAGTCATTAGTACATACGCCCATGTGGCGCCTACACTCCCCACAGAGTAGAGGTAATTAAAGCATTGATATCAGTTTCCCCAAATAGGAAGTACTTTCCCCAACCGAATTTCATAATCGCAAGCAGGTCATAAAATTTTCTCCCGAACAGAGTTTATTTCTCTGAATACAGAAGCTCAATGCCCGACGGAGCTTATCCCTTCAGCTATGGAAGTCCATCCTCCAACAAATTCATTTCCCCGCAGAGTTATTCTCAAGTAGAGTCTCTCCCCGGCAGAATATCCGTAAACAAGGAGCAAATCTCCAGCATAGTCATCTTCGTTCACCATCCCTAGCGGAAGTAGAAGAACCACGGTTTTCTACAACAGTCGGGAATGCTATACTCTCCAGCAGCAGTCAGAGATTTATTTTCCCAGACTCGGATATGTCACAATAGCATCCCATGTTCATACATCATGACATACGCATACATATCGCATACATCATAATCTCATTTATTTTGAGAACATCATCCCACCATACATTTCATGCATCATATACGATTAATCATGTACCTTTTCAGGAAAGATGGTTATCATCAACAATTTCCAGCAGGTCCAATATTAGCTCCTAAAACTAAATAGAGTAATTATCTGCACGACCAAATGCAGCTTTACACAGGTTTGTCATGAAGCAATCTTACACGGATTTCTCGTATATACAGCTTCAACGGGTTTATTCTGAAAAATCTTACACGGGTCCCTTCTCATACATTTCCAAATGAAGTTTTACATGGACGCATCACAAAGCAACCTTATCCAGGTTCCTCCTGAAGTTTTACACGGACTTATCCCGAAGTAACCTTACCCAGGTTCCTCCTGAAGTTTTACACAGACTTAGCCCGAAGTAACCTTACCCAGGTTCCTTCCCATAAACCTTACTATCCAGGTTCCTTCTTATAGCCCTACTATCCAGGATTTCACCTCGAAGTAACCCTACTATCCAAGTTCCTTCTCATAGCCTTACTATCCAGGCTTTCACCTCGAAGTAACCCTAATATCCAGGTTCCTTCTCATAGCCCTACTATCCGGGCTTTCATCTTGAAGTAACCCTACGACCCAAGTTCCTTCTCATGGCCCTACTATCCAGGCTTTCATCTTGAAATAACCCTACGACCCAGGTTCCTTCTCATGGCCCTACTATCCAGGCTTTCACCTCGAAGTAACTCTACTATCCAGGTTCCTTCTCATAGCCCTACTATCCAGACTTTCACCTCGAAGTAACCCTACTATCTAGGTTCCTTCTCATAACCCTACTATCTAGGCTTTCACCTCGAAGTAATCCTACTATCCAGGTTCCTTCTCATAGCCCAACTATCCAGGCTTTCACCTCGAAGTAACCCTACTATCCAGGTTCCTTCTCATAGCCCTACTATCTAGGCTTTCATCTTGAAGTAACCCTACGACCCAGGTTCCTTCTCATGGCCCTACTATCTAGGCATTCACCTCGAAGTAACCCTACTATCCAGGTTCCTTCTCATAGCCCTATTATCCAGGATTTCACCTAGAAGTAACCCTACTATCCAGGTTCCTTCTCATAGCCCTACTATCCAGGCTTTCACCTTGAAGTAATTCTACTATCCAGGTTCCTTCTCATAGCCCTACTATCCAGGCTTTCACCTCGAAGTAACCCTACTATACAGGTTCCTTCTCATAGCCCTACTATACAATCTTTCATCTTGAAGTAACCCTACGACCCAGGTTCCTTCTCATGGACCTACTATCCAGGCTTTCACCTTGAACTAACCCTACTATCCAGGTTCCTTATCATAGCCCTACTATCCAGGATTTCACCTCGAAGTAACCCTATTATCCAAGTTCCTTCTCATAGCCCTATTATCCAGGCTTTCACCTCGAAGTAACCCTACTATCCAGGTTCCTTCTCATAGCCCTACTATCCAGGCTTTCATCTCAAAGTAACCCTATGACCCAAGTTCCTTCTCATGGCCCTACTATCCAGGATTTCATCTCGAAGAAACCCTACTATCCAGGTGCCTTCTCTCTTATCTCCAGAAAACAGTTTACAACACTGTAATACCTGGACCCGACCAGACACGGACGATTTCACATTTCCCCAATAAGTCGCTGTGCAGCCTGGACCCAGACCAAATTTGCAGTTTACTTCCACCTCCTCAATCAGGAGTTAATTCCCTCGTAGAGTAATGGACAATCGAAGCTCCTATACTCTATTTCCCAATACATAAATCAACATTCCCCGATGAAGTCCTCCTCAACAGCAGGTACAGGGATTCTCGCAAAGGAATCTTTTATGCGATTGATATCTTTTTTTGGATGGCATCTTTAAGCCCATCTCTAACGATTCTCTGTAAACTTCCAAATGGCATCTGTAAGCCCATTCTCGATATCACCAATCAGTATTACTTCATGCGAGTGCAAATTTCTGGGCACTCTAGTGCTCAATCATCTTCCATCTTCAGATCACGAAAGGCAGACCAGCCAATCTACATCCTCAGGTTTAAGAAGATTGAATAGGGTCAGCTGTTGTACCCCACAATTTTCCCTCTCATTTTACTCAAAACATACTCCTAGAGGTCCTTAACTTGCCAAATGATGCCTAAGGATTGACCAGACACATCCTCCTCTTAAGACAATGAGCCTCAAATTTGGGTTTCACTCCTCATCAAGATGGGTGAACTCCAAAGGTCTAAAATATTTTCCATGGTCTTAATATGTTCTCAAGACCATTCATGTCAATTTTCATGCCTCGCACAAGAAGTTTGCTCAGTCAACTGCTCAAATGCTTGAAAATCAACTATACTAGGTCAAAAGTCAATTCTGATCCTCATGCAGTCAAACTCCAAGATTTTTGGTCAACATCAACATTTTGAAGTAACATCCATCATTTGATCAATGGTTGATCATGATTCCTCAAGGAATTCCCCAAATTCATCAAAAACTTAAAAGTTGCTAAATTAGGGTTTCTATAGGAAAAGTCAACCAAACTTTGATCAAGCATAACTTTCTCATACTTTATCATAAATTTCCCATCCAAGGCTCATTTTGAAGAGGATGAAATTCTATACAACTCATCTTCAGCCCTCAAGTTCAAAAAATGCACTCACGAAAAGATATGAATTCAAACATTATAGGTCATTTCAAAAATTAAACAAAACACCTTTTGGGTCAAAGCTTCTTACATGAACATGGAAGATCCAATTGAGGTGAAACCAAACGGGTTGTTTAGAGGACACCCTAAGCTTTCTAAAAAGTCCAAGAACACCCTCTTAGGGTCAAAATTGAGAGAGATGTGCATTGTCAAATTTGGCCATTTTTGAAAATTTGCACAAAGTCAACCATGCCCAAAATGCATTTTTCTTCAAATGGGCCCAACTTTTTATGCTTGCATCTTGTTCCTAACATGGTCCACGACCCATGAACCACTCCATGCATCATTTGCTTATTTATTTGATTTATTTTTATTTTTAATCATTTAAATCCAAATTAAATCAAACAAGTGATAGAAAATTATTTTGGGATGATTTTGCATTAAATAATGAGAATATAGGCTATATGATAGCAAGCAAATCGTGCAAGCCAAGAATAGACACAAAATATCCACATTTGGAAATTTTTCAAGATTTGATTTCCTCTTAAAGCCATGCCTTTATTCTTTGGATTTGGTCCAAATTTGTTAACCTATTTGATGGACATACATATAACAGAGCATTGTCAACCCTGGGGAAAAGATGACAGAGGCGCGGCTTGCTCAAAAGAATCAAACAAAGTTTCAAATTCCCAAAGAAAAGTATAGATTGGATCCTTCTTTATAGACCAATTCAAACAATTTTTAAGCCAGCAATCTGTTCCTGGACGTGTTCTAAAGCTATTCCAATCACTCTCAAGTCCCCAAACATCCAGAATCGTAAGATACAGGATTCGGTTTTCCAATTTTTCTTGATTTTTGATTACATGCATACATGTGTTTTCAATGAAATTTAACCATGTAGTCTTGTTTATTATAAGGTTTTGATGCTTTCTGGATTATTTGATTGAGTTTTAAGTGCAGGAATCAATGGATACCATGGCTAGGGTTCTAAGCTTCAAATCAAGGCTTTCTGATTTAGACATAATTGGGACAAACCAATGCCATCATCGTGTTCAGGGGACCAAAACAAGTTGATTCATAGACTCACCATTAATTTATATTGCATATTTTAAGGGTTTTGATATTTGCAGTTGCTTCAGTGAACCTTAATTCGTTGCTATAAGCTATAGTAATGGATGTAGTCTGTAGGTAAAAGTGTGGCCAAAAACAACAGTTATGGGGAAGAAGACAATTAGGTGGTAGAACCCCCATTGGGTAATTTGAATCACGCGCGCATTTTTTGGGAAAGACCACTTTGCTTGCTTTATGTTTTATTTTTCTTATCATATTAACGAATGAACAAGCTAGCGCAGTTGGTCAAAGAAGAGAGGTATAAAGCTAACGTCTTGGGTTTGATCCTAGGCGTGTGCTTTGGTATTTTTTTCATTATTTCTCTACAGATTCAATGTGCTGCGCGCCCTAGTCCATATTATGCACCTTAAGATCCTGCCCACCAGGTCCACCATTAAGTAGATCCAGCGTCCCAGAACTAAAGGTCCACCATGACCCTCCAAAGGTGAACCTCATGGGATCACACACAGTCTTTGGGCCAGCAGTCTTGGGCCTAACGGATCCAACTCCTCACACCCCCCAGATTACTTAATAGTAACAGGCCCAATTGTTTCTTTTCTTTATTTCTTTTGTTTTTAAATATTTGTTAATTATTTTTACAAAAAACAAAATTCATTTTTAAAAAAAATCAGGAAATCACAAAAATAGAGTTAGGGTTTTTTTTTATAATTAAAATTAATTTTTGAAAATTAATTATTTTAATTACTTCAACATTGATTATTTTGTTAAATAAAAATTAATTAGTATTAGGTTTAATTCGCAAATATTTAATTTTCTCAATAAAAAATACAAAAGTATTTTTTTAATTAATTATATTTTTAGGCTTCTAATTGATTCTCGCATTTAATTTGTCTCGCGCGTATTTACTTGTTTATAATTCCCATTATTGTAACTGTTTCAAGGTTTGTAATAGTTTTTAATTAGGGTTTATTTTACCGCTTTTTATTTACTGCTCATTCCCCAAGTTTTGGTTATGTAACCCCTTCCCCGGGGCCTTGTAATAGTTAGGACTTTAATTTCTCGCACTTTACTTTCTGCTATTATAAATTGCTAGATGTATGGATAATAGGCTTGTATGTAAAAGACGGATGAAATTAAAACGGTAGATAACCCTAATTGTGCAAAGATAAATAAACTGAAAAAATAACACATGCACATGGTCACTCCTAGAGTTTATCCCACTCCGGTTGCCTTCGGTAAACGGTCATGAAGCATAAGGAATTTTAGTGGTCGTCCTCTAGTCCCAAAAGATCAAAAATGACCCATTCGGATGTTGCCTCGGAAAGATCTTTACAACTTTAGGGTAACTACTAAGGTTTCCTAACCATTGCTTTTGTGACTGCACTTGTCCCTTTGAATGTCCCGTAAAACTCCAATGATGGGGCTACCTACTCCTTAATAGTAGGATAGCACTATCTAAAAGAAACGAGAACGAATAGCCTTTTTCGAGTAGGTAGAAAATCTTAAGTACTTGCTCGGAATAATAAAAAACTCTTTTACACAAACACTTCCAAAACAGTTTTCAAAAAAACAACTTCGTCACACTCTTGAGGACAGATACAAGGGTTACCACGAAGTTAAACAAAAAACTTTTCAAAACACACACAGGCAATTTTAAAATGAGCAAGTACCTAAGAGCCCGTGGAAAATCACAGATAGAAAGGGTGCTAACATCTTCCCTTTCTATAATCTACCCACGTACTCAGAAACATCTTAGAAAAGGTTTTTTCTGTTCTTTTTCCTTTTCCTTTGTTGGATGAAATAAAAGTCGGTAGCGACTCTTGCTTACCGCGACATTTGCGATCAAAAAACACAAACTAATATTAACAGTCGGTTCTGCCACCATATCACAATTACTTATTCAGGAAGATTTTCTCCACGAGCTTTCATCTTATTAGTGATCAGAATCACTCTAGAGATGTACTCAGAAACCTTCTCATTGTTCTTCATGTTGAAATTCTCATATTGCTATCTGAGAGACTGAAGCTTCTCCTTCTTCACTAATGTGTCACCATCGTAACATCTGACCAGTGTGTCCCATGTAGCCTTTGCTATTTCAGAATAATGCCTTCTGATCTTTCTTCCTTAGTGCCTTCTGTGTAATCTTTTGTGCCTTTGTTGTGTCTGCTGCTAACGGAGCATAGCCATCGGTGACAAGATCTAACACATCTTGAGAACCAAACAAAACATGCATCTGGATCTTCCAACCATTCCAATTTTTGCCATCAAACGCTAGAAGCTTGGAATTTATATCATCGTTTCCGTTCATCTTCAACCTAGTGCAATTCACTCAAAAATTCACTAAAAGTGTTTCCCAAATCCCACAGAATCAGAAAAACAATTCTCAATAATACCTCACTGTTCACTCGTGTTTCCCGTTTCCCTGTGGATTTCGAACCAGAGCTCTGATACCAATTGTTGGTGCACAAGGAGAGATGAAAGACAAAAGGAATATATTTAATGACAGCTACAGAATAAGGAATAATGAATTACATTGACCTACCTACTACTAGGCTATTTATATACAAAATTATGGTATAATAAAATACTAAAATGCCCTCTAACAAAGATATAAAAAGATATTCCTAAATATTCCTAAAATATAAATTATTTCCAACTGGTACCACATGCATTGAGCCAGTGTCAATTTCATTGTATTGCATGATTGTTAGTAATTGATTATTTGAGCGTTGAATGAATTTCTACTTTCGTTATGATGGATGTTTTGTGTTGTTTATGCACTTAATCATATTGATTTGTTTCGTAGTATGATAAACCAGAAAAAGTGTGAGGTAAAGATGTATAATGATGTGTACTTGAATTTCTACCTGCTCATTATTATACTTCCTCTTATATTATTTTGATATCTCACCCTTTCTGTTTGAATGTTACCTCTACGTGGGTAACGTGCAGATGGTCTGAAGTAGCTTGAGGTTGAGATTAGCTGAAGAGTACCTTAGTTTGCGTAGATTGAGTCAGTGTCTGCTCTGATACGTAACACTTGGGGGTTTTACGATTGTTTTATTTTATTGGGAGTGAACTTTGTATTACTTCATTGCTTTGAGTTTAATTTATGAATTATGTGAAATTCTGAAAGATGCTAATTACAACTCTTGTTGAAGAATTAAGAATTCTTTGTTATTGATGTTTTTCCATTGCGAATAAATACAATGAAGTTTAAGACCTTTTAATATATGGTTTGTGTTGTGTATCTTATTGAATGAGCAAGTATGATGTATGAAGCATGTGGCATCCTATTTAATGTTGTATTTTAGAAATTAATTTACTCTGATTTTTATATAATTTACCGACGGGGAAATAGGGTGTTACAGTCATTGTCGGACCTTCCAATCACAACGTGAAACCCGAGTTTGCTAGCTTCCATTCAGACCCATTCAAGCACATGTTGACGGGCACTAAAAATTGATCATTTGTAAATTATTGTCGAACATCTATCTCGACATCAATTGTTTTAACATCGTCCTTCACCTCATCTGACTTAGCATCATCATTCACCTTGTCTAAAACCTTTACAAAATCTTTGGGAAACATGTCGGGGTCCACCATATCTATAACGGGCAAAAACAAAAAATTTGTTAAAACAATTTTTTTCTATAACAGAAAGTTTCAGATATACACGTCCAAAATATAGTAGATGGATTTTGGATACATATCCGAAGTGACACTTATTATATTTAATCTATATTTTAGGAATATCTTTTGGATATTAATCTATATTTTAAGAATATCTTTTAGAAGATATTATTATATCTTTTTATATCTTTGTTAGAGGATATTTAGGATTTTATTTTATGTATAAATAGCCTAGTGAGGTAGCTCAATATTGTTCATTATAAATCATTATTCCTTATTTTTGTAGCTGTTATTTAATATATTCTTTTTGCCTTTCATCTCTTCTTTGTGCACCAACAATTAGTATCTAGAGCTCCGATTCAAAATCCACGTAAAAATGGAAACACGAGAGAACAATGAGGTGTTGTGTGATAATCGTTGTTTATGATTCTTGGATTTGGGAAACTCTGCTTTATTGAATTTCCGTGTAAGGTAGAAGATGAACGGAAACGGCGACGATGTCCAATCCAAGCTTCCAGTATTTGATGGCAAAAACTCGAATCGTTGGAAGATCCAGATGTGCGTGTTGTTTCGTTATCAAGATGTTTAGATCTTGTCACCAATGGCTATGATCTGTTAGAAGCAGACGCAACAGAGGCACATAAGATAACACATAGGGCGCTAAGGAAGAAACATCAGAAGGAGTTGTTCTACATCCATCAATGTGTGGATGCAAATGTGTTTGAGAAGATTGCTAATTCTGAAACAGCAAAGGATGCATGGGACACACTGGTCACATGTTACGGTGGTGGCGCATCAGTGAAGAAGGTGAAGCTTCAGTATCTCATAAAGCAATATGAAAATCTGAACATGAAGGACAACAAGAAGATTTATGAGTATATCTCTAGAGTGATTCTGATCACTAATGAGATGAAAGCTTGTGGAGAAACTCTTTCTGAACAAGTAATTATTGAGAAGATCTTGAGATCTTAAACTTCTCAGTTTGATTACATTGTGGTAGAAATTGAACATTCCAGAGATATGAGCACCATGAGAGTTGAAGAGCTGCAAAATATTCTAGAGGCACATGAGTTGCGTATGACTGCGAGAACTTCTGAGAGGGAAGTAGAGCAGCAGGCTCTGAAAGTAACTTCTGGTAAGAAGTATCAGAAGCAGACCTGGTCATAAGCCATGAAGAAAACTAAGGGTGGTCAAAGGTCAAAAGCTTCAAACTCTGATAGAAAGAAGAATGTCCAGAATGGAAAGGAGAAGTATGACAAGAAGAATGTTCAGTGTTACTGTTGCAAGAACTTTTGTCACTATGCTTAAGATTGCTGGTCAAACAAAGAAAGGAAGTCAGAAGAAGCAAATATAGCTAGAGGAGAGTCTGATGATGAACCTGTGATATTGTTGGCTTCTGAACCTGATAATATTAATCCATCATAATGGTGGTATATGGACACAGGGTTTTCAAACCATCTTACTGGAAACAAGAAATGGTTGGTTGATTTTTACTCTGGGAAGAGTACAAAGATCATGTGTGCTGGTGGTAAATACCTCAATGCAAAAGGTATGTGAAATGTCAGAATCATTCTAAATAATGGAAAAGAAGCAGTGATCCAGAATGTATGGTATGTACCTAGCATTAAAAGCAATCTGATGAGTGTGGGACAACTGATTGAGAAAGGTTTTTCTGTTACCATGAAGGACAATCTTCTGAAGTTGTATGACTGTAACCAGAAGCTGATTATGGAGTCAGAATAGGGAAGGAACAGAACATTCAAGGTGAATGTTAGAACTGCAGACTCTGAATGTCTTGGTGCAACAAGTGTTGTCAAGGAGAGTGAGTTGTGGCACAGAAGATTTGGTCATCAGGATTTAAGAAGTTTAGGGCATCTGAAATCAAATAATCTGGTACATGGAATTCCTACAATCAAGAAGCCTGAAAAGTCATGCAAGGTGGGCATGGAAGGGAAGTAACAAAGATTACCATTTGCATCATAAGTAGCTCCAAGAGCAAAACATGTCGTGGGAGTAGTGCATTCTGATGTGTGCAGTCCTTTTCCAGTACCATCAACTGGAGGGAATAAATATTTTGTGTCATTTGTTGATGAGTTCACTAGAATGACATAGGTATATCTCATAAAGTTCAAACACGAGGTGTTTTCTGAATTCAAGAAGTTTAGACTGAAGGCTGAAAATCAGAGTGGTCAGACTCTGAAGATTCTTAGAACTGATGGTGGTGGTGAGTATAACTCCATAGAATTCAGAAGTTTTTGTGAGGAGAATGGAATTGAGCATGAGGTTACTGCTCCATATACTCCTCAACACAATGGTCCTACTGAAAGAAGAAACCGTACTTTGCTTGATATGGTGAGAAGCATGCTGAAAGAGAAGAAGCTTCTTCATACTCTGGGGAGAAGCTGTTGCAACTGTATGTTATGTGCTCAACAAATGTCCAACAAAGAAATTGAAGGAAATAATTCCTATTTAGAAGTGGACTGGAGATAAGAAAAGTGATATTCATCTGAAGGTATTTGATTATTTATGTTACAAACATGTCCCAAAATCCAGAAGATAGAAGTTGGATGATAGAAGTAAAGTGATATTGCTGGTGGGGTACCACAGTACATGTTCGTACAAACTTTATTGTCCTGAAACTAACAAAGTTGAGTTAAGCAGAGACGTCATTATAAAGGAATCAGAAGTTCAGAATTGGGAAAGGTCTCGTCCCGACTCTTATTAGAGAACTCCTGAAGAAAAGTCAGAAACACGTGTTTTTGAAGCTGGTAAAGACTCTGACTCTGAAGAATATATATATATATATATATATATATATAAGGTGAAGATGATTCTGACTCTGACTCCAATGGTGATCTAGACTCTGAAGACAGTCAAGGTTCTGGAGAAAGTCCAATTTCTGAAGCAAGTGCTTCTGAAGGGGAAAGTTCTAGTGTCCAAAGTTTTGAAGGTTCATTTCAGAAGCAACAAAGAGTCAAAAGCATCCCAAGAAGAATTACAGAGTTTGACATGTGTCAAGACACTGAAGTAGACTCTGAAGGAGAAGTTATTCAGTGTGCAATGTTAGTAGACTCTAAACCCGTGAGTACGAAAGAGGCTCTTAAGGAGCAAGTTTGGTTACTGGCCATGAAAGAAGAGGTATACGTAACACAACCTCCTGGATTTGAGAAAAAGAATCAGGATGGGATGGTGTTCAGATTACACAAAGCCTTGTATGGATTGAAGCAAGCACCCAGAGCTTGGAATTTGAAGATTGATTTGTTTTTCAAGGAACAAGGATTTCAGAAGTGTGAGATGTAGTATGGTGTTTATGTTCAGCACACTTTAGAAGGTAATATGATTCTGGTCTGCTTGTATATGGATGACATATTACTCACAAGAAGTTCTGAACAAGAGATAGCTGAGGTCAAGAAAGTTCTGATGAATGCATTTGAGATGATAGATCTTGGGAAAATGAGTTTCTTTCTAGGGATGGAATTTATGTACTCTGAGAAAGGAATCATTTTGCATCTGATGAAGTATGAACTTGAGCTTCTGAAGAGATTTGAGCTAGAGAATTGCAAATTTTCTATCACACTTGCTGATACGAATCAGAAGTTGGACTCTGATTCTGATGGAGAGGATGTGGATGCTACAATCTTCAAACAAATGGTTGGTTCTCTGAGGTATTTGTGTAATACCAGACCTGATATTTTTTATGCAGTTGGAATGGTCAACAGATTTATGAGTAAACCAAAGTGGTCTCATTACCAAGCTATTGTCAGGATTTTGAGGTATGTAAAGGGAACTCTGAAGTATGGAGTGTTATTTCCGTCTGGAAGAAAGATCGAATAAGAACTTGAGTTATTCAGACTCTGATTGGTGCGGAGATAGAGTTTACAGAAGAAGTACATTTGGGTACTTATTCAAATTTCTGGGAGGTCCTATTTCTTGGTGTTTCAAGAAGCAACATGTTGTTGCGCTGTCAATCTGTGAAGCTGAATATATTGCAGACGCTCTGACTGCATGTCAAGTTGTATGGATTCTGAACTTGTTGCAAGATCTGAAGATTGAAGTAGACAAACCTCTGAAGCTGGTGATTGATAACAAGTCTGCAATCAATCTTGCCAAGAACCCAGTGTTGCATGGGAGAAGCAAGCATATTCAGACCAAATATTATTTTCTTAGGAATCAAGTTCAGAGCTGAATATTAGAAGTTGTGCATTGTAGCATCCAGAAGCAGCTGGCAGATGTTCTAATAAAGGCTATCAAAACTGATCAATTTCTTCGCTTGAGGGATGAAATTGGTGTTGTCAGTTTTGGATAAAATATAAATTAAGGGATAGTATTAGATTTAATCTATATTTTAGGAATATCTTTTGGATATTAATCTATATTTTAGGAATATCTTTTAGAAGATATTATTATATCTTTTTATATCTTTGTTAGAGGATATTTATGATTTTATTTTGTGTATAAATAGCCTAGTGAGGTAGCTCAATGTAATTTATTGTAAATCATTATTCCTTATTTTTATAGCTGTCATTTAATATATTATTTTTGCCTTTCATCTCTTCTTTGTGCACCGACAACACTGTTTTTCCATCTGAAACTCTGCATCAATGCAAGAAAATGAGAGATGAAATAAAGAAAGTTTATCTTAAATGACAACTTTCTATGCTCTCTTTGATATGATAAAACATTTAAAACTTGGTTTGGAGACAAAAATTTGGTTGAGAATGGTTGAAGTTTTGTGGTAGATTTTGGTTACGGGAGAAAATGAAGAAAATGAAATAGTAGTAGGAGTGATCGTATAGCAAGCTGATATAACAACAATATTTTCGGATATGCATATTTGAAAATACTACTAGATGTTTAAATCTAACTTTTAAATAATAATGTGTAAACATGAGGATTTTCAGAGACATATTTCCAAAACACCTATTTAAGGTGCATTCGGATATATATCTGCAAACTACCATTTATGATGCGTTCGAAGATGCATCTCTAAAAAAATATTTTAGAATTTTCGAAAATTTACTTCATTCCTATAAGTGTATTAACAAATACTCATCATAATTAAAATTTCAAAAGTTTTATATAAACTATTAAAATACTTTATCTACACATACATACTTTGATTCCTAAATTATTCTTCTTCTCTAATTTCACATGTACTGCTACTAGTTGGATAAAACGTCTATGTAATCTCAATCTCCCATGACATTAATCGTTTAGTTTTATGTTTTAATATTAAATCATCTCAAGAGTGATTCTTATCTTGTTATGCAGATGGTTTCAATGGAACTGGTTTATACATGGCTCAAATGATGTTACTTGTGCTGGAATGCAAGACATGCATGCACCGCAAATGATCGCATTTTCAGCTATGAGCATTTTCACAAATGGTTGGTCAATGTTTTATTACTTTCTTTAATTTATATAAACATGTGCATGCCACCAGGATTTCTTAAGCTTTTGAAGTATGTTTTCTAGATTATTTTTATGTTTTATTTATCAATGAAAAGTAACATATTGTTTAAGATGTTTCATTTGTTAATGGAAAATTACAATGGTATTACAAATTACATATTCATATTACTACTATATTTGTACATTCGCATATATATTAATATGGTATATATATTTTTAAAATATAATAAAAATATAAATGAGAAAAACTAAATTGTTTTACTAAACAGTTATTATTTTTAAAAAAATGTTTTTAAAATAAAAACAAAATTGTTTTACTTCAATAATATATAGTTCAATTTTTTATATATTATTTAAAAAATATTATATCTTAAATTAAAAATAATTTTAAAAAAAAAATTAGTATCATAAATAATTAAAAAATAACATATTTTTCTCGTGTTTGAATTTATATATTATTTTAAGTATGTTTACTTTTATTTCTTTTAATTGTATAAAAAATGTAATAATCCATGAGTTCGCATGTATTCTTATATGGACAGACGTGCGATCGTACGAGTACTCGTGCATTACACGAATATGTTTCTAAAATATAATAAGAATGAAAAAAAAATTATTTAACCAAGAAAGTTTATTACTTTATAAATATTTAGATCAACCGTATATTTTCCCGTATGTAAATATTAAATTTGTTTTGACATTATTTACAAAAATATTTATACAATCATTTACTTTTATACAACTAATAACATAGTGTAATACGGTGGGAGAACTGACTTGGGTGTTTTGCGTTTTATCGCAATTGTTGTGGATAGCAAGAGTCGCCACCGATTTTTCTTTTATCCAATAAGGAAAGGTTGAAAAGAACAGGAAATACCTTTCGAGATTATTTCTTGAGTTCGGTGGGTAGGTTATGAAAAGGGAAGGTGTTAGCACCCTTTTCATCCGTAGTTATCTACGGGCTCTTAGTTGCTTGCTAGATCACTTGCTTTTTGTTTGAAAATGTGTTTGTGGTGTGGGTTTTGAAAGTATTTTGAAAAGAAATGTCTTTGTAATGGTTCTCGTCTCTATAAGAACGCGTACAAAGTGTTTTGTCTTTTGAAAAATGTTTCAAAGTGAAATTATGGGTGTATAAAATGTTTTTGTTGTGAGCAAGCGAGCAACTAGGAGCATCTTACCTACTCAAAAGGTCTTAAATATTTTTTCCTCCTCCTTTAGATGTTGCTATCTTACCATTAATTTGATAAGAAGCTCCATCATTCGATGTGAATGGACGGACGTGGGACGTTTGTATAGTCATAGAAGGCAACCTATGAGACATTTTAGCAATGTCATTTAGGGACTAGATCGTTTACCGAAGGCAACATTGAGGGTCATCGAGGGACTACGATCTTTTATCAAGGGTATTTGCTAAAACGCCCATATTCGAGGGACATGCCTATTTTTCCGAGGCAACAAGTGGAATTACCCTAGCGGTGCATGTGTATGAGTAGTGTGTTTGATTGCATGCATTTCGTCTTTTGAATTATTAGTTATCTACTTGTTGTTTTTATCTTGCCATACATCCTAGTTACTAGCATTTGTACAAAAAATAATAAAATGCAGAAAGATA
Organism: Vicia faba; assembly: GCA_948472305.1. Lineage (NCBI taxonomy): Eukaryota > Viridiplantae > Streptophyta > Magnoliopsida > Fabales > Fabaceae > Vicia > Vicia faba. The sequence continues at coordinate 343,479,447 of OX451741.1, forward strand.
AAATCCTACACTATTACAACCATATTAAATATCATGAAAATATAAAGGCCAAAATAAAATAAAAGCAAGAAAAGTGGGTCTTTCGATTTAGGCAGAAACACCCTTCAATTCTGCATTTTCTGGCTCCCTTTGGTTTAGGTTCTGGAGTCAGTAGAGTCATTCTCTTCGATTTTCCTTTTTGTCTCCTTCGACCAGGGGTTAGAATCAGTGTGGGCATGCCTTTCATCTGGGCCTAGAAGTCAGCATAGTTCTGTCTTTCGTTTGAGGCTTGGAGGCAGCAAGATTCTGTCTTTCGTTTAAGGTTTGGAGGCAACAAGATTCTGTCTTTCGTCTGAGGCCTGGAAACAACAAGGTTCTGGCCTTCGTTTGAGGCATGGAGTCATCAAGGTTCTGGCCTTCGTCTGAGGCAAGGAAACAGCAAAGTTCGTGTTTTGCCACAGGCTCCTTGCTAACTCCTTCGACTGTAAGCATGTTGGGCCCTCAGGTTGTGATTTGAAAGGCTTGTGCAGCTAGCCAGTCGAAGGGTATAATAAACATGTCTTAAAATCTTAAAATGACACATTCAAATGTAACTACAGTCCAGGGGTTAGCACAAAACCAATGGGTCTCAAAGTCCAAAGCCTAACTAATCAGAATTGAGTTTTCAGCATATGGGCAGTCAGAATCGAAAGCTAAAACATGGTCTAGCTCCCTATATGAAAATCTACATTTTTCTTTATTGGTATGTGCACATGATATTAAAATAGAATAGACTCAATCTTGAAGGAAACTTACCTCTTCAAGTTCTTAAATCGAAGGGAAATGAAAGAGCTTTCTTTGATGGAGAATGAGAATTCGTTGGGACCGTCCTGGGGCTAATCCAGTTACCACTTTGTGAAAGCAGTGACTGAATTGAAAGAGGTTGTGTGAGTGGATCGAAGGCTCTTTTATAACAAGTAATGGAATTACTCCAAAACCTACTTTATGGTAGTTAGGAAAGTGGGTCGGAGGGTGGTTTGATGGTCACTTGGAGGGTGAATCAAAGGTTTTTACTTAGTGTGTAGAAGTGTTTGAAAAAAGAATGTTGGAAAGTGTTTGAGAATTTTTGAGAATTTTCACAAGTGTTTTCTTGCAATCCTTCAGGCGCCCTTAATATGTGTTGTGATGTCTCATATTTATAGATGTCCTGAGTTGGTGTTTTGGGAGGGAAAACAAAAGGTTCAAACAAAAAAAGTATGTTGTATTTGTAGTTTTTGAGGGACAGTGTTTTTATGCCATTTTCGTGCAAGGAATAAGGCAGCGTTGTAGGACTGCTGTGCAGCAGTTTTGGAGTTTTATGGCCAGTGTATCAGGCATGAACCTGGAAGCGCATGGGACTTGGTCAACAAATGCCTTTGTTATCTCAACCTTTTGTTTTGACCCCCTAGTCTTGCCTTTCGACGAGACTCTTCAATAACCATTTCTTTTTCAAATCGAAGTGTCATTCGAATGGCCCGTGTGGATATCCTTTGAAGGGGGCCAAATTAGTGCCTTCCGACCAGGCCCTTCATGGGTTCCTTCAAATGGTCCAAATGCAGGCTCTTGGGATGGGCCAGCAAAGCATGTCATTCAATTGGGACGTCCATACATGCCTGGCAAGCCCTTCGAATGCACCACCATGACACTTCTTTTGCATGAGATAAAGGCATAGTGCAGAGTTTGTGTGTTGAAGTAGGCCATTTTCAAGGGATATACTGCCCACTCAAATTTGCCTGCAAAGGGGCCATATGGCCAAACGAAAGAATGTATGCAGGAGGTTCCTGCCTTGTGACCTTATGCAAACATGCTCAAACGAAAGTTTGTAAAGAGGGAGCTACACACCCAAACGAAAGGCATGACTAAGAGTTTGTGCTGAAGGATTCACATACCCCAAACTAAGGATGAATGCAGGGGATGAAAGGCTCAATTGAAGCTTGCAATACTGGGAAGGCCATTGCCCCAAACAAAGAAGGCCTGGAGAAGGAAAAGTGTGTAATCGAAAGAGGGCAGAAGAGAGGCTTTGGCATCCTGAATCGAAGGGCATCATCAGGAGGCTTTTTTCCTTGTGAATTGAAGTTGTTTGATGGGAAGTGTTGCCCTGTCAAAGCTTGTAACAAATTTCTTCAAAGGGGACTTTGGCCTTGTGCATGTTAAAATGGTAGGAAATTTTGCCTTGTAAGTCTTGGCTAACACGCAAGGAATATGCTATATGGCCAAACAAAAGATTTTCACAAGTGCTTAGATGAAACAGGAAATGAACTTGCCCAAATGAGTTCAATGCCTAAATCAAAGCATGAAATGAACTTTCCCCAAAGGAGTCCAGCATCCAAACGAAAGATGCAACCAAGGACAAAGTGTCTAATCGAAAAGAACTTGCTTTTCCTTTAATTTTGTACAAAAGAGAATTTTCATCTGTTTTGGTTTTTTTAGCAATTTCCTCTTTAATTTTGATGCTGAAAAGTACAAATATATTTGTGTAAGCTTGAATTTTTGGGATCCCTTTGTGAGAAATTTCTTGAGGAATGAGAGCAAAAATTTTGGGGTACAAAAGTTATCCCTGTTCAATCTTCTTAAACCTGAAGAGTTAGATTGGCGAATCTACCATTTGTGACTTGAAGGTGGAAGATGATTGAACACTAGAGTGTCCAGAAATTTGCACTTGATGGTATTCTGGTTAAGGTGTAAGGAATGGTCTTAAAGATGTCATTTGGAGAAATGATGGAGAATTGGTGGAGATGGGCTTATAGATGCCATCCAAAGGTGATTGTTGACGGAAAATTAGACTAAGTCTAAGCTTAACTTCAACTGGGAAAAGAATCAGAGTAAATCTTTGGTCAATTTAAAACTGAACCTGGCAGAAGTCTTGAATAATCTTTAACTCGAAAGAATCAGGATAAATCATGGAGCGATTTATCCGAACCAGAGAAGATGTCTACGAGGAAAGCATCAGAATAAACCGTTAAGATATTTAAACTAAACCAGTAGAAGTCTTGAATGTGATTTAACTAGAAAGAATCAAAATAATGCTCAGTGAACTGTCTTCCCGACGTATTTTGATTACGCCGATTACCCCGTTGACGCTGGCGAGGTTGTTGTTGGGCTTGTGACCCTGAAGCAAGCAAGGGAGCCTTCCCTTTGTCTTCTTGAGTGGAGGGGGGTTGAGTGGTGACTTGCTCTTCAACCTCAGATGTTTGTCCCAGTTGGTTGTTCCGAAGCAGTTGGTTGACAAGAACTCTGAGTTCCTCTTGTCTTTGAGACAAATCTTAGATGAGAGCCATCTGGCCCACCAGTTGCCCTGTCATCTGGATCCTCATTATTGTCAGCTCAGACTGCAGTGCTTCCAACTGATCACTCCTGGCATTGTTTGAATTCTCCTGGACCAAGCCCTTTGTGAGGAGAGCTTTCACTTCTTCTTGCCCCAGAGACAGGTTCGAGAACATTTCCTGCAGCTGAGCAGTCTGGTCCTGGATATCCTTGACAGTCCTCTCTAGAGCCATCTCTTACTGAAATAAACAGTATGAGAGTAAGGAAACCTGAAAAAGGAAAAACTATCAAGATGCAATGCATGATATGTGGATGCATGCTTTCAAGGATCTCTTGGGGTAAACACAAGAGAATGTTAGAGGTTGAACTTTGATCTTTGTCTGGAGACCTTTGCACCGGTGGATGTCTTTCCACGAGAATCAAGCTCACCATGTCAAGTGGGTCATAGCCCCCGATTCAAGTTGTTGCACTCGATCTTTGATTGGAGAACCTTGCATCGGCGGATGTTTTTCCACGAGAATCAAGCTTACCATGTCAAGTGGGTCATAGCCCCTGATTCAAGTTGTTGCACTTGATCTTTGATGGCATTTGTTTAGAGGAGAAACCTCTTGCCCCTTGGTAGACGTCTGGTTCAACATAACCCTGCATCAAAAGAACCCTCGAGATCCTTGAAATGGTTATTGAAAATGTTATGGTATGATGTTATGATGTTATGTACATGTATGCAAAAGCAAGTGAGTGTATATACAGGTAAACATATTCACACAAAGCAAACAAGTCCTTAGGTTCAGGCTTGCATGGGGTTGTAGGTAAGTACCCTCTTTCAGTTTCGTTGGTTAAGACATGTCCTATCAAAAGTAACCGGGTACTAGAGGATCTCAATATCACTGACTACCCTCAATCGGTCATAACTCCAGCATCGCTATCTTTTCTTGCGGCCGGAACCATCGCGAGAGTTTAGCCTCAATGAGTGTAGCATACTGCTACCGTTCTATGGCCAAGTTGGGTCAATTTAGGGTTCTAAGGTCGGTTGGTGCTTAATGACTCCTTAGAAGACCCATATTCTCCTTGTTTCAACACAAGGGATATCGCTACAGACCAAGGTGTCACACCAACGTAGCCATTGCTTCACCCATGTCGGATCTATGAAACTCCGATGCAAAGCCCATAAATATAAAAGCAAACAAAGCAAGCAATTGAAAACAAAGGTGATCTAAATCCTAAGGTAACCCCACTTTTAAGTCAGTCCCCAGCAGAGTCGCCAGTTCTGTGATACGGTGGGAGAACTGACTTGGGTTTTGCGTTTGTTTTCGCAAATGTTTCGATTGAGCAAGATTCGCCACCGACTTTTTATTTTATCCTAAGGAAAGGCTAAAAAGCATAGCAAAAACCTTTGAGATGTTTTCTTGGGTTCGGGGAGTAGATTATAGAAAGGGAAGGTATTAGCACCCTTTCTATCCATGGTTATCCATGGGCTCTTAGTTACTTGCTTAGATCAACTTGCCTTGATTTTCAATTGTTTGAAATGGTGCTTTGTGTGTGGGTTTGAAAATGTTTTGAAAAGAGGCCAATGTGGTGGCAACCTTTGTAATGACCCATGTTTGGATGTATACAAAGGTGTATGTCTTTTGAAAAGTTTTCAATGTTTTTGAAAGTTGTTTTGAAAGTGTGTTGGGATGTGTGGTTTTGAAAAATAGGCAAGTGTTTTTGTTTTGCAAGTTGGCGAGTAACCAAAAGCTATCTACCCTAAGTTTCTCAAAGATCTTTGCTATGTTTTAACCCTTTTAGAAATTTTGTTCCACCATTGTATTTGGTGGACAATCTTGTGTTAGGATGTGAATGGGACAGGCACGGGTCATCGTTTAGACCATGATTGCAATGGTGCCAAGTGTCTTTGGGAAACCTTTCCTTTAAGGGACTTGATCATTTTTAGGCAACTTTCGAAAGCGTCATTGAGGGACTATGATCATTTGTTTTGTTTTTGTTTTGCCAAAGACACCCAACGTGCAAGCATGGCCCATTTTGGAAGGCAACAAGCGGGATTACCCTAGGGGTACAAGTGTGATTGTGTATTGATTTCATGTATTTGTTTTGTATTAGGTTATCTAGCGTTTGATTTTATGTACATACAAACCCTAGGTCTAACCATGGTATATTTGAAAGTGATAAATTGCGGAAATTTAAAGTCTACGCTATTACAAATAGTATCCGGGAGTGGGGGTACAAATGTTTACAAATGGGGATGAGACTTAAATAGGAGAGTAATGTCCAATAATTTACAACCAAATCGAATTGCGATCTCAAATGTAATATGTATCAAATGTATAGCATAAAGGCAATGTAAAAGGTATCAATGTTTTTGGAATAAAAGATAAGCAAATGTGTATGTGTAAATGTATTTGTGTATTGTAAATGTGTAATTGTATGATTTATTTACAAGTGTGGAAAATGTGAATTTTAATGTATTATTAAGTATGGTGTTTATGTATTGTTATTATTTTGTATTTTTGTTAATATGTACAAACAAAGGTTTTAAGAAAAGAAAACAAATGTTTATGTATTTTATTGTCTTTATGTATTAATGTTAATATTTTACACAAGAGTTTTAATTAAAAGAAAGAAGTTTTAAGAAAATTAATGCTTTATGTACAAAAAAAATTTAATTAAAGAAAGTAAAAGTTTAATTGTATTTTTATATGTTTCATTGTTTTTATGTACAAAAGAAATTTTGTATAAAAGATTTAAGGTATTATTTTATCTACATAATTTAATTATGCTATAAAAAGAAGATAAAAGAATTTTGTTAATTAGAATAATGTAAAAAAACGAAAATATAAGTTAGTTTTTAAATAAAAAGGGCTAAGGGAATTGATGGGCTTTAGGAAAGAAAAAGGAGGGTGCGTCCCAGATTGGAGGGGTAAACGCGCTTAGTTGCAATGGGCTTTAGGCAGATTAGGAAAGGGCAGGGCCCAAAATGTGATTCACAAATGTTTAGGTTCTCATGTTTTTGTTTCACTTGGATTAGGGCTAGGCATAACAACGGCGCCGTTCACTTCGCTTCGTTCCTCTTCGTCTTCTCAAGTCGGACATGGCTTACTGACGCCCCTCCGTCCTCGTTGCCAGGCGCCGTTCCCTCTCTCCATTCCCCATGGTCACGCAAGCGGCGACGTTTGCAAGGTAACGATTTTAATGCTTATGTTTTTTAAGGTTTCCAGTTCGTACACGTTTTATACCCCTTGATGAAATCTAATCTCAGAACATTATCATTTGTTATGTGAGGTGTGAAGAAAAAAAAGTAGAAACATTATACCTTTGTTGTCTTTTCAAAATGGAGGAGAGAGCTGGAGGAGGCGCCTAGGGTGGCCGGACGGAGAAGGTAGTGGTGCTGAGCTAGCTTGGAAGTTCTGGTACTCGTATTTGCCTTTTTTGTTGTTGGTTTAATGATGAATAAACTGAAAACCTTGTATTATCTATTTCTTCTCTTCTTCTCTGTTTGCCTCGCTTCTGTATGATGGCTTTGATGCTTGAAATATCTGAGTATATTTGTATGTTTGATATGCTTGATTGCTCTTGAATGCTTCTAAGCGATGAGAAATATGGATGTTATTGTTGGCCCTGAATATGCTTGTTGGTATTGAGTATTGAATGCTATTGTGTTTGATTTGTGTGCTTGCCCAATGATGAAACCTTTCTGAGGGCTTGTGTTGGTTTGGAAGCTGGTTTTGGAAAGGGCTTGATGTTTAGAGGATGGTTAGGCTTTTGACAGGTTGGGCATGGTTATGTTGTTCAACAGGCTGGCTTATGTTTTTGACAGGTTGATGGCCTTTTGGCTTTTATGCAGGCATGAGGCTTTGGCTCGTATAGGCTTGACAGTTCAGGCCAGTTTTGATGTTTTGGTTTACAAGTTTGGGTGTTTACCAGCTTGTGGTTTGTTGTTTATATGGTTACAGGTTTTAAGGTTTGACAAAGGTTTCAGGCCTTGGCTTAGTATGCTTTAGGCTTTGGTTTCCGTTTGAATGTTTGTTCTTTAAGCTTCTTGTAAGTTGATCACAGGTTTGGGCAGGATGTTTTGAAGTGTTTGAAGTAGGTGAAGGCCTTGATACAGTTTGGAGGCAGGACTGTGTTTTTGTTACAGTTTGTGACCTTCTTGCTTTTGTGATATCTCTCTCCTCTTTTACTGTGTTGATGACAGTTTGTTTTATATATTTTATTGCCTAAAGCCTGTAAGCCCTTTCTTCTTTCTCTTCTCTCTCTCCAGTACAGATTAAAGCATAAAATATTGTTTAAAATCTGTCCTTTTACTGAAAAAGCACTGGCCTGAAAATGATGATATTGAATCTTTGCTTGCAATAGCTGCTTTCCTCTGCATAACTCTTATCTCTTTTTCCATATTTTCTGCTTCTTTGTGACAGCATTTTGTACTTGTTTTGAATAGCCTTTTGATAGCTCTTTGGCAGCTTGTGGAAAGTTTGAAATTGTGAATTTCAGTTAGGCAATTCAGTTCAGTTTGCATTTAGACTTGTACATGTTGTTAGGAATTTTTGAAATGGGCAAATTGTTGACAATGCAATATGTTTGACAAATTTGAATTTGTGCAATTACAACTTTTGTGCATTTCATGTCTTTTTCTTTTGCAAGCATCTTTCATCCCTCTTTGTGAACCGGGAGAAATCTTGTGATTTGCAGAGAGGGCAAACCGATTCCGGCCAGCTGCTTTTAATGATGAACCCAATTTTATCTGCCTGCTCTTTTATTTATTTTACCTGTGTTGACTTTTCTTCTTTTCTTTGTTTTTGCAGGTAAAGACAATTGAGCAAAAGAGTATTGGATAGAAGATGAAGAAGACTTAGGAAATTTAGGATGTATCTTATTTCATTTCAATTATTTGTAACAATATTATTATAAACAAGGATGTAAATAAATTTACAATTGTTCAAATAATAGATTGTAACAAACCATTAAAGATGAATAAAAAATCCTCTTTTGATCAATTAATTCCTTTTATTTCTTTTCAATTGTTTAACTTAATTATTTGAATTTCTTAAATTAAAACAATTGGAAATAAATCCAATTATTCTGACTTTAGAAAAAGAAATAATTAATAAACGTCTGGCGTTCCGAATTAAACGTAACAATGCACAGTCAAACAACAAAACGTCCACCTGTCCTCTTTTCACTGATTTAGTCAAATACTGCAAACTCAATCCAAATGCTTCAGTCCAAATCTCAGAGTAAACTGAAAAGAACTGTAAAATTAATTCTTTCTGAGAATGCGCGCACAAAAACCCTAGTTTTGTTTTAATTGTCAGAGAAGCGCCTGTCTGATCAGAACCTGAGCCAAAATCAAACAAACCTTAGCAATCTGCTTGAACTGCTTTAAAATCAATGAAAACCCTAATTTTGTCTGACTGACGAGAAAATTCTGTTTGACCGATTCTTGAGCCAGTCTGAAAAAATCAGGAAAAGCCCGAAGCTGTGATTTCTTGTGGAAAAATACGAGGGCAAATTTTGGGGTACAACAGTTGCCCCTGTTCAATCTTCTTGAACCTGAAGAGTTAGATTGGAAAGTTTGCCTTTCGCGACTCGAGGGTAAAATGAGATTGGACACTAGATTGCCCAAAAAATTTGCACTCGGTGATGTGATGGTAGAGGGAATGGGCTTAAAGATGCCATTTGGTGATGGGCTTAAAGCTGCCATCTGGAGATGTGACGGAACTTTGTCGAGAAGGGGCTTATAGATGCCATTTGGAATTGTGTATCGATCGCGTAAGAGATTCCTTAGCGAGAACTTGCGTACTTTGAGAAAGAAAGATGGTTTCCTGGCTTGCTACAAGTGTTGATCTTCAGTCTCTTCATGCAGATATGCCCTGGCTAGGTACATGTATCGAATCTACAATTAGTTTCTCACAGATGTGCCCTGGCTAGATACAGGAATCGAATCCGGAACTCTTCATGCAGATGTGCTCTGGCTAGATACAAGTGTTGAATCCACAATCAAAAACTCACAGATATGCCCTGGCTAGATACAGGTATCGAATCTGGAATTTGTCGTCTACAGATATGCCCTGGCTGGATACTGGTATCGAATCTGGAATTTGTCGTCTTCAGATATGCCCTGGCTGGATACAGGTATCGAATCTGGAATTTGTCGTCTTCAGATATGCCCTGGCTGGATACAGGTATCGAATCTGGAATTTGAAAAAGGTTGGTAGAGATAGCTTTCCTGGCTGGATACAGGTGTAAACCTCTGACCTGAGAATGAAAGATAATTTCCTGGCCTGTTACAGGGGTTGATCTTCAAACTCTTCATGCAGATATACCCTGGCTGGATACAGGTGTCGAATCTACAATCAAATCACTCACAGATGTTCCCTGGCTAGATACAGGAATCGAATCTGGAATTGTGACAGTTGATAGTAATCATCTTTGGATTGACCTTTTCCTGAAAAGGCAAAACATTAGTTGTATGCAATGTCATGATGTATGAGATGCATGACGTTATGATGCTCAAAAATAAATGAGATCGTGTGATATGATGCGTATATGCATGCGTCATGGTGTATAAAATGTGATAAATGTATAAGAATGTGTTTTCGTCTAGGAAAATAAATCCTTGACGAATGTCGGGAGTTTGTTGAATCCTAGGCTGATGTTTGAAGAATAGAGTTCTTCGCTCCCGCTGGGGATGATGGTTGCAAGAATAAACCGGTTAAGAGAAGATGCCTCCGTCGGGGAATAAACTTGTTGGAGAGATTACTCTGCGGGGAATTACTCTGTGGGAAGAGATACTTTGCTGAGGTTTTTGATGAAAACTCCGCTGGGGATTCCACTGATAAGTTATGTTGGGGAAATTGATGAACTCCGCTGGGGATAGGAGAATCTTGACTGTTGTTGGGGAAAGTGAATTCTTGACTGCTGCAGGGGGAGATAAGAATCTTTTGATTTTTGAAAGTGAGAAATCCTGGGGCCACTGTTGGGGGATCAGGAGCTTGGGTTGTATGCCAATCTGCTGGGGAATTCCTGTCTTGAGGAGATCTTCATTGGAGAATATTCGAATACTCTGTGAGGAACTGAGAATGAGAGTCTTCACTCTGCTTGGAGATTGATAGTTGGAAGTTTTAGCTCCACTGGGGATTGACAGTTTTGGCTCCACTGGGGATTTTGAAACTTGACTTTGAGGGGAGTTAGCTTCTGGAAGGTTCTCTGGTTGGGGATTACCAGAATTTTTTTGAGTTTGAGAAGGAACCGGTGTAGGGTTTCCTGATGATGAGTCCGTGTAAAACTGCATCTTGGATTTGAGACCGTGTCTGGAACGTATCTGAAGCTGTATCTTCCGACAGGTGATGAAGGAATTGTTGAACACTTTTGACATTCGAATGCCCCAAGTGGTGATGAAGGAGACTCTTTATGTAGATAATTTCCTGGCTTGTTACAGGTGTTGATCCACAATCAGTCGTCCACAGATATTTTCCTAGCTTGTTACAGGTGTTGATCTGGAACTTAAGAAATGTTGGTCAAGGAGATATTGTCTTGGCTTGTTATAGGTGTTGATCTCTGACCTGAGAAAGAAAGATGGTTCCCTGGCTTGTTACAGGTGTTGATCTTCAATCTCTTCATGTAGATGATTTCCTGGCTTGTTACAGGTGTTAATCCACAATCAGTCGTCCACAGATATTTTCCTGGCTTGTTACATGTGTTGATCTGGAACTTAAGAAATGTTGGTCAAGGAGATATTGTCCTGGCTTGTTACAGGTGTTGATCTCTGACCTGAGAAAGAAAGATGGTTCCCTGGCTTGTTACAGGTGTTGATCTTCAATCTCTTCATGTAGATGATTTCCTGGCTTGTTACAGGTGTTAATCCACAATCAGTCGTCCACAGATATTTTCCTGGCTTTTACAGGTGTTGATCTGGAACTTAAGAGAGGTTGGTCAAGGAGATATTTTCCTGGCTTGTTACAGGTGTTGATCTCTGACCTGAGAAAGAAAGATGGTTCCCTGGCTTGTTACAGGTGTTGATCTTCAATCTCTTCATGTAGATGATTTCCTGGCTTGTTACAGGTGTTGATCCACAATCAGTCGTCCACAGATATTTTCCTGGCTTGTTACAGGTGTTGATCTTCAGTCTCTTCATGCAGATATGCCCTGGCTAGGTACAGGTATCAAATCTACAATTAGTTGCTCACAGATGTGCCCTGGCTAGATACAGGAATCGAATCCGGAACTCTTCATGCAGATGTGCCCTGGCTAGATACAGGTGTCTAATCCACAATCAAAAACTCACAGATATGCCCTGGCTAGATACAGGTATCGAATCTGGAATTTGTCGTCTACAGATATGCCCTGGCTGGATACAGGTATCGAATCTGGAATTTTTCGTCTTCAGATATGCCCTGGCTGGATACAGGTATCGAATCTGGAATTTGTCGTCTTCAGATATGCCCTGGCTGGATACAGGTATCGAATCTGGAATTTGCAAAAGGTTGGTAGAGATAGGTTTCCTGGCTGGATACAGGTGTAAACCTCTGACCTGAGAATGAAAGATAATTTCCTGGCCTGTTACAGGGGTTAATCTTCAAACTCTTCATGCAGATATGCCCTGGCTGGATACAGGTGTCGAATCTACAATCAAATCACTCACAGATGTGCCCTGGCTAGATACAGGAATCGAATCTGGAATTGTGACAGTTAATAGTAATCATCTTTGGATTGACCTTTTCCTGAAAAGGCAAAACGTTGGTTGTATGCAATGTCATGATGTTCGAGATGCATGATGTCATGAGATCGTGTGATATGATGCGTATATGCATGCGTCATGGTGTATAAAATGTGAAATGTATATGAATGTGTTTTCGACTAGGAAAATAAATCCTTGATGACTGCCAGGAGTTTGTGGAATCCTGGGCTGATGTTGAAGAGTAGAGTTCTTCGCTTCCGCTGGGGATGACGGTTGCAAGAATAAACCGGTATGAGAAGATGACTCTGTTGGGGAATAAACTTGTTGGAGAGATTACTCTGCGGGGAATTACTCTGTGGGAAGAGATATTTCGCTGAGGTTTTGAGGAGAGCTCCGCTGGGATTCCGCTGATAAGTTATGTTGGGGAATTTGATGAACTTCGCTGGGGTTAAAATAATCTTGACTGCTGTCGGGGAAAGTGAATTCTTGACTGCTGCAGGGGAAGGAAAGAATCTTTTGATTGTTGAAAATGAGAAATCCTGGGACCGCTATTGGGGAATCCGGAGCTTGGGTTGTATGCCAATCTACTGGGGGATTCTTGTCTTGAGGAGATCTTCATTGGAGAATATTCGAATATTCTGTGAGGTGCTGAGAACGAGAGTCTTCATTCTGCTCGGGGATTGATAGTTGGAAGTTTTAGCTCCGCTGGGGATTGACAATTTTGGCTCCACTGGGGATTTTGAAACTTGACTCTGAGGGGAGTTAGCTTCTGGAAGGTTCTCTGGTTGGGGAAGTCGAGAATCTTTTGAGTTTTGAGAAGGAACCGGTGTAGGGTTTCCTGATGATGAGTCCGTGTAAAACTACATCTTCCAACAGGTGATGAAGGAAATGTTGAACACTTTTGACATTCGAATGCTCCAAGTGGTGATGAAAGAGACTCTTTATGTAGATAATTTCCTGGCTTGTTACAGGTGTTGATCCACAATCAGTCGTCCACATATATTTTCCTGGCTTGTTACAGGTATTAATCTGGAACTTAAGAAAAGTTGGTCAAGGAGATATTGTCCTGGCTTGTTACAGGTGTTGATCTCTGACTTGAGAAAGAAAGATGGTTCCCTGGCTTGTTACAGGTGTTGATCTTCAATCTCTTCATGTAGATGATTTCCTGGCTTGTTACAGGTGTTAATCCACAATCAGTCGTCCACAGATATTTTCCTGGCTTGTTACAGGTATTAATCTGGAACTTAAGAAAAGTTGGTCAAGGAGATATTATCCTGGCTTGTTACAGGTGTTGCTCTCTGACCTGAGAAAGAAAGATGGTTCCCTAGCTTGTTACAGGTGTTGATCTTCAATCTCTTCATGTAGATGATTTCCTGGCTTGTTACAGGTGTTAATCCATAATCAGTCGTCCACAGATATTTTCCTGGCTTGTTACAGGTGTTGATCTGGAACTTAAGAAAAGTTGGTCAAGGAGATACTGTCCTGGCTTGTTTCAGGTGTTGATCTCTGACCTGAGAAAGAAAGATGGTTCCCTGGCTTGTTACAGGTGTTGATCTTCAATCTCTTCATGTAGATGATTTCCTGGCTTGTTACAGGTGTTAATCCATAATCAGTCGTCCACAGATATTTTCCTGGCTTGTTACAGGTGTTGATCTTCAGTCTCTTCATGCATATATGCCCTGGCTAGGTACAGGTATCGAATCTACAATTAGTTGCTCACAGATATGCCTTGGCTTGATACAGGAATCGAATCCGGAACTCTTCATGCAGATGTGCCCTGGCTAGATACAGGTGTCGAATCCACAATCAAAAACTCACAGATATTCCCTGGCTAGATACAGGTATCGAATCTGGAATTTGTCGCAGATATGCCCTGGATGGATACAGGTATCGAATCTGGAATTTGTCGTCTTCAGATATGCCCTGGCTGGATACAGGTATCGAATCTGGAATTTGTCATCTTCAGATATGCCCTGGCTGGATACAGGTATCGAATCTGGAATTTGCAAAAGGTTGGTAGAGATAGCTTTCCTAGCTGGATACAGGTGTAAACCTCTGACCTGAGAATGAAAGATAATTTCCTGGCCTGTTACAGGGGTTGATCTTCAAACTCTTCATGCAGATATGCCCTGGCTGGATACAGGTGTCGAATCTACAATCAAATCACTCACAGATGTGCCCTGGCTAGATACAGGAATCAAATCTAGAATTGTGACAGTTGATAGTAATCATCTTTGGATTGACCTTTTCCTGAAAAGGCAAAACGTTGGTTGTATGCAATGTCATGATGTTCGAGATGCATGATGTCATGAGATCGTGTGATATGATGCGTATATGCATGTGTCATGGTGTATAAAATGTGAAATGTATATGAATGTGTTTTTGACTAGGAAAATAAATCCTTGACGACTACCGAGAGTTTGTGGAATCCTGGGCTGATGTTGAAGAGTAGAGTTCTTCGCTTCCGCTGGGGATGCCGGTTGCAAGAATAAACCGGTATGAGAAGATGACTCCGTTGGGGAATAAACTTGTTGGAGAGATTACTCTGCTGGGAATTACTCTGTGGGAAGAGATACTTCGCTGAGGTTTTGAGGAGAGCTCCGCTGGGATTCCGCTGATAAGTTATGTTGGGGAATTTGATTAACTCCGCTGGGGTTAAAAGAATCTTGACTGCTGTCAGGGAAAGTGAATTCTTGACTGCTGCAGGGGAAGGCAAGAATCTTTTGATTGTTGAAAATGAGAAATCCTGGGACCGCTGTTGGGGAATCCAGAGCTTGGGTTGTATGCCAATCTACTGGGGGATTCTTGTCTTGAGGAGATCTTCATTGGAGAATATTCGAATATTCTGTGAGGTGCTGAGAACGAGAGTCTTCATTCTGCTCGGGGAATGATAGTTGGATGTTTTAGCTCCGCTGGGGATTGACAATTTTGGCTCCACTGGGGATTTTGAAACTTGACTCTGAGGGGAGTTAGCTTCTGGAAGGTTCTCTGGTTGGGGAAGTCGAGAATCTTTTGAGTTTTGAGAAGGAACCGGTGTAGGGTTTCCTGATGATGAGTCCGTGTAAAACTACATCTTCCAACAGGTGATGAAGGAAATGTTGAACACTTTTGACATTCGAATGCCCCAAGTGGTGATGAAAGAGACTCTTTATGTAGATAATTTCCTAGCTTGTTACAGGTGTTGATCCACAATCAGTCGTCCACAGATATTTTCCTGGCTTGTTACAGGTATTAATCTGGAACTTAAGAAAAGTTGGTCAAGGAGATATTGTCCTGGCTTGTTACAGGTGTTGATCTCTGACCTGAGAAAGAAAGATGGTTCCCTAGCTTGTTACTGGTGTTGATCTTCAATCTCTTCATGTAGATGATTTCCTGGCTTGTTAGAGGTGTTAATCCACAATCAGTCGTCCACAGATATTTTCCTGGCTTGTTACAGGTATTAATCTGGAACTTAAGAAAAGTTGGTCAAGGAGATATTATCCTGGCTTGTTACAGGTGTTGATCTCTGACCTGAGAAAGAAAGATGGTTCCCTGGCTTGTTACAGGTGTTGATCTTCAATCTCTTCATGTAGATGATTTCCTGGCTTGTTACAGGTGTTAATCCACAATCAGTCGTCCACGGATATTTTCCTGGCTTGTTACAGGTGTTGATCTGGAACTTAAGAAAAGTTGGTCAAGGAGATACTGTCCTGGCTTGTTTCAGGTGTTGATCTCTGACCTGAGAAAGAAAGATGGTTTCCTGGCTTGTTACAGGTGTTGATCTTCAATCTCTTCATGTAGATGATTTCCTGGCTTGTTACAGGTATCGAATCTACAATCAGTTACTCACAGATATGCCTTGGCTAGATACAGGAATCGAATCTGGAATTGTGATAGTTATTCTGTTGGTGGTTGTAATTTCCAGCAGGTGATGAAGGAATTGTTGAACACTTTTGACATTCGAATTCCCTAAGTGATGATGAAGGAGTCTCTTCAGGTTACTCTGCAATTGAGAGATTTTAAAATCTTGACTGGACTGCCCCAGGTTAACTGAACTTTGAAAGATCTGCTGAAACCTTGACTGGACTGCCCCAGGTTAACTGAACTTCGAAAGATCTGTTGGACCTTGACTAGACTGCCCGAGGTTAACTGAACTTTGAAATATCTGTTGAAACCTTGACTGGACTGCCCCAGGTGTGCTTGATGGTGACATGTCATGCCCCTTTGTTGATAGGAGACTTGTCATTGGAAGTGTTGTCTTTTTGAAGTGATTTTACTCACGGAGAGAGTTTTCGTTCCTCTGAACATTCGCTGTATGAATTACTTCGCTGTCAAACAAAAAGCCAAATGCAAACAGTGATATTCAAGCAATGCAAAGTTTATGTCTGTCTTTGAAGTTTTGAAAAATGCGTTTTTTAGTAGAAAACTTTTTATAAGACAAATCAACACAAGATTTAGAGCAAAGCCTTACAGGAGTCAGGGTACCTTTGGTAACAGTATGCTTTCGAACTAACCCATGCTTCAATTAGGACTTTGAAGGGTTGTAACGTGGCTTGGTTCACGGTTTAAGAAACAAAGGATAAAAGGCTCAAAGTATATTTGTACCCACCCACTCTTCGTGATGTTCTTCAATCCTAAGCTCAGTTAATTGTGCGTCGAGCTCTATTCAAATTTGGAACGACTTTTTGGGTGATGGCTCACCAGTTGAATTTTGGGAGACAGTCATCATCTCCTTTTTTCTTTGCAACATTTTTCATGTTGTTGAGGATTTGTAATGACCTATCTATTTTGATTTTGATTTGTTATCCCTAACTTTTGCCTGACTGTTCCCGTTTTCGAGATTACAGTCAGCGGGATGCCCCAGCTTTCTTAAGCCTCCTTTACAGGTTTTGGCTTGGTGGGCTTTTCTCTTTTGAGAGATTGACTGCCTATGTGATAGGGAACCATCACTGTCTTTTGATTCCAAAGGAATGCTTCTTTTTTGACGTCGTTCGTTGTGTTACGAACTGAGAGTTTGCGACTTCAATGCGCACCCCCTTTTTTTTGAATTAACTGAGATACTACCCTGCCCCAGGTTTATATCAAAGGTTTCGATTTGTTTAGAACAGAAAACTCCTACTTCTTTGGCTCGAAGGGGTTGACTAGGGATTATCTTCCTTATAACACCAGTGTTTGGGAATTGAAAGAAATGCCTGTACATCATCAGCACGGTCTGTTCAAAAGCATACTGTATGAGATTACGGTATTGTTTCGTCATCCTCCCTCTAAAGGCTTGCAGCTTTTTATCAAGAGTTAAATATCATAAAGAAAGCGTAAGAGTAGTGAAAACGAATGGATGAATTCAAGACAAACATATGCAATGCATTAATGAAACAGAGTTTAACATCAACAGATAATTGTTTGAATAACAAAAGAAATTACAACTTTGAAAATTCAAATGAAGCAAAAGTCTTTCAGTTTGAGCTTTGTCACTTCAGGTGGAGAAACCCTTAACGAAAGATTTTCATCTCGCCGTCTGGCATGAACCTCAGCACTCCAATGTGAATCAGATCTTGAATCTTGTTCTTCAAGGCCCAACAATCGTCGGTGTCGTGTCCCGGGCTGTAGGAGTGGTATACACAAAATGCATCGGGATGATAGTTAGGAGCGGAGGTATTGGGCTTCCGGATAGGGTCCCTCAAAGCAGTCAGATTGACCTCTAACAAGCGCTCTAGTATTAGAGATGACGGTATGTCAATCTCAGTGAACTGTCTTCCCGATGTATTTTGATTATGCCGATTACCCCGTTGACGCTGGCGAGGTTGTTGTTGGGCTTGTGACCCTGAAGCAAGCAAGGTAGCCTTCCCTTTGTCTTCTTGAGTGGAGGGGGGTTGAGTGGTGACTTGCTCTTCAACCTCAGATGTCTTCCCCAGTTGGTTGTTCCGAAGCAGTTGGTTGACAAGAACTCTGAGTTCCTCTTGTCTTTGAGACAAATCTTGGATGAGAGCCATCTGGCCCACCAGTTTCCCTGTCATCTGGATCCTCATTGTTGTCAGCTCAGACTGCAGTGCTTCCAACTGATCACTCCTGGCATTGTTTGAATTCTCCTGGACCAAGCCCTTTGTGAGGAGAGCTTTCACTTCTTCTTGCCCCAGAGACAGGTTCAAGAACATTTCCTGCAGCTGAGCAGTCTGGTCCTGGATATCCTTGACAGTCCTCTCTAGAGCCATCTCTTACTGAAATAAACAGTATGAGAGTAAGGAAACCTGAAAAAGGAAAAACTGTCAAGATTCAATGCATGATATGTGGATGCATGCTTTCAAGGATCTCTTGGGGTAAACACAAGAGAATGTTAGAGGTTGAACTTCGATCTTTGTCTGGAGACCTTTGCACCTGCGGATGTCTTTCCACGAGAATCAAGCTCACCATGTCAAGTGGGTCATAGCCCCCGATTCAAGTTGTTGCACTCGATCTTTGATTGGAGAACCTTGCATCGGCGAATGTTTTTCCACGAGAATCAAGCTTACCATGTCAAGTGGGTCATATCCCCTGATTCAATTTGTTGCACTTGATCTTTGATGGCATTTGTTTAGAGGAGAAACCTCTTGCCCCTTGGTAGACGTCTGGTTCAACGTAACCCTGCATCAAAAGAACCCTCGAGATCCTTGAAATGGTTATTGAAAATGTTATGGTATGATGTTATGATGTTATGTACATGTATGCAAAAGCAAGTGAGTGTATATACAGGTAAACATATTCACACAAAGCAAACAAGTCCTTAGATTCAGGCTTGCATGGGGTTGTAGGTAAGTACCCTCTTTCAGTTTCGTTGGTTAAGACCTGTCCTATCAAAAGTAACCGGGTTCTAGAGGATCTCAATATCACTGACTACCCTCAATCGGTCATAACTCCAGCATCGCTATCTTTTCTTGCGGCCGGAACCATCGCGAGAGTTTAGCCTCAATGAGTGTAGCATACTGCTACCGTTTTATGGCCAAGTTGGGTCAATTTAGGGTTCTAAGGTCGGTCGGTGCTTAATGACTCCTTAGAAGACCCATATTCTCCTCGTTTCAACACAAGGGATATCGGTACAGACCAAGGTGTCACACCAACGTAGCCACTGCTTCACCCATGTCGGTATACCCCGGGCAGGTCACTCATAGCTTATGCTACCTAAAAGGGTATTCCCCAGATCCGGGTTAGGATCTATGAAACTCCGATGCAAAGCCCACAAATATAAAAGCAAACAAAGCAAGCAATTGAAAACAAAGGTGATCTAAATCCTAAGGTAACCCCACTTTTAAGTCAGTCCCCAGCAGAGTCGCCAGTTCTGTGATACGGTGGGAGAACTGACATGGGTTTTGCGTTTGTTTTCGCAAATGTTTCGGTTGAGCAAGAGTCGCCACCGACTTTTTATTTTATCCTAAGGAAAGGTTAAAAAGCACAGCAAAAACCTTTGAGATGTTTTCTTGGGTTCGGGGAGTAGATTATAGAAAGGGAAGGTATTAGCACCCTTTCTATCCATGGTTATCCATGGGCTCTTAGTTACTTGCTTAGATCAACTTGCCTTGATTTTCAATTGTTTGAAATGGTGCTTTGTGTGTGGGTTTGAAAATGTTTTGAAAAGAGGCCAATGTGGTGGCAACCTTTGTAATGACCCATGTTTGGATGTATACAAAGGTGTATGTCTTTTGAAAAGTTTTCAATGTTTTTGAAAGTTGTTTTGAAAGTGTGTTGTGATGTGTGGTTTTGAAAAATAGGCAAGTGTTTTTGTTTTGCAAGTTGGCGAGTAACCAAAAGCTATCTACCCTAAGTTTCTCAAAGATCTTTGCTATGTTTTAACCCTTTTAGCAATTTTGTTCCACCATTGTATTTGGTGGACAATCTTGTGTTAGGATGTGAATGGGACAGGCGCGGGTCATCGTTTAGACCATGATTGCAATGGTGCCAAGTGTCTTTGGGCAACCTTTCCTTTAAGGGACTTGATCATTTTTAGGCAACTTTCGAAAGCGTCATCGAGGGACTATGATCATTTGTTTTGTTTTTGTTTTGCCAAAGACACCCAACGTGCAAGCATGGCCCATTTTGGAAGGCAACAAGCGGGATTACCCTAGGGGTGCAAGTGTGATTGTGTATTGATTTCATGTATTTGTTTTGTATTAGGTTATCTAGCGTTTGATTTTATGTACATACAAACCCTAGGTCTAACCATGGTATATTTGAAAGCGATAAATTACGAAAATTTAAAGTCTACGCTATTACAAATAGTATCCGGGAGTGGGGGTACAAATGTTTACAAATGGGGATGAGACTTAAATAGGAGAGTAATGTCCAATAATTTACAACCAAATCGAATTGCGATCTCAAATGTAATATGTATCAAATGTATAGCATAAAGGCAATGTAAAAGGTATCAATGTTTTTGGAATAAAAGATAAGCAAATGTGTATGTGTAAATGTATTTGTGTATTGTAAATGTGTAAGTGTATGATTTATTTACAAGTGTGGAAAATATGAATTTTAATGTATTATTAAGTATGGTGTTTATGTATTGTTATTATTTTGTATTTTTGTTAATATGTACAAACAAAGGTTTTAAGAAAAGAAAACAAATGTTTATGTATTTTATTGTCTTTATGTATTAATGTTAATATTTTACACAAGAGTTTTAATTAAAAGAAAGAAGTTTTAAGAAAATTAATGCTTTATGTACAAAAAAAATTTAATTAAAGAAAGTAAAAGTTTAATTGTATTTTTATATGTTTCATTGTTTTTATGTACAATTTTAATGCTTATGTTTTTTAAGGTTTCCAGTTCGTACACGTTTTATACCCCTTGATGAAATCTAATCTCAGAACATTATCATTTGTTATGTGAGGTTTGAAGAAAAAAAAAGTAGAAACGTTATACCTTTGTTGTCTTTTCAAAATGGAGGAGAGAGTTGGAGGAGGCGCCTAGGGTGGCCGGACGGAGAAGGTAGTGGTGCTGAGCTAGCTTGGAAGTTCTGGTACTCGTATTTGCCTTTTTTGTTGTTGGTTTAATGATGAATAAACTGAAAACCTTGTATTATCTGTTTCTTCTCTTCTTCTCGGTTTGTCTCGCTTCTGTATGATGGCTTTGATGCTTGAAATATCTGAGTATATTTGTATGTTTGATATGCTTGATTGCTCTTGAATGCTTCTAAGTGATGAGAAATATGGATGTTGTTGTTGGCCCTGAATATGCTTGTTGGTATTGAGTATTGAATGCTATTGTGTTTGATTTGTGTGCTTGCCCAATGATGAAATCTTTCTGAGGGCTTGTGTTGGTTTGGAAGCTGGTTTTGGAAAGGGCTTGATGTTTAGAGGATGGTTAGGCTTTTGACATGTTGGGCATGGTTATGTTGTTCAACAGGCTGGCTTATGTTTTTGACAGGTTGATGGCCTTTTGGCTTTTATGCAGGCATGAGGCTTTGGCTCGTATAGGCTTGACAGTTCAGGCCAGTTTTGATGTTTTGGTTTACAAGTTTGGGTGTTTACCAGCTTGTGGTTTATTTTTTGTATGGTTACAGGTTTTAAGGTTTGACAAAGGTTTCAGGCCTTGGCTTAGTATGCTTTAGGCTTTAGTTTCCGTTTGAATGTTTGTTCTTTAAGCTTCTTGTAAGTTGATCACAGGTTTGGGAAGGATGTTTTGAAGTGTTTGAAGTAGGTGAAGGCCTTGATACAGTTTGGAGGCAGGACTGTGTTTTTGTTACAGTTTGTGACCTTCTTGCTTTTGTGATATCTCTCTCCTCTTTTACTGTGTTGATGACAGTTTGTTTTATATATTTTCTTGCCTAAAGCCTGTAAGCCCTTTCTTCTTTCTCTTCTCTCTCTCCAGTACAGATTAAAGCATAAAATATTGTTTAAAATCTGTCCTTTTACTGAAAAAGCACTGGCCTGAAAATGATGATATTGAATCTTTGCTTGCAATAGCTGCTTTCCTCTGCATAACTCTTATCTCTTTTTCCATATTTTCTGCTTCTTTGTGACAACATTTTGTACTTGTTTTGAATAGCCTTTTGATAGCTCTTTGGCAGCTTGTGGAAAGTTTGAAATTGTGAATTTCAGTTAGGCAATTCAGTTCAGTTTGCATTTAGACTTGTACATGTTGTTAGGAATTTTTGAAATGGGCAAATTGTTGACAATGCAATATGTTTGACAAATTTGAATTTGTGCAATTACAACTTTTGTGCATTTCATGTCTTTTTCTTTTGCAAGCATCTTTCATCCCTCTTTGTGAACCGGGAGAAATCTCGTGATTTGCAGAGAGGGCAAACTGATTCCGGCCAGCTGCTTTTAATGATGAACCCAATTTTATCTGCCTGCTCTTTTATTTATTTTACCTGTGTTGACTTTTCTTCTTTTCTTTGTTTTTGCAGGTAAAGACAATTGAGCAAAAGAGTATTGGATAGAAGATGAAGAAGACTTAGGAAATTTAGGATGTATCTTATTTCATTTCAATTATTTGTAACAATATTATTATAAACAAGGATGTAAATAAATTTACAGTTGTTCAAATAATAGATTGTAACAAACCATTAAAGATGAATAAAAAATCATCTTTTGATCAATTAATTCCTTTTATTTCTTTTCAATTGTTTAACTTAATTATTTGAATTTCTTAAATTAAAACAATTGGAAATAAATCCAATTATTCTGACTTTAGAAAAAGAAATAATTAATAAACGTCTGGCGTTCTGAATTAAACGTAACAATGCACATTCAAACAACAAAACGTCCACAGTCCTCTTTTCACTGATTTAGTCAAATACTGCAAACTCAATCCAAATGCTTCAGTCCAAATCTCAGAGTAAACTGAAAAGAACTGTAAAATTAATTCTTTCTGAGAATGCGCGCACAAAAACCCTAGTTTTGTTTTAATTTTTAGAGAAGCGCCTGTCTGATCAGAACCTGAGCCAAAATCAAATAAACCTTAGCAATCTGCTTGAACTGCTTTAAAATCAATGAAAACCCTAATTTTGTCTGACTGACGAGAAAAGTCTGTTTGACCGATTCTTGAGCCAGTCTGAAAAAATCAGGAAAAGCCCGAAGCTGTGATTTCTTGTGAAAAATACGAGGGAAAATTTTGGGGTACAACACGTAGTATCTTTTAACTATGTCCGTGTTTACAGGGCGCGGAAGGTCATCGCCGTCCATAGTGGTTAAGATCATTGCCCCACTAGAAAATATGGTTTTAATCATAAATGGCCCTTCGTATGTAGGAGTCCATTTGCCATTGGGATCACCTTGTGGCAGTATGATGCGCTTGATTACCAAGTCACCAACCTGATATACCTAACATCTGACCTTCTTGTTAAAAGCCTTAATCATACGTTTTTGGTACAAGTGGCCATGGCAGACAGCCGTAAGCCTCTTCTCATCAATCAAGTTCATCGGGTCAAGCCGAGTTTGAATCAATTCACCTTCATTAAACCTTGCATCCTTTACAATCCTTAGAGAAGGTATTTGGACTTCAATTGGTAAGACAACTTACATGCCGTATACTAAAGAGAAAGGAGTTTCCCATGTTGATGTGTGCGCCATGGTACAGTAATCGTGAAGAGCGAATGGTAACATCTCATGCCAATCCTTATAGGTCACTGTCATTTTTTGTATGATCTTCTTGATGTTTTTATTAGCGGCTTCTACAACGCCATTCATCTTTGGCCGGTAAGGAGAAGAGTTATGATGCTGGATTTTGAATTGCACGCATAGTGCAGTGATCATAGTATTGTTGATATTGGTACCATTATCTGTAATGATTCTCTCCGGAACACCGTACCGACATATAAGATTTTGTTTGATGAATCGGGCCATAACGTTCTTGGTAACAGAGGCGAATAAAGTTGCATCGACCCACTTCGTGAAGTAATCAATGGAAACCAAGATGAAGTGGTGTCCATTAGAAGCTGTAGGTTTGATATCTCCAATCATGTCAATGCCCCACATTGTGAATGGCCAAGGAGCAGTCAGGATGTTTAGAGGAACCGGAGGCATATGTACCTTGTCAGCATAGATCTGACACTTGTGATAGGTTCGTGAATGCTGATGACAGTATGCTTCCATGGTGGACCAGTAGTATCCTGCCCGTAGAATCTTTTTAGCCATCATGTGTCCACTAGAATAGGTGCCAAAGGTGCCTTCATGTAAATCATCCATGATCTTGTCTGCCTCACTCTTGTCTACGCCCTGAAGCAAAGTAGAGTCGTGGTTGAGCTTATAAAGAACTTTGTTACTAAGGAAGAACTTAGCAAAGAATCTTCTCAGGAATTTCTTGTCGTTGACTGAAGCTCCCTCTAGATATTCTTGGGCCTTGAGATATCTCTTAATTTCATGGAACCAAGGCTTGTCCACTAGTTCTTCAGTATCAATTTCATGATAGTAAGTTGGTTCGTCCATCCTCTCAATGGTGATCTAGGGAGCCTCATCATCTCACCTAACTTTGAACATGGATGACATAGTGGCTAGCGCGTCCGCTAGTTGATTTTCCTCTCGTGGAAAATGCTCAAAGGTAATTTCCTTAAAATGTGGGATTAATGTCAACACATGTTCTTTATAGGGGATGAGATTAGGATGGTTCGTGTCCCAATCTCCTTTGATCTGACTGATGACTAAGGTTGAATCTCCGAATACACTTAAAGACCTTATTCCCAAATCTATGGCAGCTTTGAGACCCATAATACACGCTTCATATTCCGCCATATTATTGGTACAGTTGAAACACAGCCTAGTAGTGAAGGGAGTATGACAGCCTTCAGAAGATATGATTACAGCGCCAATGTCGTTGCCGAGTGCGTTGGAAGCTCCGTCAAAAACCACGGTCCATCGGGATCCTTGTTTAGGTTCGTCATACAGCCTAATTTCTTCACAAATGTTTACCAATATGATGTCTTCGTCCGGGAATTCGAAATCCATGGATTGATAGTCATCCACATCCTGATGAGTCGGGTGAACAGCTAGTACACTTCCCTTTATTGCTTTTTGGGTAGTGTACTGAATATCGTCTTCGGTCAAGACCATCTGCCATCTTTCTATTCTTCCCGAAAGGGCGGGCTTCTCGAATATGTACTTAATAGGATCCATCTTGGATATCAATAAGGTAGTGTGAGTCAACATATACTGTCTTAGCCGGCGAGCAGCCCATGCCAGAGCACAACAAGTTTTCTCGAGTAGTGAATATCTAGTTTCACAGTCGGTAAACTTTTTGCTCAGGTAGTATATTGCATGCTCTTTTCGGCCAGACTCGTCATGCTTCCCCAACACACACACCGTTGAATTTTCCAAGACTGTCAGATATATGATCAGAGGTCTTCCCTCAATTAGAGGCATCAAAATGGGAGGCTCTTGAAGGTACTCTTTGATCCTATCGAAGGCATCCTAGCAGTCGTCGTTCCATTCCACCACTTGATCTTTCTTCAGTAATTTGAAGATTGGTTCACAAGTAGCGGTTAGGTGGGAAATGAACCTGGAGATGTAGTTTATCCGTCCTAAGAATCCCCTAACTTCCTTCTCAATACAAGGAAAAGAAATTTCTTGTATTGCTTTTACCTTTTCAGGGTCCATTTCGATACCTTTGCCGCTGACAACGAAGCCTAAGAGCTTGTCGGACCTCACTCCAAAAGTGCAGTTATTCGGGTTCAGCCTTAGTTTGTATTTATTCATCTGAGATCTGGCTATCATGTCATCCACGTAGACCTCTATCTCGTGATGGATCATATCATGAAACAAAGCTACCATGGCACGCTGATAGGTTGCCTCAGTGTTCTTCATCCCAAATGGCATAACTTTGTAACAGAACATGCCCCACTGTGTGACGAAGGTCATTTTATCCACGTACTCATGTGCCATTTTGATCTGGTTATATCCGGAGAAACCGTCCATGAAGGAGAATACTTTATGTTGTACGGTGTTGTCAACCAGAATATCGATGTGGGGAAGCGGGAAGTCATCCTTGGAGCTTGCCCTATTCAAGTCTCTATAATTCACATACATACGTACCTTATCGTCCTTTTTAGGCACTGGAACAACATTGTCGACCCATTGTGGATAGGAGGTGACAACTAAGAACCCAGTGTTTAACTGATTCATGAACTCAGTCTTAATTTTCTCTAACATTTCTGGCTGCATACGACAGACCTTCTATTTTATCGGAGGGAAGTCTTCTTTTATCGGCAGACGATGGACCACGATATTAGTGTCAAGTTATGGCATGTCTTCGTATGACCAGGAAAAGACCTCAACATAGTCATGTATTAATTGAGTTAAGTTCTTCTTGACACTAGGCTCCAGGTTGGCACCTACCTTGACTTCTTTCTTATCCTCTTCAGTACCTAAGTTAACTGTTTCAACTGGATCTTCATGGGGGATGTATGGTCCTTTCTTCCTATTGCAATAACCTGTCTAGTTCTCCTGGTACCTCATAATCTTCCTCACCTTCGTCTTCGGCTTGGTAGATCGGATTTTCAAAGCCACAATAGAGCATAGCAGAATCGTTACCCATGGGATCTTGAGTGGATGTGGATCTGCATTTCAATATGTGAGTGTGTGTAAGAGCATAGCTATCTTTGATAAAATAAAAGGTAGGAACAAGAAAAACAAAGAGCGTAAAAATGTGCATGCAAAAACGTCCATGATTTATTGATGACATATGAAGATGAAGTAACAACCCTCACAAAGGGACCATTGTGCCTCGGGTAAGGCACAAGGTTTTAAAGTCTAAATTGTTTAAATATTACAAGTCCGACTAAAAATTAAAATAAAATTACTCTTGAATAAAATTAATAGGGACAAATTCTTTGGCCTCCCAATTGTTGAATCCTTCGCTGATGGTTGGAAAATTCAACTCGTCCAAGTCACAGCTTCCATCATTGTCTTCCACTGCATTGACTCACTGATTGCTGATGCGTAAAGGTGGTCCCCTAGCGCGAGTTTGTCGAACAGCTCTCTGGGCCTCCGAAGTAAAACCCAAAACAAATTTTTTGGATTTGTAGGGAATATCCGGAAGTTGACCCTAAATGGTACATCCACCTTCCTCAACTACTGCTCTAGCATCCTTCAGAGAGGCCATTTTCAATGGAGGTCTGGTAACCTTTGGAGTCTTGGTAGTAGTCTTGGTTGCCGCAACTGTTTATGGGACCTTCTCAAAATTATGACATGGGGTCTCAATGAACTCACCATCCATTTCCACATACCTGAAAGAATTCAGATGGCTAACCATGTATTCCTCCTCCCCATGGACTGTGATGATCTTTCCCTTGATTGGGTACTTCAACATCTGATGTAGGGTAGAAGTGACGGCACCAGCGCCATGGATCCAGGGTCGGCCCAATATACAGGAATAGGAAGGGAGAATATACATCACATAGAAGGTTGAATCAAAAGTCTGAGTTCCAACTTTTATAGGGATGTCTACTTCTCCATGCACTGTTCTTTTAGACCATCAAAAGCCCTCATCACAATGTTGCTAGGCTTTAAAGTGAGTCCCTCGCAATCCAACCGGTCCAGAGAATTCTTTGGTAAGACATTCAGCGATGAACCTGTATCCACCAGGACGTGGGCTAACATAGTTCCCCTGCACTCAATGGAAACGTGCAAGGCATCATTGTGTTTCCTTCCTTTGGGAGTTAAATCAGCATAAGAAAAACCCAGTCCATTATCAACAGTTATACTGGCCACACAATTCTTAAATTGATCAATGGAGGTCTCTTGGGGCACGTGGGCGGTCTTTAAAAACTTTACTAAGGCCTTGGCATGGGCCTTAGAATACAAAAGTAAGGCCAACATTGATATTTTCGAGGGGGTCTGCTCCAACTATTCCACGATGTTGTAGTCATTTTTCTTGATTATTTTTAGTATCTCTTCCATCACTTTGCTAGAAGCTTCAAGAATGACCTCTGGATGTGCCTTCTTCTGGACAGGCTCAAACAATACCTCTTTTCCCCTTGTCTCGGTAGCAGGGATAACAGTAGGATTATCAACGGGAGTATTATTGGGAATACTGGTAGGAGCGGTAGCGGGAATAATTGCAGGAGGAGAAATGGTTTTAGGAGAGATCTCGGGGGAGAAAACTCTTCCACTTCTTGTTATCTTATTGGTCCTAATGATATTGTCAATGTCAAGATCAGTGTCTTTCGCAACTTTGTCTTCAATAGCCAATAGATTTTTCCTGACGCCGTGGTAATAGACGTCAGCCCCATAGTTCCAGGGAACAACATTATCCGAAGAATATGGTATTGTCCCCGACATGATGATGATTAGGGGAGCAGATTTTAGAACATATGTAATCCTTACGGGTTTTTGGGCGGAGACCATGGGAGGATTTTAGGAAATGGTGATTACTGAGACATCTGCATAGGAATTTCTGGAAAGAGGAACTTTTTCAAACATGATTTCTTTGTTAGCCATCAGGTGTTGGACGCCCATCTTCAGTAGCAAACAGCTATTTGGTAGAGACATACATAAGTGACAACTTTGATCACATCCCGGAAATAGACCAGCTTGCAATAGATTCTATTTAATAGTCAAAAGGGGAGTAGTTAAATCATTCACGAAGGAAACAAAACAATCATCATCAACAGCTTTGACACCTTGACCGTGTTTGGGCATTGGCGTTGTTATCACATTAGGTGTTTATGGGGGGTCAAACTTAATCTCTTTCTCCTTGATAAGGTCTTGTACCTTATTCTTCAAGGCCCAGCAATTGTTTGTATCATGCCCCGGGCTTTCATAATGATAGGCACATCGAGCATTCGGGTTGTAGAAAGGAGAAGCAGTATTGGGGTTCTTGGGAGCTTCCTTTAGAGTCACTAGATTGGACTTCAAAAGATATGGCAAAACTTGGGACAAGGTCATGTTGATCCGGGTGAATCTTCTCATGGGCGCCTCCGGCCTGCGTTGATAGTTTCGCTGCTGATTTGATACATGATTGGAAATCATAACAGCCCCTACCGTCGGGCGACGTTCAGTTTTGTTTTGATTCCTGTGGTCATATGCAACACTGACCTTCTTCTTTCCGGTAATGGGTTTCTTCATCGTGCTCGAGGATACATCTCTTTGAATTTTCCACTCTTTATACCGGCTTCTACCGGTTCACCAGTCATGATTAGTTCAGTAAATCCAGCTGAAGAGCTTCTTATAAAATGGTTGAAGAATGGACCAAATAACGTGCCTAAGAACATATCCACCAATTCTCTGTCAAATAGAGGGGGATGGACTCTTCCTGTGAGATCCCTCCATTTTTTAGCAAAAATTTTGAAACCTTCACCAGCACCAATAGACATTCCTTGCAACTATGTTCGAGTTGGAGCTAGGTTAATATTATACTGGTATTGCTCGTAAAAACGGGCAGCCAAATCTTCCCAATTGCGAATATTGGTTCCTTCCAACTGATAGAACCAATCCAACTGTGTTCCTGACAAAATTTCTTGAAAGAAGTGTACCCATAGGTTTCTATCAGTAGTATGGGGTTGAATCTTCCTGACGTATGACCTTAAATGCAGCTTAGGACAAGAGACACCGTCATATTTAGCAAAAGTGGGGACCTTGAATTTCTGTGGGATGACAACCCCTGAGACCAGTCCTAGCTATTCAAAATCCAACCCGGGTACCCTCTGGATCTCCATAGCATTGAGGCGATCCTCCAACTGCTTGTATTTATCGTCACCCGGAGGATACTGTTCTTCAAAATAGTCAACCTCTTCCTCTTCTTCAGGCTCCGGGTGGTCATTTACTTCCTTGTTTTTCCCTTCTTGATTATCTCCTTCACCCGACGAGGTTGCTAAATCTAGAGTTCGTCTGGATGGTCCTTTAAACCATCTTCCCAGATTCAAAACACCGACTGGTTTCTTCGCTTTCTTCTTCTTCTCTTTGATCATCAAAGTCTTCAAGTCCTCTTGTCCTTTAGCCAGATCCAAGAACATTTGTTAGAATTGAGTGTTCTACGCTTGGAGATCCTTTACTGTCTGTTCAATATCCATCTCACTGAAATAAACAATAGAAAGATAAGGAGACATGCTGTAAGAAACCTGTTTTTTGTTATGATGAATGAAAATTCATATGCAAATGATTTCAAGGAAATTAGAGATTTAAATTTGTTTTAGACAAAAAGCAACACACGTTGCATTAATAAATCCAATTTCGAATACATCATGCCTCTTTGGTCTTATAATGAAATAAATAAAATACAAAAACTTATAAGACAAAAAGGTTGAACGCATCCTCTTTGGTGCGATGTAGGCTTTCAAACTCCGCTCTTCATGAAGCTTCTTGGTGAGTTCAAGAACTTTCTTCTCACTGGCGTAGAATTGGGCTTCGAAAGTGTCTCTCTCTTCCTTTAACTGAATCCAATCCTTTTGCAAGTATTTGAGAGAATTAGGCATGTTGGGATGAAGGACAGTATACGGGACATCTCCTTCAGCAACAGGCTCCATGATAACAGGGAGGATGGAGGGGTAAGGCATTACAAGACTCTGAGCATGAGCTCGTACCCACCTAAGGTAAGGCTCAAGGGGAATGGAATTTTTGTGTCTCAATTTCCTACTATCCAACTTGTTTAACATCCTCCAAGCTTGTATAAACCTATGACGATAGCCTTGATTGTCGCTTTCATAGTCGAACACCACACCTTGGATGAGCGCATCATGTGGACCATCACTTTGTGCGTACCCAAACTATTGCAAAGCTAAGCAAGGGTTATAAGTGATACCTCCACTAATTCTAAGCAGAGGGACATTAGGTAATTCCCCACAATAGTCAATGATAGTAATGTCCTCCAAAGATCGAGAACACCAGTGGATATCCGAATGTATGAGTGACATCGGCCTATTGGACCATCTCAAGCCTTGCTCATTCTTCACAACAGATTGGGGGAGATGCGAAACAAACCATCTAGCCAACAGAGGAGTACAACAAATGAGGGCTACTCTTCTCTTAATGGTGCGAGAGGGGAGAGAGTGCAAGATATCTCCCAACAAAGTAGGCACTGGATTATGAGATAAAAAGATTTTGACATCATTCACATCTATAAGTTGGTCAGGATTTGGAAATAGTACCAACCCATAGATGAGAAGAGCCAAAATTTCTTCAAAATCTTGTAAATCCAGAGTATTCCAACAGTCTTGAGCTTTTTCCAACAGGAACTTGGCTAGGAACCCTTTGACACCACTTCTTGTTTCCCAATTAGCCGTGACGTCGGAATGTTGTAAGTGTAAAGCTCGGGCAACTTCTTCAGGGCTTGGGTCTCTTTCAGTAACGTTAAAAGGTAGTTGATTGAGAATGGGAATTCCCAAGAGTTGGGAGAATTCTTCCATAGTAGGTACAAGCTGGTAATTGGGGAAGGTAAAGCAATGGTGCAAAGGGTCAAAGAACTGGAAAAGCACCTTCATCATATCTTCATCAAAGCTTGAGGTAACCAAGCTGAGAAGTCGTCCATGTATTTTGGTGAACGGAGAATTATCAGGGACCCTTGATGCTAACTCTTTGAGCTAAAAAGGTACTCGTACAAGGTTGACTTGGATTGTGTTCCTGCAAGTGGGAGACAAATCCTATAAAACAGAAAAAAGATGAATCTCAAAATCCTTGAAATGGTTAGTCTAAAATGATATGGTATGATGTCACGATGTTATGTACAGGCGTATGCACAAGTTAAATCAAACAAATCCTTAGGTTTAGGCTTGCATGAGATTTATAGGTAAGTACCCTCTTGAAGTTTAGTTGGTTCGACCTGTCCTAGAAAGTAAACAAATTCTAGGGAGTCTCAATATCACTGATCTTTCTTCATCGGGCATTGTTTCAGCGCAAGCCTCTTTATTGGTGACCTAAATATACCAAAAGTATGATCTCAATGAGCATAGTATCGAGTATCAACCAACTTCGGACTGCACCAAAGGCGGCTACCTCACTACTTCCTAATGGCCAAGTTGTTCAAGTAAAGGTTCTAAAGTCAGTTAGTGCTTCATGACACCACACAGCGGTCCCGTATTCTCCTTCACTACTTAAGGGCTACCGGTACCAACAAATGTGTCACACTAACATGCTATTGCTTAGACCATACCGGTATACCCCGCACAATTTCCACAACTTATTGCTACTTACCTAAAAAGGTGTCCCAGATCCGGGTAGAGGATCAAAACAAACCCAGACAAGGAACCATAATATAAAGCAAACAAATCAAACAATGAAAATCAATTAAAGGTGATCTAGCCCAAAGTTAACCCCACTTTTAAGTATTTTTCCCCAGCATAGTCGCCAGTTCTGTAAGACGGTGGGAGAACTGACTTGGGTGTTTTGCATTTTATCGCAATTGTTGCTGATAGTAAGAGTCACCACTGACTTTTCTTTTATCCAATTAGGAAAGGTTGAAAAGAACAAGAAAGACCTTTCGAGATTATTTCTTGAGTTCGGGGGGTAGGTTATGAAAAGGTAAGGTGTTAGCACCCTTTTCATCCGTAGTTATCTACGAACTCTTAGTTGCTTGCTAGATCACTTGCTTTTTGTTTGAAAATGTGTTTGTGGTGTGGGTTTTGAAAGTATTTTGAAAAGGAATGTCTTTGTAATGGTTCTCGTCTCTATAAGAACGCATACAAAGTGTTTTGTCTTTTGAAAAATGTTTCAAAGTGAAATTGTGGGTGTATAAAATGTTTTTGTTGTGAGCAAGCGAGAAACTAGGAGCATCCTACCTACTCAAAAGGTATTAAATGTTCTTTTCCTCATCCTTTAGATGTTGCTATCTTACCATTGATTTGATAAGAAGCCCTATCATTGGATGTGAAGGGACGAACGTGGGACGTTTGTATAGTCATAGAAGGAAACTTATGGGACGTTTTAGCAATGTCGTTTAGGGACTAGATCGTTTACCGAAGGCAACATTGAGGGTTGTGATACGGTGGGAGAACTGATTTGGGTGTTTTGCGTTTTATCGCAAATGTTGCGATTAGCAAGAGTCGCCACCAACTTTTATTTTATCCAAAAGGAAAGGTGAAAAAGCACAGGAAAGACCTTTGAGATTATTTCTTGAGTTCGGGGGATAGATCATGAAAATGGAAGGTGTTGGCACCCTTTTCATCCATGGTTTTACATGGGCTCTTAGTTGCTTGCTAGATCACTTGCTTTTGTTTGAAACTGTGCTTTGTGTGGTTTTTGAAAGTATTTTGTAAAGAGGTCATTGTTTAGGCAAACTTTGTAATGATTCTTGTTCGTAAGAATGTATAAAAAGATGTTGATCTTTTGAAAATGTTTTCAAGTTTGTAAGATGTTTTGAAAGTGTAGGTGTTTGTTTTGAAAATAGAAAGGATGTTTTGTTTTGAAATGGAGCAAGTAACTAAGAGCATTCTACCTACTCAAAAGTCTTTTATGTTCATTTCCTCTTTCCTTTGACATTGTTATCTTACCATTGATTTGGTAAGTAACTCTATCTTTGGATGTAAACGGGACGGGTGTGGGTCATCATATAACCATGATCAACAATGTTGCAAGGTATCTTAGCATTCTCTTTTAGGGACTAAGATCATTTGAAAGGCAACATAGATAGCGCCATCGAGGGACTATGATCTTATATTTTGCTTGTTTTTGCTAAGATACCTCACATGTATAATATGACCATTTTGTAAGGCAACCAAGTGGATTTTACTCTATGGGTGCTTGTGTGCAAGTGTATTATTTTTCATGCTTGATTTCATCTTTGATTAGGGTTTTCTAATTGATTGGTTTTAGTCTTTCCATACAAATCCTAATTACTAGCATTTGTATATAAAGAGATAAATTGTGGAATTTAAAATTACTACACTATTACAATACTTGTGGGAGGGGTGTATAAATTACAAATGAGGATTTCTTGGAAAATAAACCTAATTATCTATTACAACCATATTGAATTTGGATAAATAATATACAAAAATGAATAAATACAAGAATGTAAATGTAAAGAAAATGGATGTTTATTTGGATTTTTTAGGGAAAAGGGGTTTTGTCTTAACCTAATTAACTAAAAGAAAAATAATTAATTCAATTAGTAAAAAGTAAAACCTAAATTTATTAGGAAAAGAATTCAAATAAAACCCTAATCTATTAATTGATTAAAAAAGAAATTAAGTTTATAAAAATAATATTTTTGGTATTTTTGTCTTAAAAATAATTTATAGCATTATAAAATATTTTTGGTCTTTTTATATTTTAAAATAATATATTTAAATTATGTAAAAGAAAATAACTAAAAAAAACTAGTTTCTAACTAAATTTACAAATCAATTAGTGAAATAAATAAAGTATGATTAAATAAAATATTTTTTGTGTAAAAAATAAATAAATAAAACTATATCAAAATATAAATCTAACATTTTTATATTTTTTCTGATTTTTTAGTATTAGATAAAATATTTAAGAAAACAAATAAATAAAAATAAAAAGAAAAAGAAAATAAAAATGGGTCAGAGTGTGAATAGCCAGCAAGGGGGTTAGAAGTGAAAAAAACATAAGGCCCAAGGGATGAGGCCCAGCGCTGCCAAAAAGTCAGAATATTTGAAAAAATGAAGAAAAAAAATCCAAAAGGGTACCACTGGGACTCGAATCCAGGTCCTTATAGTCACAGGCGCGCACTTCTACCACTGGGGTGGCTATACATCCGTTTATTAATATCAAACCATATATATATATGGTAAACACGTTCCTGAGGCCAACTTCATCTTCAACCTCACGCCCAGCCTGAACCTTTGTATCTTATTCAATTCTCAATAAAAATGAAAAATGTAAACAGGAAACTTGTAGCAATTTCCCCATGATTTTAGAAATGCAAAGCAATAAAATTATGGATCAAAGACAAGCATGAATTTAATGGCCCTAATCTGAACCCTAAAAATTTCAGAAACTTCAATCTTAAAATTCTCTAAGCTCAAGCAAAATAAATGAAAACTATGGACATGGTTAGCTTTAGGGCATTGATATCTACATTTTTCATTCACAAATAAACCATTAATGATGCATGTATGAAGAGTTCAAAAGTTAGAAAACTTACCTTACAAGAGGGTATCGTGTTTAGAGTTTGAGTAGCTTTTAGTGAGTTCCAATGATTGGATTAGTTTCCTCAAGTTCCCAGGAAGCTAATGTGATACTTAGCTTGAGCTGAAAGTGACTGAGGAGTTCTGGAGAAGTCAAGGTGCAAGGTGTTGTTTTTGAAAATGGTGGATTATAATGGAGGTGTTACAGTGGTGTTGCAGGTGTTGGAATTGTTTGTGTATGTTATTTAGAATCTTTTGAAAGTAAAAGGCCAAGAAACGCACGAGCAAATTTGGAGATTGGATTCAAAACTCAGAAATGACAAGTTTTGAGGTGTTTTTGGTGATTCTGTGTTCTTGGTGTTTTCAGGGGTCAAGCATGCGTGTGATTTGTGGAAAATGGCTTGTGTATGTATAAGTAAAAGTTCTTGAGTGCTTTGGATAGTCAGAAGTACAAGTTACAAGCTAATTGCTATGTTACTTGATTTTCAAGAAAAGTGGGAAAATAAGTTTCAAGAGGAAGTACAAGCATGGTCTAGGTGATTATAAGTGTCTATACAAGCTTCTCTTGAGTTATAGGACTTGTATGATCAGAAGAAAGCAATTGCAAGGCTCAAGAACAAGTTTTTGTGCAAAAATCTACTTTATCAAAATGGCATTGTGCACTTTCTTCCCAAAATGGATATAAAGCATGGCCTTGCATTGAATGCTTGAATTGAGACCTCTAACAGTTATGCAAGCAATTAATTATGGATTGCCTAACAAGTTTGAGACCTGAAAAGTAGAGGTTATGCAGCATAAGTTTGAATTTTGAATCTTGTTCATCACAAAATGACTTGTAATTCAAGTGTGAAAACCCTAACTTCATCTCTTCGATTCTCCCTACTCAAAAATAATCTCAAGGAGTTCTTGGATATTTTGGAAAGCTTTTAATGTTCTTTACAATCCCTCTTTGAATCACTTTCGAAAATTTCTCTTGGAACTATATGAAAAAGTGCCATGAAGTTAGGTCAAAATCCTGACCAAATTAGGGCAAAATTTCACTAAGTGTTTTGTTTCATGACCATGTGTTCTTAAAATTATAACTTGAGATCCAAGAACTTTTGGAAGGAGTTGTGTAAAGAAATGTTGTAGAATTCATGGAGATCTACAACTTTCATGTTGAAAGTTTCTTTTGAATCATCTTGCATCATGGTGAAACGTTTGCTCAAAGTTGTGAAAAAATAAGAAACTTCCAACACTTAAAAATTTTCTAAGTTTAGAAATTTTAACTTTTCAAAATGAAATCTTGAATTTTTGATTTCTTGATGAACAAGTTTCATATTTTGACATACTTTGATAAATTGTGATTTTTGACATTTGATTTTGACCAAAAAGTCAAAGTTTGACTTTTCAGTATACAGTTGACTTTTGATCAGTTGACTGAAAATTCATCTGTCAATTTATTGGGCTTGAGCAATGTTTTGAGCCATGTCATTAGGTCAAAATGATGCAATTGGACTATTGGGATCATTCCTTAAACCAATTGATTATTTGCTAGGTCAAAAATCAAAAATTTCTCTTTCCCAATCAAAACCCTAATTTTGACCATTTTGCCCTTTTGAAGATTTGATCAAATTTCTTGAGGAATTATGATCCGAACTTGATCAAATGATACATATCAGTTTAAAATTTTTATGTGGATACAAAATTATGAAGTTTGACTGTAAATTGGCCACAATTGACTTTTTCTCCAATCAACTGATTTTTAGGTCAACTGCTCAATTGACTGAGCAAAAGTGTGATCCAAAGCTTGAAACTTGACATGAATAATCTTGAGGGTCCATAATGGTCCATGAAAGTCATATAGGGCATTGGAAGTTCAAATATCCCTGTGCAATCTTAAACCCTAATTTTGGTCATCAGTGCTTAAGGAGGTGTCTTGAGCTGATCAACCCTAGTGCAGTCTTGAGCCAAAGGAGATCTTGTGAGAAAATTCTTGATAAATGAGAGGGAAAATTTTGGGGTACAACAGCTTCCCCTGTTCAATCTTCTTAAGCCTGAAGAGTTCGATTGGCGAGTTTTGCCATTCGTGACTCGAAGGTGGGAGATGATTGGACACTAGAGTGCCTAGAAATTTGCACTCGGTGATGTGATAGTTGATGGTATAGGGAATGGTCTTAAAGATTCCATTTTGAGGGATGATGGAAAGTTGTTGGAGATGGGCTTGTAGATGCCATCCAGAAATGATTGTTGAACCGTATCTGTAAGTTGAAACTAAATGAATATCAGAATGGCGTCCGTGTCTGGAGCATATCTGAATTGTATTTGAAAGTTGAATATGAATGAGTATCAGGATGGAATCCGTGTCTGGAGCATATTTGAACTGTATCTGAAAGTTGAATCTGAATGAGTATCAGGATGGCATTCGTGTCTGGAACGTATCTGAACTGTATTTGAGAGTTGAATCTGAATGAGTATCAGGATGGCATCCGTATCTGGAGCGTATCTGAACTGTATCTGAAAGTTGAATCTGAATGAGTATCAGGATGGCATCTGTGTCTGGAGCGTATCTGAACTGTATTTGAGAGTTGAGTTTGAATGAGTATCGGGATGGCATCCGTATTTGGAGCGTATCTAAACTGTATCTGAAAGTTGAATCTGAATGAGTATCGGGATGGCATCTGTGTCTGGAGCATATCTGAACTGTATTTGAAAGTTGAATATGAATGAGTATCAGGATGACATTCGTGTCTGGAGCGTATATGAACTGTATCTAAAAGTTGAATCTGAATAAGTATCAGGATGGCATCCGTGTCTGGAGCGTATCTGAACTGTATCTAAAAACTGAATCTGAATGAGTATCAGGATGCCATCCGTGTTTGGAGCGTATCTGAATTGTATCTGAAAAGCCTTTGAACATTGTTAATGGTAGCTATTGATTAACCTTATCCTGAAAAGAGTAAAATGTTAGCTAATATGCAATGTCATGTTATATGAAATGCATGGTGTAATGAGATGGTGATACATGCATTTGTGTTATCGATGTTCGTGATATATGGATGCGATGTATGCGTATGTGAGCTAATATGCTGCACTGCTTGTTGGATTGGGGAAAATAAATCCCCGACTGCTGCTGAGGATACAGAGTACAAGTCTTCATGAACTTCCACTTATATAAATAAACTTTGTTGTAAGGGAAATGTCGTGTACTGCTTGTAAAATCCTGTTGAGGAATCTTGAGAAATTTGGCGACTTCTAACGGGGAGTGATAACTGGAAGTTTTGTTCCGCTGGAGATTAAACTGCACACTGCGGGGGATTTTATGGAAATAGCTTAGAGAGATTTCCCTATCTCTTAAAGCCATTAGTGATTGTCTTTCTATTTTTTTTTCATTTATAAACGGTAGTTACGTTCAAATGCATATGTTCAAAAATAAATCTTTGGACATTTTCGTAAACAAAACACCAGAGTAAAGAAAAACATATAGTTTTTCACTTTCAAAGGGACATCTTTGTATTGACTTTGAGTAAGTATTTTTGTACAATGAGACAAACATTCTAGTAAGAGAATGCCGTCGTAAAAAAAGTGAAAATTTGATACAAAGAAAAGATAGCTATCTGAAATAATCCCATGGGATTCCTATTCTGCTATAGCCTTCGTGTCTCTGAGCATCTTATCTACTTGTTGCCTTGTTCGAAGCTGATTGAATTGATCAGAACCGTCGAGTTTGCAGGTTGTTTGTAAGGTGATTCAACGGGGACATAGCCATACGCTTTTATTCCTTAACTTTTGCCTGGACCACCCTTTCGGGTTTTCAGTCCACCGGGATACCCTTTTTTGCCCAACCCTCCCTTTCGAGTTTTCAGCTTGTCGGGTGTACAAATTTTTTTGTTTTATCCCTAATTTTTGCCTGAACCTTTTTGGTTCGCCGGGATTCCCTTGTTTTGCCTAGGTGTGTCAACCTAGCGGGTCTCTTATGCGTAGTATCTTTTGACTATGTCCGCGTTCACAGGGTGCGGCAGGTCGTCGCCATCCATGGTTGTCAAGATCATTGCTCCACCGAAGAATATGTTTTTGATCACAAATGATCCTTCGTATGTAGGAGTCCATTTTCCCCTGGGATCACCTTGCGGTAGTATGATGCGTTTGATCACCATATCCCCGACTTGATACACTTGGCGTCTGACCTTTTTGTTGAAAGCCTTGATCATCCGTTTTTGATATATTTGACCATGACAGACAACAGTAAGCCTTTTCTCATCAATCAAGTTCAGTTGATCAAGTCAAATTTGAATCCAATCATTTTCGTTCAGACCAGCATCCTTCATGATTCTCAGAGAGAGGATCTGGACCTCAATAGGCAAGACATCTTCCATGTCGTATATCATAGAGTAAGGTGTTGCCCCGGTTGATGTGCGTGTCGTGGTATGATAACCGTGGAGAGCGAATGGTAGCATCTCATGTCAGTCTTTGTATGTAACTATCATTTTCTGTATGATCTTTTTGATGTTCTTATTTGCAGCTTCGACAACACCATTCATCGTTGGCCGGTAAGGGGAAGAATTGTGATGCTGGATCTTGAATTGCTCGCACAGGGCGGTGATCATAGTATTGTTTAGATTCGTACCATTGTCTGTGATGATCCTTCCGGGATACCGTACCGACATATGAGATTTTATTTAATGAACTGGGCTATAATAATTTTGGTAACGGAAGCGAAAGAGGCCGCTTCAACCCATCGAGTCCATGTTTTTTATGGATCGGATCGGACCAAGCGGGTTACGGGTTGACCCATTAAAAAAAGATTTTGGTAAATTTTTAGAGAAAAAAAGATTGAGATAAGATATGATTGCATACGTGTGTTTTCAAGTGATAAAGAAAAGTTAAAGAGGATGAAGATATATTTTCAAGATGATGTGATCAAGAAAATGGTTGTGAGATGAAGAGAAAATTTGATAAATATTAGTGATAATATTAAGTTACTTTGTACTTTTACATGTATATTTTTGTGGTATTCATGATATATGGATTTTGATTTGATGAATATTTTAAACATCACTTAACTAAGTTTATGATGACTCTCTACTTATATTATGTAGCTTTTATCCATTACATCCCTTTTTATAAAAATTAAAACTATAATATTTAAATACGGGCTGACTAGCTTATCGAACTGCACGGACCTTTGAAAAAAAGGTCGGACTCATTTTCTAAAGTCCATAAAACAATCGGGTCGGACTGGGCCAACCCATTTAAACATTTTTGCCCATCGAATCTAAGCGGACATGCCCATTTGACAGCTTTACCTATGAGGTTATTACACTAAAACAAACAAAAGTTTGAAGATAAAATGGAGCATATATAATAGTATTATAATAGAACTTTGTCAACATAATTTGAAGCATGGTTTCGGTAATCAAATTACAAAACCTAATATTGTATGATGATAGACATGTACTTGACTTTGGTGCCGGATTATTTTGGAGTTAGAAAATCAGTTTCAATCATCTCTTCAAGCATGATTGTGTTGGCATCCCTCTTAGCAGGAGTATTATTGGTCGAGCTTCTCGAGGGACTCGCAAAGAATGTTGGCAGGATTGAGTTGGTCATGTGTGGAGACTTGCTATTCTGCATTCAGTATGAATGAAGAAGATAAACATGAAGTTCAGAAGCAATGTATTTGTGCCATTCTCCAAGTAATGTAGTTGTTTCAATACAACTAATGTTATTGCAAATAATAAGCATCATAAGCACTGTATTTCTGATGCAAGTATAAGCATGAAGAAATGTAGTAGGGTTCCTAAAATAACAGTATTACTATTTACTACCTACCAAAACAAAAAAAAAAATGTTGAAAAGCTAGGCATGCTAAGAGCTGAGAAAAAAACCAACTAAGAGAGTGGAATCATATTGACAAACCTTGATGAAGTATGATGGGTGTTGTAGTTATTCCAAAAAGCTAACACTTATATTGGAACAACTGGTCACGATATCCACAAATAGGTAAATAGTGATACTTCTGCCATCTTGATCCGCTTATTGGAACAACTGGTCACGATATCCACAAATTAATCAAAAGTGAAGTGAAGACACGATGATAACGATGCATATATCTAATGTCTAATGCAATAGACAAAGCGACATTATTTACTCCTGCTTCGTATACTGCCTCTATAACA
Organism: Vicia faba; assembly: GCA_948472305.1. Taxonomy (NCBI): domain Eukaryota; kingdom Viridiplantae; phylum Streptophyta; class Magnoliopsida; order Fabales; family Fabaceae; genus Vicia; species Vicia faba. Next base: position 343,520,506 of record OX451741.1, read on the forward strand.
GAAGTCGGACCAAACACTTTGTCTAAATGAGAAAAACCAATGTCATCAAACACTTAACCGCCTAGGTGACATTAGTAAATAATTATACGAAACTCAGATGAATAAATAACGTAAATACAAAAAGTAAAGGACGACGGTTGAGTAGCACGTTCATATTGACACAGAAGAAAAATTATAAATCTATAGTATGTTTTTAATAAACTTTCAATATGCAAATATCAACAACAACAATCAAATCTTTAATCAGCAAGTTATCACAAATTCCACAAATTCAACAACAGACATCACAACCCTAATGTTAGGAGAAATTTGCAGAATCACTCACGAATTCCAATATCAGTTTGAAAATATAATAACACGACCTAACAATTAACCCTAATATTCAAGTGCTTCATGCGAGATTATACATCAACAACACTAAATAATTACAGATAATCATCACAATAAAAAAGTGATAAAATGAAACAACAACAATAACAAAGAAGCCTTTTTTCTTCAAAAGAAGATGAAGCTGTGCACAACTGAGTGAGAAAGAGAAAGAGAAAAAGGATGAGAGTGACAGAAAAGAGAAAAGAAATGGTGCATTGATTTGACGCTTGGGAGAAGAAATCATAAATTACGTTAGTGTGCAGCCGTTTTTATTTTTTGGAAGAAAACAAAAAGTTTGTTTGAAAGAAAACAAAAGTAAATTTGGTATATTAACAGAGAGCTTAATTTTTAGCCAGCCACGTGACTAATTATGGAGTAATTAAGGTACTTAAGGTTTTTAAACAACACCTAATATTGATTACATAGTGTTTGGACTTTGGATACTTTTGTTCTTAATTAATAGAATAGAAATTAGTTTTATTCTCTTGAAGTTATATGATAGCCTTTTAATTTGAAAAGAGAAAAATAAGAGAGAAATAGAGAAGAAAGAACACTCTCACCCTTATTAGTGTAGTATAGAAAGAGAGATAAATAGGTGTGGGGACCACTTACTTTTCATTTCTCGTTTAAAGTGCGAAGAAAGTGGGAGAAGAGTTCACTTTTCATTATCCTTTCATTTTATTATTGCATTGATTTTTATCTCACTCCTTTGTCTTGCATTCAAAAATAAAAAATGTTTAGTTGAAAACAAAGTTTTAGGATGACAAAATGAGTTGTAGGAGAGACAAATAATACATAGAAATAAATTTCGACAACAATATAGATTGGTGTAAGGTGATGAAATTGAGGAAGAAGAGAGAAAATGATGAATGATAAAAAAATCTTTAACAAATGATTGGTAAGGAATTGAATTGTATTTAATGAAATCCAGTACACCTATTTATACACAAAGATAGCAAAGATAAGAATGTCACATAGGTCCTAAAAGAGAATATTCCAAATATAGCAAATACTAACTTACCCATTTAATACCCTCTTTTAATTTAGTATCTATCAGAAACTAACAACAATAATTTCATTCCTCAAATGAAGAAATTGGTCTGTTTTAATTGTCTTCATCAGAACATCTGCCAACTGTTTCCGGGTGCTATAATGCGGAACTTCTAGCACTCCTTTCTGCACTTGACTTCTCAGAGAATGATACTTCGTCTCAATATGTTTGCTTCTTCCATGCAACACTAGATTCTTGACAAGATTGATTTCAGACTTGTTATCAATCAACAGCTTCAGAGGTTTCTCTATCTCAATCTTCAAATCCTCCAAAAGATTCAAAAGCCAAACAGCTTGACATGCAGCTACAACACCTGCAATATACTCAGATTCACACGTTGACAGAGCCACAACAGATCGTTTCTTGGAACTCCAAGAAATAGGACCTCCCAGAAACTTGAACAAGTAACCAGAAGTACTTCTTCTGTCAACTCTATCTCCACACCAGTTAGAATCAGAATAACTCACTAATTCTAGTTCTGTCTTTCTTCCAGAAGGAAATAACACTTCATATTTCAGAGTTCCCTTGATATACCTCAGAATCCTGTCAGCAACTTGGTAATGAGACCACTTTGATTTACTCATGAATCTGCTAACTATTCCAACTACATAGCAAATGTCAGGTCTGGTATTGCACAAGTACCTAAGAGAACCAACCAACTGTTTGAAGGTCGTAGCATCCACAAAATCACCATCAGAATCCAATTTATGATTGGTTTCTGATGGTGTCACAGCAACTTTACAATTCTACAGCTTAAATCTCTTCAGAAGTTCAAGTTCATACTTCAGCTGATGTAGAATGATACCCTTCTTTGAGTACAGAATCTTCATTCCTAGAAAATATACCATATTTCCCAAATCTGTCATCTCAAATTCATTCATCAGAGCTTCTTTGAACTTGATTATATCTTCTGGAAAACTTCCTGTTAGCAATATGTCATTAACATATAGGCACACCTGAATCATATTTCCACCAGAATGATGCACATACACGTCATATTCCATCTCACATTTCTGAAACTTCTGCCTCATGAAAAACGAATCAATTTTCATATTCTAAGCTCTGGGTGCTTGTTTCAGTCCATACAAGGCTTTATGTAACTTGTATACCATCCCTTCCTGATTCTTTTTCACAAATCCAAGAGGTTGTGACACATATACCTCTTCTTGTAAAGGACCATTCAGAAATGCAGACTTCACATCCAGATATATCAAAGGCTAATTTATGTTTGCAGCTAAAGCAATCACCAGTCTGATTGTTTCATGTCTAGATACAGACGCAAACACCTCAAAGTAATCTAGCCCAGGTTTCTAAAGGAAACCTCTAGCCACTAGTCTCACTTTGTGTTTGCCAATTGATCCATCTAACTTAAGCTTCACCTTGAAAACCCACCTGACGCTGATGGCTTTCTTCTTTTCTGGAAGCTTTGTCAACTTCCAAGTTTTGTTTCTTTCAATAGCCTCAAGTTCTTCCTTCATGGCATTCAATCATACTTTCTTCTTGAGAGCTTCTTCAATACCTACTGGTTCAAAATCTACTAACATGGAACACTGAACGACTTCTCCTTCAGAACCTACTTCAGTGTCATACAACATGCTAAAATCTGCAAACCTACTTGGTATTTGTCTGATTCTCTGTGGCCTCTGAACTTGTTCTGAAGCTTCTCCAGAACTTGGAACAGTGCTAGCTTCTGGATCTTGTCCAGAACTACTTCCTTCAGAATTACCACCTTCAAAGTTACTTTTGGAAGCTTGTCTTCTAGACCCTATGTCTTCAGAGTTTTCCCTTCCAGAAATATAATCACCACTAGATTCTGGATCATCATCAGAATCAGATCCACTATCAGAACCTCCCTGAGATTCTGGCTCATCTTCAGAGTCTTCAGAATCAGATTCATCTTCTGACTCTGACTTATCTTTAGAACTTTCTGAATAATCTTCAGAAACTAACTCTGGTGTTGGCCCCACACCAGAATCTGATTGAGACTTGTTCCAATCCCATGTTTCTGACTCTTTCACATAACATCTCTGCTGATTTCAACTTTGTTAGTTTCTGGACAATAAAGCTTATAGGCACCTGTACTGTGGTACCCCACCAGTAACATTATTTTGCTTCTATCTTCCAGTTTCTATCTTCTAGCTTCTGGAACGTGATTGTAACATACAGAATCAAACACCCTCAGATGGCTAACACTTTGCTTATCCCCGGTCCACTTTTCTAAAGTAACAATTTCCTTCAGCTTCTTCGTTGGAAACCTATTCAAAACATATGTTGATGTGACAACAGCTTCTCCCCATAACGTATGAGGTAGCTTCTTCTCTTTCAGCATACTTCTGGTCATATCAAGCAAAGTTATGTTTCTTCTTTCAGCAAGACCATTGTGCTGAGGAGTATATGGAGCAGTAACCTCATGTTCTATTCCATTCTCCTCACATAACTTATGGAATTCTGTAGAATTATACTCACCTCCACCATCCGTTCTCAGAATCTTCAACTTCTGACTACTCTGCTTCTCAGCCTTCACCTTGAACTTCTGAAACTTAGTAAACACTTCATGCTTGAACTTGATTAGTGATACCCATGTCATTCTTGTGAACTCATCCACAAAAGACACAAAATATTTGTTTCCTCCAAGTGGAGATACTGGAAATGGTCCACACACATCAGAATATACTACTTCCAAAGCATGCTTCGCTCTGGGGGCTACTTTTGATGCAAATGGCAATCTGGGTTGCTTGCCTTTCATGCATATCTCACATGACTTCTCAGTCTTCACAATCTTCTAAAATCCATATACAAGCTTCTTAGAACTTAGATTCCCTAAGCTTCTATAGTTCAAGTTCCCCAACCTCTTGTGCCACAACTCACTGTCACCTTCAGCGCCTTCTACACTAAGACACTCTGCTTCAGCTGTTTCTACATTCACCTTGAATGTTCTGTTGCTTCCCTGCTTAGATTTCATAATCAACTTTTGATTGGAATCATATAACATCAAGAGGTTTTCCTTCATAACAACTGAGAACCCTTTCTCAATGAGCTGACCCACACTTATCAGATTGCTTTTAATTCCAGGAACATACCAAACATCTTTGATCAGAATTTTTTTTTCCATTCTTCACTTTGACTCTGACATTTCTCATACCTTCTGCATTAAGATACTTATCATCAACACATCTGATCTTTGTTCTCCTTCTGGAGTCAAATTCTATCAGCCATTGTTTATTCCCAGTTAAGTGGTTTGAACAACCAGTGTCCATATACCACCAATCTTCTGAACACTTTCCATCAGAATCAGAAGCCATCAGTATCACATGTTCATCATCAGAATCTCCTCTGACTATATTTTCTTCTTCTGATTTCCTTCCTCTGTTTCTACAATCTCTGGAAAAATGGCCAAACTGTTTACAATAGTAACATTGAACCTTCTTCTTGTCATACCTTTCCTTTCCCTTCTGATATTTCTTTTCATTAGAAGTTGAGGTTTCTGACTTCTGGAATTTATCACCACGCCTATTATGCTTCTGGTCCTTCTTGACAAAAGAAGCCTTCAGAGTTTGCTCAACTTCCCTCTCAGAAGTTCTTTCAATCAGACGCAACTCCTGCTCTTCTAGACTGCTTTACAACTCTTCTATTCTCATGGTTTTCAGATTTTTAGAATGTTCAATAGAAACAACAACGTAATCAAACTGAGGAGTAAGAGACCTCATAATCTTCTCTATGATTACCTATTCAAAAAGTGTTTCTCCACAAGCTTTCATCTTATTAGTGATCAGAATCATTCTGGAGATGTACTCAGAAACTTTCTCACTGTTCTTAATGTTTAGATTCTCATATTGCTTGCGCATGGACTGAAGCTTCACCTTCTTCACTGACGTGTCACCACCGTAACATCTGACCAGTATATCTCATGCCTCTTTCGATGTCGTTGAATCAGAAATCTTCTCAAACACACTTTCATCCACACACTGATGGATATAGAACAGAACTTTCTGATCCCTTTTCCTCGTAGCTCTTTCTGCAGATCTTTGTTCTTCAGTAGCATCTGCTGCAACTGGAACATAACCATTAGTAACAAGATCCAGAACATCTTGAGCACCAAACAACACATGCATCTGTATCATCCATCTGTTCCAGCTTTTGCCATAAAAAACTGGGAGTTTAGTGTTCAAACTACTGCCTCCACTTATCTTAAACCTTGCATAAATCTCAAATCTCACTCAGTGTTTCCCGAACCCACAGAATCAGTGTGATTCTGTTCAGATTTTGTTCAAGATTCAACAGAAATCAAGAATCAAAATCAAACACACAGCTCACTTTCACTCGTGTTTCCCATAATTTCAGAAGAACCAAGTGCTCTAGATACCAATTTGTTGGTGCATGGTGATGAAATTGAGGAAGAAGAGAGCAAATGATGAATGATAAAAAAAGCTGCTACAAATGATTGGTAAGGAATTGAATTGTATTTAATGAAACCTAGTACACCTATTTATACACAAAGATAACAAAGATAAGAATACCACATAGGCCCTAAAAGAGAATATTCCAAATATAGCAAATACTAAATTACCCCTTTAATAATGTATACAGAAATAATATTTTCTAATAAAATGCTTTAAAAGGGTGTTCAATTATTTAATTTACAATTAACTTAAACTAATACAATTTATTTAATCAAATAAAAATAATTAATTTTACATTATGAATTAAAATTTTCAAAAATATTTTAAGTTATATTTAATATATTGATGATTTGAATTCAAATAAAACTTAAACTTAATTTAATTAGATTGTAATTTTTTAGTTTAGGGGTATTTTTGTACTTTCAAAAATAATCAATATTTCTATTTCTTCTATTCCTTTTCTCTTTCTTATATATAAAGTTAATGAGATATCCGTGTGTTTGCACGAGTACTGGAGTGATACACTTTTTTTTAAATGTAATAAAAATATAAATCAGAAAAAGAAAATAGTTTTACCAAATTAGTTTTACATCAATAATATATATTTTAATTTTTATATATTAATATTATATCTCAATTTAAAAATAATTTTAAAATAAAAATATTAGCGTTTGCACGCATACGAGAATGGTACACACGCTTCGATGCCCACCTCTTTAGCGAAGTAGCTGCGAGGATAGAGCCTACGCTCAAGGAGGTATTTGTTCATGTTGTAGGTCGTGGAGACCTGTACTACTTCCGTTTTGAAGCGATCAATGTATGCTCAGAGAGATTCATCTCTACTTTGGATGATCGCTTCGAGGGAAGTCTCTGACTCCGGGTGTCAATGTGAGGCTGTGAAGTGCCTCGAGAACATCCTCCCAAGTTGTTTCTAGGAGGTGATGAATTCATCCAGGAGACTCTTGTACCAAGACATTTCTCCCTTCCTGAGAGTGGTTGGGAACAGTCTACATTTGATGACGCCCCTGACTCCTTTGTAGTTGAGGAGGGCGTCGATGTTCTCTATATGTTCGTCGGGATCTATCGTCTCATTGTATGTCCCCGGCGGGGGTGGCTTCTCCAAGCCGATTGGGAGTTGTGTCTCTGTGATTTCTCTCGATAGCGGCCGACGGAGCTCATCGTCGTCGCTTTCTATAAGAGATGGAGAAGGAGAGTGATAATTCCTTCCATGTCGAACATCATGGTCTCAAAGGGGGGAGGGACTCCTTCGTTGACGTCTTGGCTTGGACGATGGTGATCGACAATGATCAGCTTGGAAATCGCCTTTCTTTCTCTTGGATGACGGAAAGTCTTGATCTATCAGGGGAGGCGTGCGATCACGTTTCTTGAAGAAAGAAATGTCACACTTATCCTTTGTTAGTGGAAGGCCACGCCTGGGTGGAGATATTTTGGGGAAATATCTTTGTCGAGATCTCTGAGGAGGATATCTTGATCGCTTTTGTTCCTAGGCCCTCATCTTTTTGTTTTGTTGTAAGATAAGGGTGATGGTTTGGTTGATGGAAGCAAGCAATGTTGCGATGGCCAGATCGACATTGTGAGGGATGAGAAATGGTTGCATGGTTTCTGGCAATTCCTCAGTGGGGATCTTGGGACGCTGTCCGTCCAAGAATTGTTGATCGTCGCACTGGGCATCGACGGAATCTGGGGACGCAGTTCGACTATCGCGGAGGCCAAGGTTATCCTCGAGGTGAGGATGTTCCTGACCTCCGTCTGTCTTGTGCACCAGGGAAAGTATGGTCTTTTCAAAAGGGTGGTAATCATCATGGTCAGCCATGATTGTTGAATGAAGAGGGTCTTTAGTTTTCATACTACGAGGAATAGAAAATGGGGAAGATAGTTCCCACAGACGGCGCCACTGATCTTACCAGTTAATCAGAACCTACAAGGTGGCCGGGTGACGATCTTCTATCGGGATGGAAAGTCAAGGAGGAAAAAGAGTGGTTGTATTTGCAAGACACTCTGATGATCAAGTAAGAGTGAGAGCGAAGAGATACAAGCAAAAGTATTAGGGTTTTAATGGTGAATAGTGAATATTCGATACCTGACCCTCATATGTGTGAGAGTATATATAATGCCCCTGGCGCGTGGCCATAGGTTCCTATTTTTAGGCCTAGATATGCGGACCCGTGAAAATAGATAACTTCCAGGACTTGGTCATATCGAGCAGGTGTGCTCGTAACTATCCGTTGGTTCCGAGGAGAATGTAGGTTACGGGTAGTGGTCTGGTCGGTTCCTGGTTATCTGAGTGACTTGATGTCGGGCAGACTGAGAGTTGCTCTTTGATTAAGGTGGGTCAGTGTTGGTTCAGGAGAACAAATGATTGATGGTGTCTGATGGACCGTACTAAAGGGAGAGACTAGGTTGGATCCACTTTGGCTGTCATACCAGTCCAGAACAAAGACGTTATCAAGGAATTACTTAGAAAATACTTTATAAGTATCACATTTCCTATTTATTTGTTTCCGAAAAATTCATGATTCTGAGAATTATAGTTTATCTCTAAACCTAATGTAGTATGAAATTATATTTTCAAATACACACCTGAGTTAGTCCAAGTTCTAACAGAAGGTGAAAAAATGATTCACTCTTAAAGTTGACACGTGCTGTTTGATCCTTGGAGAGTTGTAACCTTTAGTGATAATTCTAGCATTATTAGTCTTCTCTGCATGATATTCCCAATTTATCATTAAATTTAAAGCCTTAATAGGGCTTTCTTTAGCTTCTTTCAATAGGCTTTCCATCAATAGATGTGTTGCCACTCCATGGTGGCACTTTGAACATGTTCCATTCCTGTGCAAAAGCACTGAGGTGTTTGAAAACGTATAAGGACATGTGTATCAATGAGAAGTAATAACAAACATAATTAACAATTCAAGGAAAACAAAAGAGTTTGAAAATGTATAAGGCCATGAGTACCTATGAGCAATAAACCAATCCTTAATATGCATGGGGTTCCACCTTATCTCGTTAAGGACCATTTTCCCTACACCCTGTTTGATGTATAGCTCTTTGTAATCAAAGAAATGAGACAATATAACATATTAAATCCATTCATTAAAACAAAAGACACATGATAACTACCTAAAATACTGTCATGAGAGAAGTAAAGTGTATAGTTGGGCATGTTCTTAGTTCACTAAAAATATTGTCATAAGAGAAGTAAAGTGTATAGTTGGGCATGTTCTTAGTTCACTAAAAATACTGTCATGAGAGAAGTAAAGTGTATAGTTGGGCATGTTCTTTGTTCACTAAAAATATTGTCATGAGAGAAGTAAAGTGTATAGTTGGGCATGTTCTTAGTTCACTAAAAATACTGTCATGAGAGAAGTAAAGTGTATAGTTGGGCATGTTCTTAGTTCACTAAAAATAATGTCATGAGAGAAGTAAAGTGTATAGTTGGGCATGTTCTTAGTTCACTAAAAATACTGTCATGAGAGAAGTAAAGTGTATAGTTTAGCATGTTCTTAGTTCACTAAAAATACTGTCATGAGAGAAGTAAAGTGTATAGTTGGGCACGTTCTTAGTCCACTAAAAATACTGTCATGAGAGAAGTAAAGTGTATAGTTGGGTATGTTCTTAGTTCACTAAAAATATTGTCATGAGAGAAGTAACGTGTATAGTTGGGCATGTTATTAGTTCACTAAAAATACTGTCATGAGAGAAGTAAAGTGTATAGTTGGGCATGTTCTTAGTTCACTAAAAATACAGTCATGAGAGAAGTAAAGTGTATAGTTGGGCATGTTCTTAGTTCACTAAAAATACTGTCATGAGAGAAGTAAAGTGTATAGTTGGGCATGTTCTTAGTTCACTAAAAATACTGTTATGAGAGAAGTAAAGTGTATAGTTGGGAATGTTCTTAGTTCACTAAAAATACTATCATGAAAGAAGTAAAGTGTATAGTTGGGCATGTTCTTAGTTCACTAAAAATATTGTCATGAGAGAAGTAAAGTGTATAGTTGGCCATGTTCTTAGTTCACTAAAAATACTGTCATGAGAGAAGTAAAGTGTATAGTTGGGCATGTTCTTAGTTCATTAAAAATATTGTCATGAGAGAAGTAAAGTGTATAGTTGGGCATGTTCTTAATTCACTAAAAATATTGTCATGAGAGAAGTAAAGTGTATAGTTGGGCATGTTCTTAGTTCACTTAAAATACTGTCATGAGAGAAGTAAAGTGTATAGTTGGGCATGTTCTTAGTTCACTAAAAATAATGTCATGAGAGAAGTAAAGTGTATAGTTCGGCATGTTCTTAGTTCACTAAAAATATTGTCATGAGAGAAGTAAAGTGTATAGTTGAGCATGTTCTTAGTTCACTAAAAATACTGTCATGAGAGAAGTAAAGTGTATAGTTGGGCACGTTCTTAGTTCACTAAAAATAATGTCATGAGAGAAGTAAAGTGTATAGTTGGGCACGTTCTTAGTTCACTAAAAATAAAGTGTATAGTTGGGCATGTTCTTAGTTCACTAAAAATACTGTCATGAGAGAAGTAAAGTGTATAGTTGGGCATGTTCTTAGTTCACTAAAAATACTGTCATGAGAGAATTAAAGTGTATAGTTGGGCATGTTCTTAGTTCACTAAAAATACTGTCATGAGAGAAGTAAGTGTATAGTTGGGCATGTTCTTAGTTCACTAAAAATACTGTCATGAGAGAAGTAAAGTGTATAGTTGGGCATGTTCTTAGTTCACTAAAAATACTATCATGAGAGAAGTAAAGTTTATAGTTGGGCATGTTCTTAGTTCACTAAAAATACTGTCATGAGAGAAGCAAAGTGTATAGTTGGGCATGTTCTTAGTTCACTAAAAATATTGTCATGAGAGAAGTAACGTTTATAGTTGGACATGTTCTTAGTTCACTAAAAATACTGTCATGAGAGAAGTAAAGTGTATAGTTGGGCATGTTCTTAGTTCACTAAAAATACTGTCATGAGAGAAGTAAAGTGTATAGTTGGGCATGTTCTTAGTTCACTAAAAATACTGTCATGAGAGAAGTAAAGTGTATAGTTGGGCATGTTCTTAGTTCACTAAAAATACTATCATGAGAGAAGTAACGTGTATAGTTGGGCATGTTCTTAGTTCACTAAAAATACTGTCATGAGAGAAGTAAAGTGTATAGTTGGGCATGTTCTTAGTTCACTAAAAATACTGTCGTGAGAGAAGTAAAGTGTATAGTTGGGCATGTTCTTAGTTCACTAAAAATACTATCATGAGAGAAGTAACGTGTATAGTTGGGCATGTTCTTAGTTCACTAAAAATACTGTCATGAGAGAAGTAAAGTGTATAGTTGGGCATGTTCTTAGTTCACTAAAAATACTGTCATGAGAGAAGTAAAGTGTATAGTTGGGCATGTTCTTAGTTCACTAAAAATACTGTCATGAGAGAAGTAAAGAGTATAGTTGGGCATGTTCTTAGTTCACTAAAAATACTGTCATGTGAGAAGTAAAGTGTATAGTTGGGCATGTTCTTAGTTCACTAAAAATAATGTCATGAGAGAAGTAAATTGTATAGTTGGGCATGTTCTTAGTTCACTAAAAATATTGTCATGAGAGAAGTAAAGTGTATAGTTGAGCATGTTCTTAGTTCACTAAAAATACTGTCATGAGAGAAGTAAAGTGTATAGTTGGGCACGTTCTTAGTTCACTAAAAATACTGTCATGAGAGAAGTAAAGTGTATAGTTGGGCACGTTCTTAGTTCACTAAGAAATACTATCATGAGAGAAGTAACGTGTATAGTTGGGCATGTTCTTTATTCACTAAAAATACTGTCATGAGAGAAGTAAAGTGTATAGTTGGGCATGTTCTTAGTTCACTAAAAATACTGTCATGAGAGAAGTAAAGTGTATAGTTGGGCATGTTCTTAGTTCACTAAAAATATTGTCATGAGAGAAGTAAAGTGTATAGTTGGGCATGTTCTTAGTTCACTAAAAATACTGTCATGAGAGAAGTAAAGTGTATAGTTGGGCATGTTCTTAGTTCACTAAAAATAATGTCATGAGAGAAGTAAATTGTATAGTTGGGCATGTTCTTAGTTCACTAAAAATATTGTCATGAGAGAAGTAAAGTGTATAGTTGAGCATGTTCTTAGTTCACTAAAAATATTGTCATGAGAGAAGTAAAGTGTATAGTTGGGCACGTTCTTAGTTCACTAAAAATACTGTCATGAGAGAAGTAAAGTGTATAGTTGGGCACGTTCTTAGTTCACTAAAAATAAAGTGTATAGTTGGGCATGTTCTTAGTTCACTAAAAATACTATCATGAGAGAAGTAAAGTGTATAGTTGGGCATGTTCTTAGTTCACTAAAAATACAGTCATGAGAGAAGTAAAGTGTATAGTTGGGCATGTTCTTAGTTCACTAAAAACACTGTCATGAGAGAAGTAAAGTGTATAGTTGGGCTTGTTCTTAGTTCACTAAAAATACTGTCATGAGAGAAGTAAAGTGTATAGTTGGGCTTGTTCTTAGTTCACTAAAAATACTGTCATGAGAGAAGTAAAGTGTATAGTTGGGCATGTTCTTAGTTCACTAAAAATACTATCATGAGAGAAGTAAAGTGTATAGTTGGGCATGTTCTTAGTTCATTAAAAATACTGTCATGAGAGAAGTAAAGTGTATAGTTGGGCATGTTCTTAGTTCACTAAAAATACTGTCATGAGAGAAGTAAAGTGTATAGTTGGGCATGTTATTAGTTCACTAAAAATACTATCATGAGAGAAGTAAGGTTTATAGTTGGCATGTTCTTAGTTCACTAAAAATACTGTCATGAGAGAAGTAAAGTTTATAGGTGGGCATGTTCTTAGTTCACTAAAAATACTATCATGAGAGAAGTAAAGTTTATCGTTGAGCATGTTCTTTGCTAGATTTATGGTATAAACTATAATAAATAGCTTCCTGCAATCTGTTGCGGAATTTAAACAAATCACTTTTTTCTAGCATAAGTTATTTGATACAAAGTGTTGTCTAATAGAGGCTATAAGAGTGTTATATCAATATTAATATACTACTTAATAGAATTTGAAGAAATCGCTATTTCTGCAATTGACTGCCCTGATTTAGGATGGTTTGATAGCTGGATGGAATTAGATTATAGTTTGATTGGCAGCTTATAGTTGGACACTTGAGTCAAACCTCCAGCTAAACTCAATAGCTTATAAATCGGACTTTGGTAGGATCGTGTAAAATCGAAAATATTGATAATAGATAACATATTTGATACATAAGCAATGTAAGCAAAGGAGCACATTAGCTATAAACCACGACATTTAAAGGACCCAGTTTTGAATAGCTTCTAATAAATTGAGAATTTCTCATTTAAAACAAGCTTATAATTCTTCAATTGAAAAACAACCCTCATAGATTTATATATGCTTATCTAGTAGGACTAACAGTAGGCTAAAGTAGTAATAGTTCAGTTTCGACAAGTGCGAGTTTAGTTTCATCGAAGCAAAACTTACAATAAATCTTGCAGCCCTTTCAGCTAATCCTCTAGCAGCACTAACAACACCGTTATTGTTAGTCAGTACTTCCTCTGTCAACTCAGGTTAACAATCAAAGAACTAGGAGCACCCAAGCCTTCAAAGTCATCATTATGTTAACATGATGATGATATATTCAGCTCATGAACTAGAACCAATTTCTACAACATCTGGTTCAGAGTTTCTTGGGAACACTTGATGTTGTTGTTGTTGTTGTTGTTGTTGTTGTTGTTGTTGTTGTTGTTGTTGTTGTTGTTGTTGTTGTTGTTGTTGTTGTTGTTGTTGTTGTTGTTGTTGTTGTTGTTGTTGTTGTTGTTGTTGTTGTTGTTGTTGTTGTTGTTGTTGTCGTCGTCGTCGTCGTCGTCGTCGTCGTCGTCGTCGTCGTCGTCATCGTCGTCGTCGTCGTCGTCGTCGTCGTCGTCGTCGTCGTCGTCGTCGTCGTCGTCGTCGTCGTCGTCGTCGTCGTCGTCGTCGTCGTCGTCGTCGTCGTCGTCGTCGTCGTCGTCGTCGTCGTCGTCGTCGTCGTCGTCGTCGTCGTCGTCGTCGTCGTCGTCGTCGTCGTCGTCGTCGTCGTCGTCGTCGTCGTCGTCGTCGTGGTTGTTATTGTTGTTGTTGTTGTTGTTGTTGTTGTTGTTGTCGTCGTCGTCGTGGTTGTTATTGTTGTTGTTGTTGTTGTTGTTGTTGTTGTTGTTGTTGTTGTTGTTGTTGTTGTTGTTGTTGTTGTTGTTGTTGTTGTTGTTGTTGTTGTTGTTGTTGTTGTTGTTGTTGTTGTTGTTGTTGTTGTTGTTGTTGTTGTTGTTGTTGTTGTTGTTGTTGTTGTTGTTGTTGTTGTTGTTGTTGTTGTTGTTGTTGTTGTTGTTGTTGTTGTTGTTGTTGTTGTTGTTGTTGTTGTTGTTGTTGTTGTTGTTGTTGTTGTTGTTGTTGTTGTTGTTGTTGTTGTTGTTGTTGTTGTTGTTGTTGTTGTTGTTGTTGTTGTTGTTGTTGTTGTTGTTGTTGTTGTTGTTGTTGTTGTTGTTGTTGTTGTTGTTGTTGTTATTATTATTACTCCCTCCGTTTCTTTTTAAGTGTCGTTTTAGAAGTTTTTTTTGTTCCTATTTAAGTGTCGTTTTGATGTTTTAAGGTTACAATTTACCAATTATACCCTTACTTTTTAAATAAGTCCACTTTATATTTTATAAAATTTTCCTTTTTTAATATATGTAATAACTCACTTCACATTTTCCATAAAATTCTCTTTCTTAATACGTATTCCTATTCCCATGAAAATTTAATATATGTAATAACTCACTTCACACTCACTTCAAATTATATTCCAATATTACATAGAAAAATGTTTAGCATTAAATTTGGTCAAAGGAACAAATTTTTCAATTAAAGACTAATAATTCTATAAAAAGGATTAGTACCATTGTTTAAATTATCCCGTACAAAACAAAAGAGCTGTGGTAGAACAACAAAAGACTCCATGGATCTTCAAAAAGAAGAAAGAGTGGAAGAGTCATTGGAGCAAGAAGAAGGGGAAATCGTGGAAGACTCTTTTGACAAGATTCAAGAACAAGATGACAACGAAGAAGAAGAAGTATTATCAAGAGTTGTACTGGATTTTGATTTAAATGAAGAGACAGATTATGAATTTGATTTGAACAAATTTCCTGAAGAA
Organism: Vicia faba; assembly: GCA_948472305.1. NCBI lineage: Eukaryota > Viridiplantae > Streptophyta > Magnoliopsida > Fabales > Fabaceae > Vicia > Vicia faba. The sequence continues at coordinate 343,535,514 of OX451741.1, forward strand.
GACGAAGAAGAAGAAGGAGAAAAAAACGGAGAAGAATGTTTCCCAACGTATTGCTATCTATGAATGTTTCCCAAAATCCGGGTATAGGATTGCAAACCCAAACAATAGAGCCAAAGTATAAAGCAAATAAATCAAACAATTAGTCATGCAAGAGGGTGATCTAAGCCCTAAGGTTACTCCACTTTTTAAGTATTATCCCCAGCAGAGTCGCCAGTTCTGTGATACGGTGGGAGAACTGACTATGATTTTGCATTCGTTTTCGCAAATGTTTCGGTTGAGCAAGAGTCGCCACCGACTTTTTATTTTATCCTAAGGAAAGGTTTAAAAAGCACAGCAAAAACCTTTGAGATTTTTCTTGGGTTCGGGGAGTAGATTATAGAAAGGGAAGGTATTAGTACCCTTTCTATCCATGGTTATCCATGGGCTCTTAGGTACTTGCTTAGATCAACTTGCCTTAGTTTTCAATTGTTTGAAATGGTGCTTGATGTGTGGTTTTGAAAATGTTTTGAAAAGATGCCTTGTATAGGCTACCCTTGTAACAATTCTTTACTCGAATGTTTTACAAAAGGTGTTTTGTCTTTTGAAAAGATGTTTCAAGGTTTTTTGAAAGTTGGTTTTGAAAGTGTTTGTGAAGTGTAGTTTGAATTTAGGCAAGTGTTTTCTTGGCAAATTGACAAGTACTTAAGAGTTATCTACCCTAAAGTTTTCTCAAAGATTTTTGTTATGTTTTAAACCTTTTGACAATTTTGTTCCACCATTGCATTTGGTGGACAATCTTGTCTTAGGAGTTTGAAGGGACGGGCGCGGGTCATCGTTTAGACCATAATTGCAATAGTGTTAAATGTCTTTGGGCAATTTTTCTTTAAAAGGGACTTTGATCATTCATTTAGGCAACATTTTGTGGGACTATGATCATTTGATTGTTTGTTTTTACCCAAAGAAATTCAACATGCAATATGGCCCAATTATTTGAAGGCAACAAAGTGGAATACCCTAGGGGTGCAAGTGTGATTGTGTTGTCCATTTTCATGCTTGTTTGTCTTGTATTAGGTCCAACTATTTTGTTCGTTTTATTCGCATACAAACCCTAATTCTAGCATGGTAGGTTTAGAAAGCTTTAAAGTGCGAAATTTAAATTCCTACACTATTACAACACAATAATATGGGGAGGGGGTACAATGTTTCAAATGGGGTATATTTAGACAAGAAATTAAACCTAGCTATTACATCATTTTTCTTTGAATATTTACAAGACAAATAATTGTATAATTAAATGGAAATTGAAATAAATATGCAAAATGTAAAAAGAATTTTTGTGTGTATGAAAAAAAGTATTATTTATGTAAAAATAAAAAAGGAAATAAAAAGGTATTATTTTAAAGTATTTTCATATTTAGGGTAAAACCCTAAATCTATTAAATAAATACATTATTCATTTATTATGTACAAATATTTATTTATATATATATATAAAATAAAATAAAATATAGTATATTTGTAAAAAGGGGCATTTTTTAGTATTAAATATTAAAAATAAAATATGTACTTTTTTTTTTGGTATTTTATCCTAAGTATGTTAATATATACCTATATATTTATATTATTTACAAAATGTGTATTATATATATTAGTTAATAATATTTAATATTTAAATAAAAAAGTATTTTTCTATAAAATATTTTCAGGAGGTAAAAATAAGATAAAAATGTATAAAAACATATTTGTACTATTTTAGTATTTTAAACAAAAAGTATATATTTATTTATTTATGTACAAACCAAAAGAAAAAATCAAACAAATACCTAATAAATTCAAAAATGATGAGAAAAAATATTTTTATATTTTTAACATGCTGAGAAAAAATAAATGAATCAATTAAAAAAAGAAAAAGTCAGAAACTATTAAAAATAAAGCAAATGGGCTCAGGGGGTGTAAAACCAAAAAGGTGGTGTGAAAAGAAAACACAAAGCAAGCTCAGCCCAATGCCACCTTTCTTCAACCTCTGAACTGTGTCATTCAAAAAAACACGCGCCCTGTTCTTGATCTTCTAACTCCTGATTCCTGGCTTATTAATGAAAACTCATAACATAAAAAATATTCAGCATCAAGAGACGAATCCAACCATATGCAGAACTTGATCTAACTCTCTAAGATGAGGGAGAATTTCTTCTCCCCCAAATCCTAACCTAGATTTTCTGCCATTTTCAAACCTCAAATTCTCACAGCTCAAGCAAAAGAAATGAAAAGTAAAAACATGTACATGTTCAGTGGCATGAGTAGAACATTGTTTATTCACAAACTTAGAGTTAATGATGCTTGATAAGAGAGATAGAAGTTCATCAAGATACCTGTTCAGCTGAAGTTCTATCTGGCAATGAGGGAGCTTTCAGTGCAAGGTGATGATTGGAAAAGCTTCCTTGAGGTCCAGGGATGTTATTCCAATGTTTACTTTGTCTTGAAAGCTTTTGAATCGTGCTAGAGCACTTCACCTGCAAAACAAGAAACTGAAAATGGTGGAACTGATTAGAGGGATTACAGGTCGTGTTTCAAGTCATGGTTAGCTTGCCTAGATGCTAGGGAATGTGTGTGAACTGGTTTGGGCAAGAGAGCTTGAGGGAAATGGAAGGTGGCACTCAAACTGCAGGCCTGGCCCTGTTTTTGCAGTTTGAAGGTGATTCTGAGATTGGGAGTGTATGAGAGGTGTTAGGGTCGTGCACTAGCTTGGTTGGGATGTCTTGAGTGTGTTTCACAAGTTCACTTAAGTGTTTGCAAGCTGATATGAGAGTTGTGTTACAATATGCCAAGTTACTTACACTTTAAGCAACAAATGCCCAAGTTGTGTTCTAGGTCAGTAGAGGCCCCCTAATGAGCTGCATAATCCCTCCTTGATCAGAGTGTTTTGCTCATAATCTTGTGCCAATTAGATCTCATTTGTACTGCTTGGATTTTCAATTGGACATAAAGTTAACTTTTGCAAAAATGGAAGAAATGCTTTATCTATTTTGGGATTAATCCTTTAGGCAATGCTTGAACTCATGAAACAAGGCCTTGGCACAAAGGTTTTGCATTGAATTATTGAGTGTCAAAGGGTTTTAGGACCTGTAATTTAGCACAAACTATGCTGACTTGAAAATGGCTTAAGTTATGAACATGTTCATGATCAATCCAAAAGTGAGTTTTTGCCATATTGTGAAATTCGATTCTCTCAAGTTATGAGGTTGTTTGAGAAGTTCTTGGACATTTAGGAAATCTTGGAATGTTTACTACAATCCATCTTTGAAATGCAAATTGAAATTCCAAGTGGAAGTGTATGGAAAATGGCCTTGAAGTTGGGTAGAAAACCTTGTCAAAATAGGTTAAAATTTCACTAAGTTAAGAATGGTTTAGTGCCCTTATTCAAAAATTTGTAACTTTAGATACAAGCCTCAAATGGGAAAACTTTGTGAATCAAAGTTGTAGATTATGCAACAAGCTACAACTTTCATGTTTTGACTTTTGTTTGAATCCAAATGGATCTTGGTGAAAAAGTGGGGCAAAGTTGGGAAAAAATTAGGGTTTTTTATAACTTAGAAAAATTCTAAGTTATGAAAAATTCTAATTTCTAACCCTAATTTGCATTTTGTGATTTCTTGGTGAACAAGTTTCATGATTTGGCATGTTTTGATGAAAAATGAATCTTGACTCTTGCTTTTGACCAAAAAGTCAAAGTTTGACTTTTCAGTATACAGTCAAAATTGATCAATTGACTGGGAAATTCAACTGTCAATCTTGTGTACTTGGGATCTTTTGAACTTGTTGAGAATGTCAAGACAATTCCATGGGGTCCTTGAGTCCATGTATGAGCTTGGTTTGCCATTGGTTGGGTCAAACAGTCAAAAATTGCCTTTGTGCAGTCAAAACCCTAAAAATGACCATTTTGCCCTTTTGGTGATCTGCTCAAATTTCTTGTGGAATTGTGATCCAAACATTACCAAATGGTTCATGCAAGTTTATAATGTTGATGTGGATCAATTTTCATGAGGTTTGACTGTCAATTGGCCACAGTTGACTTTTTCCCCAATACAGTTGATTTCTAGGTCAACTGTCCAATTGACTGGGCAAAACTTGGAATCAAGACTTGAAACTTGATGAGGATAAACTTGGGGGTTCAATATGAAGCATGAAAGTCATCTTAGGCATTTTAGGTCAAAACATCTTTGTGCAAACACAAACCCTAATTTGGGTCAGCAGTGCAAGGAGGAGTCTTGAGCAGATGAAACCCTAACTGGATCTTGGGCTTCAAAGGTTTTGTGATGAGAAATCATTGAGAAATGGGAGGGAAAATTTTGGGGTACAACACTACTTACCTAAAAAGGTGCCCCAGATCTGGGTAGAGGATCAAAACAAACCCAAACAAGGAACCATAATATAAAGCAAACAAATCAAACAATGAAAAGCAATTAAAGGTGATCTAGCCCAAAGGTAACCCCACTTTTAAGTATTTTTCCCGAGCAGAGTCGCCAGTTCTGTAACACGGTGGGAGAACTGACTTGGGTGTTTTGCATTTTATCGCAATTGTTGCTGATAGCAAGAGTCACCTCCGAATTTTCTTTTATCAAATAAGGAAAGGTTGAAAATAACAGGAAAGACCTTTCGAGATTATTTCTTGAGTTCGGGGGATAGGTTATGAAAAGGGAAGGTGTTAACACCCTTTTCATCTGTAGTTATCTATGGGCTCTTAGTTGCTTTCTAGATCACTTGCTTTTTGTTTGAAAATGTGTTTGTGGTGTGGGTTTTGAAAGTATTTTGAAAAGGAATGTCTTTGTAATGGTTCTCGTGTCTATAAGAACGCGTACAAAGTGTTTTGTCTTTTAAAAAATGTTTCAAAGTGAAATTGTGGGTGTATAAAATGTTTTTGTTGTGAGCAAGTGAGAAACTAGGAGCATCCTACCTACTCAAAAGGTATTAAATGTACTTTTCCTCATCCTTTAGATGTTGCTATCTTACCATTGATTTGATAAGAATCCCTATCATTGGATGTGATGGGACGGACGTGGGACGTTTGTATAGTCATAGAAGGCAACCTATGGGACGTTTTAGCAATGTCGTTTAGGGACTAGATCGTTTACCGAAGGTAACATTGAGGGTTGTTATACGGTGGGAGAACTGACTTAGGTGTTTTGCGTTTTATCGCAAATGTTGCGATTAGCAAGAGTCGCCACCGACTTTTCTTTTATCTAAAAGGAAAGGTGAAAAAGCACAGGAAAGACCTTTGAGATTATTTCTTGAGTTCGGGGGGTAGATTATGAAAATGGAAGGTGTTAGCACCCTTTTCATCCATGGTTTCCCATGGGCTCTTAGTTACTTTCTAGATCACTTGCTTTTGTTTGAAATTGTTCTTTGTGTGGTTTTTGAAAGTATTTTGTAAAGAGGTCATTGTTTAGGCAAACTTTGTAATGATTCTTGTTCGTAAGAATGTATACAAAGATGTTGATCTTTTGAAAATGTTTTCAAGTTTGTAAGATGTTTTGAAAGTGTAGGTGTTTGTTTTGAAAATAACAAGGATGTTTTGTTTTGAAATGGAGCAAGTAACTAGGAGCATTCTACCTACTCAAAAGTCTTTTATGTTCATTTCCTCTTTCCTTTGGCATTGTTATCTTACCATTGATTTGGTAAGTAACCCTATATTTGGATGTAAGCGGGACGGGTGTGGGTCATCGTATAACCATGATCAACAATGTTGCAAGGTATCTTAGCATTCTCTTTTAGGGACTAAGATCATTTGAAAGGCAACATAGATAGCGTCATCGAGGGACTATGATCTTATATTTTGCTTGTTTTTGCTAAGATACCTCACATGCATAATATGGCCATTTTGTAAGGCAACCAAGTGGATTTTACTCTAGGGGTGCTTGTGTGAAAGTGTATTGTTTTTCATGCTTGGTTTTGTCTTTGATTAGGGTTTTCTAATTGATTGGTTTTAGTCTTTTCATACAAATCCTAATTACTATCATTTGTATATAAAGAGATAAATTGCGGAATTTAAAATTACTACGCTATTACAATACTTGTGGGAGGGGGTGTATAAATTACAAATGGGGATTGCTTGGAAAATAAACCTAATTATCTATTACAACCATATTGAATTTGGATAATTAATGTACAAAAATGAATAAATACAAGAATGTAAATGTAAAGAAAATGGATGTTTATTTGGATTTTTTAGGGAAAAGGGGTTTTGTCTTAACCTAATTAACTAAAAGAAAAATAATTAATTAAATTAGTAAAAAGTAAAACCTAAATTTATTAGGAAAATAATTCAAATAAAACCCTAATCTATTAATTGATTAAAAAAGAAATTAAGTTTATAAAAATAATATTTTTGGTATTTTTGTCTTAAAAATAATTTATAGCATTATAAAATATTTTTGGTCTTTTTATATTTTAAAATACTATATTTAAATTATGTAAAAGAAAATAACTAAAAAAACTAGTTTCTAATAAATTTACAAATCAATTAGTGAAATGAATAAAGTATGATTAAATAAAATATTTATTGTGTAAAAAAATAAATAAATAAAACTATATCAAAATATAAATCTAACATTTTTATATTTTTTCTGATTTTTTAGTATTAGATAAAATATTTAAGAAAACAAATAAATAAAAATAAAAATAATAGAAAATAAAAATGGGTCAGGGTGTGAATAGCCAGCAAGGGGGTTAGAAGTGCAAAAAACATAAGGCCCAAGGGATGAGGCCCAGCGCTGCCAAAAAGTCAGAATATGTGAAAAAATGTATAAAAAAAATCCAAAGGGGCACCACTGGGGCTCGAATCCAGGTCTCTATAGTCACAGGCGTGTGCTTCTACCACTGCGGTGGCTATACATCTGTTTATTAATATCAAACTATATATATATATATATATATATATATATATATATATATATATATATATATATATATGGTAAACACGTTCCTGAGGCCAACTTCATCTTCAATCTCACGCCCAGTCTAAACCTCTGTATCTTATTCAATTCTCAACAAAAATGAAAATTTTAAACAGGAAACTTGTAGCAATTTCCCCATGATTTCAGAAATGCAAAGCAATAAAATTATGGATCAAAGACAAGTATGAATTTTAATGGCCCTAATCTGAACCCTAAAAATTTCAGAAACTTCAATCTTAAAATTCTCTAAGCTCAAGCAAAATAAATGAAAACCATGGACATGGTTAGCTTTAGGGCATTGATATCTACATTTTTCATTCACAAATAAACCATTAATGATGCATGTATGAAGAGTTCAAAAGTCAGAAAACTTACCTTGCAAGAGGGTATCGTGTTTGGAGTTTGAGTAGCTTTTAGTGAGTTCTAATGATTGGATTAGTTTCCTCAAGTTCCCAGAAAGCTAATGTGATACTTAGCTTGAGCTGAAAGTGCCTGAGGAGTTCTGGAGAAGTCAAGGTGCAAGGTGTTGTTTTTGAAAATGGTGGATGATGATGGATGTGTTACAGTGGTGTTGCAGGTGTTGGAATTGTTTGTGTATGTTATTTAGAAGCTTTTGAAAGTAAAAGGCCAAGAAACGCACGAGAAAATTTGGAGATCGGATTCAAAACTCAGAAATGACAAGTTTTGAGGTGTTTTTGGTGATTCTGTGTTCTTGATGTTTTCAGGGGTCAAGCATGCGTGTGATTTGTGGCAAATGGCTTGTGTATGTATAAGCAAAAGGTCTTGAGTGCTTTGGATAGTCAGAAGTACAAGTTACAAGCTAATTGCTATGTTACTTGGTTTTCAAGAAAAGTGGGAAAACAAGTTTCAAGAGGAAGTACAAGCATGGGCTAGGTGATTATAAGTGTCTAGACAAGCTTCTCTTGAGTTATGGGACTTGTATGATCAGAAGAAAGCAATTGCAAGTCTCAAGAACAATTTTTTGTGCAAAAAGCTACTTTATCAAAATGGCATTGTGCACTTTCTTCCCAAAATTGATATAAAGCGTGGCCTTGCATTGAATGCTTGAATTGAGACCTCTAACAGCTGTGCAAGAAATTAATTATGGAGTTCCTAACAAGTTTGAGGCCTGCAAAGTAGAGGTTATGCAGCATAAGTTTGAATTTTGAATCTTGTTCATCACAAAATGACTTGTAATTCAAGTGTGAAAACCCTAACTTCATCTCTTCGATTCTCCCTATTCAAAAATGATCTCAAGGAGTTCTTGGACATTTTGGAAATATTGTAATGTTCTCTACAACTTCTCTTTGAATCACTTTTGAAAATTCCCCTTGGAACTATATGAAAAACTGCCATGAAGTTAGGTTAAAATCCTGACCAAATTAGGGCAAAATTTCACTAAGTGTTTTGTTTCATGACCATGTGTTCTTAAAATTATAACTTGAGATCTAAGCACTTTTGGAAGGAGTTGTGTAAAGAAATGCTGTATAATTCATGGAGATCTACAACTTTCATGTTGAAAGTTTCTTTTGAATCATCTTGCATCATGGTGAAACGTTTGCTCAAAGTTGTGGAAAAAAATAAGAAATTTCCAACACTTAGAAAAATTTCTAAGTTTAGAAATTTTAACTTTTCAAAATGAAATCTTGAATTTTTGATTTCTTGATGAACAAGTTTCATATTTTTACATACTTTGATGAATTGTGATCTTTGACATTTGATTTTGACCAAAAAGTCAAAGTTTGACTTTTCAGTATACAGTTGACTTTTGATCAGTTGACTGAAAATTCATCTGTCAATTCATTGGGCTTGAGCAATGTTTTGAGCCATTTCATTAGGTCAAAATGATGCAATTGGACTCTTGAGATCATTCCTTAAACCAATTGATCATTTGCTAGGTCAAAAATCAGAAATTTCCCTTTCCCAGTCAAAACCCTAATTTTGACCATTTTGCCCTTTTAAAGATTTGATCAAATTTCTTGAGGAATTATGATCTAAACTTTATCAAATGATACATATAATTTTAAAATGTTTATGTGGATAAAAAATTATGATGTTTGACTGTAAATTGGCCACAATTGACTTTTTCCCCAATACAATTGATTTTTAGGTCAACTGCTCAATTGTCTGAGCAAAAGTGTGATCCAAAGCTTGAAACTTGACATGAATAATATTGAGGGTACATAATGGTCCATGAAAGTCATATGGGGCATTTGAAGTTCAAATATCCATGTGCAATCTCAAACCCTAATTTTGGTCATCAGTGCTTAAGGAGGTGTCTTAAGCTGATCAACCCTAGTGTAGTCTTGAGCCAAAGGAGATCTTGTAAGCAAATTCTTGATAAATGAGAGAGAAAATTTTGGGGTACAACAGCTTCCCTTGTTCAATCTTAAGCCTGAAGAGTTAGATTGGCGAGTTTTGTCATTCGTGACTCGAAGGTGGGAGATGATTGGACATTAGAGTGCCCAGAAATTTACACTCGGTGATGTGATGGTTGATGGTATAGGGAATGGGCTTAAAGATTAAATTTTGAGGGATGATGGAAATTTATTGGAGATGGGCTTGTAGATGCCATCCAGAAATGATTGTTGAACCGTATCTGTAAGCTGAAACTAAATGAATATCAGAATGGTGTCCGTGTCTGGAGCGTATCTGAACTGTATTTGAAAGTTGAATCTGAATGAGTATCAGGATGGAATCCGTGTCTGGAGCGTATATGAATTGTATCTGAAAGTTGAATTTGAATGAGTATCAGGATGACATCTGTGTCTGGAACGTATCTGAACTGTATCTGAGAGTTGAATCTGAATGAGTATCAGGATGGCATCCGTATCTGAACTGTATCTGAAAGTTAAATCTGAATGAGTATCAGGATGGCATCCGTGTCTAGAGTGTATCTGAACTGTATCTGAGAGTTGAATTTGAATGAGTATCAGGATGGCATCTGTATTTGGAGCGTATCTGAACTGTATCTGAAAGTTGAATCTGAATAAGTATCAGGATGGCATCCGTGTCTGAAGCGTATCTAAACTGTATCTGAAAGTTGAATCTGAATGAGTATCAGGATGGCATCCGTTTCTGGAGCATATCTGAACTGTATCTGAAAGTTGAATTTGAATAAGTATCAGGATGGCATCCGTGTCTGGAGCGTATTTGAACTGTATCTAAAAACTGAATCTGAATGAATATCAGGATGCCATCCGTGTCTGGAGCGTATCTGAACTGTATCTGAAAAGCCTTTGGACATTGTTAATGGTAGCTATTGATTAACCTTATCCTGAAAAGAGTAAAATGTTAGCTAATATGCAATGTCATGTTATATGAAATGCATGGTGTAATGAGATTGTGATACATGCATTTGTGTTATCGATGTTCGTGATATATGGATGCGATGTATGCGTATGTGAGCTAATCTGCTGCACTGCTTGTTGGATTGGGGAAATAAATCCCCGAATGCTGCTGAGGATACAGAGTAAAAGTCTTCATGAACTTCCACTTATATAAATAAACTTTGTTGTAAGGGAAATGTCGTGTACTGCTTGTAAAATCTTGTTGGGGAATCTTGAGAAATTTGGCGACTTCTAACGGGGAGTGATAACTGGAAGTTTTGTTCCGCTGGAGATTAAACTGCACACTGCAGGGGATTTTATGGAAATAGCTTAGAGAGATTTCCCTATCTCTTAAAGCCATTAGCGATTGTCTTTCTATTTTTTTTCATTTATAAACGGTAGTTACGTTCAAATGCATATGTTCAAAAATAAATCTTTGGACGTTTTCGTAAACAAAACACTAGAGTAAAGAAAAACATATAGTTTTTCACTTTCAAAGGGACATCTTTGTATTGACTTTGAGTAAGTATTTTTTTACAATGAGACAAACATTCTAGTAAGAGAATGCCGTCGTAAAAAAAGTGAAAATTTGATACAAAGAAAAGATAGCTATCTGAAATAATCCCATGGGATTCCTATTCTGCTATAGCCTTCGTGTCTCTGAGCATCTTATCTACTTGTTGCCTTGTTCGAAGCTGATTGAATTGATCAGAACCGTCAAGTTTGCAGGTTGTTTGTAAGGTGATTCAACGGGGACATAGCCATACGCTTTTATTCCTTAACTTTTGCCTGGACCACCCTTTCGGGTTTTCAGTCCACCGGGATACCCTTTTTTGCCCAACCCGCCCTTTCGAGTTTTCAGCTTGTCGGGTGTACAATTTTTTTTGTTTTATCCCTAATTTTTGCCCGAACCTTTTTGGTTCGCCGGGATGCCCTTGTTTTGCCTAGGTGTGTCAACCTAGCGGGTCTGTTATGCGTAGTATCTTTTGACTATGTCCGCGTTCACAGGGTGCGGCAGGTCGTCGCCATCCATGGTGGTCAAGATCATTGCTCCACCGGAGAATATGTTTTTTATCACAAATGATCCTTCGTATGTAGGAGTCCATTTTCCCCTGGGATCACCTTGCGGTAGTATGATGCGTTTGATCACCATATCCCCGACTTGATACACTTGGCGTCTGACCTTTTTGTTGAAAGCCTTGATCATCCGTTTTTGATATATTTGACCATGACAGACAGCAGTAAGCCTTTTCTCATCAATCAAGTTCAGTTGATCAAGTCGAATTTGAATCGAATCGTTTTCGTTCAGACCAGCATCCTTCATGATTCTTAGAGAGGGGATCTGGACCTCAATAGGCAAGACATCTTCCATGTCGTATACCAGAGAGTAAGGTGTTGCCCCGGTTGATGTGCGTGTCGTGGTATGATAACCGTGGAGAGAGAATGGTAGTATCTCATGCCAGTCTTTGTATGTAACTTTTGATGTTCTTATTTGCAGCTTCGACAACACCATTCATTGTTGTCCGGTAAGGGGAAGAATTGTGATGCTGGATCTTGAATTGCTCGCACAGGGCGGTGATTATAGTATTGTTTAGATTCGTACCATTATCTGTGATGATCCTTCCGGGATACCGTACCGACATATGAGATTTTATTTAATGAACTGGGCTATAACAATTTTGGTAACGGAAGCGAAAGAGGCCGCTTCAACCCATCGAGTCCATGTTTTTTATGGATCGGATCGGACCAAGCGGGTTACGGGTTGACCCATTAAAAAAAGATTTTGGTAATTTTTTAGAGAAAAAAAGATTGAGATAAGATATGATTGCATACGTGTGTTTTCAAGTGATAAAGAAAAGTTAAAGAGGATGAAGATATATTTTCAAGATGATGTGATCAAGAAAATGGTTGTGAGATGAAGAGAAAATTTGATAAATATTAGTGATAATATTAAGTTACTTTGTACTTTTACATGTATATTTTTGTGGTATTCATGATATATGGATTTTGATTTGATGAATATTTTAAACATCACTTAACTAAGTTTATGATGACTCTCTACTTATATTATGTAGCTTTTATCCATTACATCCCTTTTTATAAAAATTAAAACTATAATATTTAAATACGGGCTGACTAGCCTATCGAACTTCACGGACCTTTGAAAAAAAGGTCGGACTCATTTTCTAAAGTCCATAAAACAATCGGGTCGGACTGGGCCAACCCATTTAAACATTTTTGCCCATCGAATCTAAGCGGACATGCCCATTTGACAGCTTTACCTATGAGGTTATTACACTAAAACAAACAAAAGTTTGAAGATAAAATGGAGCATATATAATAGTATTATAATAGAACTTTGTCAACATAATTTGAAGCATGGTTTCGGTAATCAAATTACAAAACCTAATATTGTATGATGATAGACATGTACTTGACTTTGGTGCCGGATTATTTTGGAGTTAGAAAATCAGTTTCAATCATCTTTTCAAGCATGATTGTGTTGGCATCCCTCTTAGCAGGAGTATTATTGGTCGAGCTTCTCGAGGGACTCGCAAAGAATGTTGGCAGGATTGAGTTGGTCATGTGTGGAGACTTGCTATTCTGCATTCAGTATGAATGAAGAAGATAAACATGAAGTTCAGAAGCAATGTATTTGTGCCATTCTCCAAGTAATGTAGCTGTTTCAATACAACTAATGTTATTGCAAATAATAAGCATCATAAGCACTGTATTTCTGATGCAAGTATAAGCATGAAGAAATGTAGTAGGGTTCCTAAAATAACAGTATTACTATTTAATACCTACCAAAACAAAAAAAAATGTTGAAAATCTAGGCATGCTAAGAGCTGAGAAAAAAACCAACTAAGAGAGTGGAATCATATTGACAAACCTTGATGAAGTATGATGGGTGTTGTAGTTATTCCAAAAAGCTAACACTTATATTGGAACAACTGGTCACGATATCCACAAATAGGTAAATAGTGATACTTCTTCCATCTTGATCCGCTTATTGGAACAACTGGTCACGATATCCACAAATTAATCAAAAGTGAAGTGAAGACACGATGATAACGATGCATATATCTAATGTCTAATGCAATAGACAAAGCGACATTATTTACTCCTGCTTCGTATACTGCCTCTATAACAGAAGTCGGACCAAACACTTTGTCTAAATGAGAAAAACCAATGTCATCAAACACTTAACCGCCTAGGTGACATTAGTAAATAATTATACGAAACTCGGATGAATAAATAACGTAAATACAAAAAGTAAAGGACGACGGTTGAGTAGCACGTTCATATTGACACAGAAGAAAAATTATAAATCTATAGTATATTTTTAATAAACTTTCAATATGCAAATATCAACAACAACAATCAAATCTTTAATCAGCAAGTTATCACAAATTCCACAAATTCAACAACAGACATCACAACCCTAATGTTAGGAGAAATTTGCAGAATCACTCACGAATTCCAATATCAGTTTGAAAATATAATAACACGACCTAACAATTAACCCTAATATTCAAGTGCTTCATGCGAGATTATACATCAACAACACTAAATAATTACAGATAATCATCACAATAAAAAAGTGATAAAATGAAACAACAACAATAACAAAGAAGCCTTTTTTCTTCAAAAGAAGATGAAGCTGTGCACAACTGAGTGAGAAAGAGAAAGAGAAAAAGGATGAGAGTGACAGAAAAGAGAAAAGAAATGGTGCATTGATTTGACGCTTGGGAGAAGAAATCATAAATTACGTTAGTGTGCAGCCGTTTTTATTTTTTGGAAGAAAACAAAAAGTTTGTTTGAAAGAAAACAAAAGTAAATTTGGTATATTAACAGAGAGCTTAATTTTTAGCCAGCCACGTGACTAATTATGGAGTAATTAAGGTACTTAAGGTTTTTAAACAACACCTAATATTGATTACATAGTGTTTGGACTTTGGATACTTTTGTTCTTAATTAATAGAATAGAAATTAGTTTTATTCTCTTGAAGTTATATGATAGCCTTTTAATTTGAAAAGAGAAAAATAAGAAAGAAATAGAGAAGAAAGAACACTCTCACCCTGATTAGTGTAGTATAGAAAGAGAGATAAATAGGTGTGGGGACCACTTACTTTTCATTTCTCGTTTAAAGTGCGAAGAAAGTGGGAGAAGAGTTCACTTTTCATTATCCTTTCATTTTATTATTGCATTGATTTTTATCTCACTCCTTTGTCTTGCATTCAAAAATAAAAAATGTTTAGTTGAAAACAAAGTTTTAGGATGACAAAATGAGTTGTAGGAGAGACAAATAATACATAGAAATAAATTTCGACAACAATATAGATTGGTGTAAGGTGATGAAATTGAGGAAGAAGAGAGAAAATGATAAATGATAAAAAAAGCTTTAACAAATGATTGGTAAGGAATTGAATTGTATTTAATGAAATCAAGTACACCTATTTATACACAAAGATAGCAAAGATAAGAATGTCACATAGGTCCTAAAAGAGAATATTCCAAATATAGAAAATACTAACTTACCCATTTAATACCCTCTTTTAATTTAGTATCTATCAGAAACTAACAACAATAATTTCATTCCTCAAATGAAGAAATTGGTCTGTTTTAATTGTCTTCATCAGAACATCTGCCAACTGTTTCCGGGTGCTATAATGCGGAACTTCTAGCACTCCTTTCTGAACTTGACTTCTCAGAGAATGATACTTCGTCTCAATATGTTTGCTTCTTCCATGCAACACTAGATTCTTGACAAGATTGATTGCAGACTTGTTATCATTCAACAGCTTCAGAGGTTTCTCTATCTCAATCTTCAAATCCTCCAGAAGATTCAAAAGCCAAACAGCTTGACATGCAGCTACAACACCTGCAATATACTCAGATTCACACGTTGACAGAGCCACAACAGATCGTTTCTTGGAACTCCAAGAAATAGGACCTCCCAGAAACTTGAACAAGTAACCAGAAGTACTTCTTCTGTCAACTCTATCTCCACACCAGTTAGAATCAGAATAACTCACTAATTCTAGTTCTGTCTTTCTTCCAGAAGGAAATAACACTTCATATTTCAGAGTTCCCTTGATATACCTCAGAATTCTGTCAGCAACTTGGTAATGAGACCACTTTGATTTACTCATGAATCTGCTAACTATTCCAACTACATAGCAAATGTCAGGTCTGGTATTGCACAAGTACCTAAGAGAACCAACCAATTGTTTGAAGGTCGTAGCATCCACAAAATCGCCATCAGAATCCAATTTATGATTGGTTTCTGATGGTGTCACAGCAACTTTATAATTCTACAGCTTAAATCTCTTCAGAAGTTCAAGTTCATACTTCAGCTGATGTAGAATGATACCCTTCTTTGAGTACAGAATCTTCATTCCTAGAAAATATACCATATTTCCCAAATCTGTCATCTCAAATTCATTCATCAGAGCTTCTTTGAACTTGATTATATCTTCTGGAAAACTTCCTGTTAGCAATATGTCATTAACATATAGGCACACCTGAATCATATTGCCACCAGAATGATGCACATACACGTCATATTCCATCTCACATTTCTGAAACTTCTGCCTCATGAAAAACGAATCAATTTTCAGATTCTAAGCTCTGGGTGCTTGTTTCAGTCCATACAAGGCTTTATGTAACTTGTATACCATCCCTTCCTGATTCTTTTTCACAAATCCAAGAGGTTGTGACACATATACCTCTTCTTGTAAAGGACCATTCAGAAATGCAGACTTCACATCCAGATATATCAAAGGCTAATTTACGTTTGTAGCTAAAGCAATCACCAGTCTGATTGTTTCATGTCTAGATACAGACGCAAACACCTCAAAGTAATCTAGCCCAGGTTTCTAAAGGAAACCTCTAGCCACTAGTCTCACTTTGTGTTTGCCAATTGATCCATCTAACTTAAGCTTCACCTTGAAAACCCACCTGATGCTGATGGCTTTCTTCTTTTCTGGAAGCTTTGTCAACTTCCAAGTTTTATTTCTTTCAATAGCCTCAAGTTCTTCCTTCATGGCATTCAATCATACTTTCTTCTTGAGAGCTTCTTCAATACCTACTGGTTCAAAATCTACTAACATGGAACACTGAACGACTTCTCCTTCAGAACCTACTTCAGTGTCATACAACATGCTAAAATCTGCAAACCTACTTGGTATTTGTCTGATTCTCTGTGGCCTCTGAACTTGTTCTGAAGATTCTCCAGAACTTGGAACAGTGCTAGCTTCTGGATCTTGTCCAGAACTACTTCCTTCAGAATTACCACCTTCAGAGTTACTTTTGGAAGCTTGTCCTCTAGACCCTATGTCTTCAGAGTTTTCCCTTCCAGAAATATAATCACCACTAGATTCTGGATCATCATCAGAATCAGATCCACTATCAGAACCTCCCTGAGATTCTGACTCATCTTCAGAGTCTTCAGAATCAGATTCATCTTCTGACTCTGACTTGTCTTTAAAACTTTCTGAATAATCTTCAGAAACTAACTCTGGTGTTGGCCCCACACCAGAATCTGATTGAGACTTGTTCCAATCCCATGTTTCTGACTCTTTCACATAACATCTCTGCTGATTTCAACTTTGTTAGTTTCTGGACAATAAAGCTTATAGGCACCTGTACTGTGGTACCCCACCAATAACATTATTTTGCTTCTATCTTCCAGTTTCTATCTTCTAGCTTCTGGAACGTGTTTGTAACATACAGAATCAAACACCCTCAGATGGCTAACACTTTGCTTATCCCCGGTCCACTTTTCTAAAGTAACAATTTCCTTCAGCTTCTTCGTTGGAAACCTATTCAAAACATATGCTGATGTGACAACAGCTTCTCCCCATAACGTATGAGGTAGCTTCTTCTCTTTCAGCATACTTCTGGTCATATCAAGCAAAGTTATGTTTCTTCTTTCAGCAAGACCATTGTGCTGAGGAGTATATGGAGCAGTAACCTCATGTTCTATTCCATTCTCCTCACATAACTTATGGAATTCTGTAGAATTATACTCACCTCCACCATCCGTTCTCAGAATCTTCAACTTCTGACTACTCTGCTTCTCAGCCTTCACCTTGAACTTCTGAAACTTAGTAAACACTTCATGCTTGAACTTGATTAGTGATATCCATGTCATTCTTGTGAACTCATCCACAAAAGACACAAAATTTTTGTTTCCTCCAAGTGGAGATACTGGAAATGGTCCACACACATCAGAATATACTACTTCCAAAGCATGCTTCGCTCTGGGGGCTACTTTTGATGCAAATGGCAATCTGGGTTGCTTGCCTTTCATGCATATCTCACATGACTTCTCAGTCTTCACAATCTTCGAAATTCCATATACAAGCTTCTTAGAACTTAGATTCCCTAAGCTTCTATAGTTCAAGTTCCCCAACCTCTTGTGCCACAACTCACTGTCACCTTCAGCGCCTTCTACACTAAGACACTCTGCTTCAGTTGTTTCTACATTCACCTTGAATGTTCTGTTGCTTCCCTGCTTAGATTTCATAATCAACTTCTGATTGGAATCATATAACATCAAGAGGTTTTCCTTCATAACAACTGAGAACCCTTTCTCAATGAGCTGACCCACACTTATCAGATTGCTTTTAATTCCAGGAACATACCAAACATCTTTGATCAGAATTTTTTTTCCATTCTTCACTTTGACTCTGACATTTCCCATACCTTCTGCATTAAGATACTTATCATCAGCACATCTGATATTTGTTCTCCTTCTGGAGTCAAATTCTATCAGCCATTGTTTATTCCCAATTAAGTGGTTTGAACAACCAGTGTCCATATACCACCAATCTTTTGAACACTTTCCATCAGAATCAGAAGCCATCAGTATCACATGTTCATCATCAGAATCTCCTCTGGCTATATTTTCTTCTTCTGATTTCCTTCCTCTGTTTCTACAATCTCTGGAAAAATGGCCAAACTATTTACAATAGTAACATTGAACCTTCTTCTTGTCATACCTTTCCTTTCCCTTCTGATATTTCTTTTCATTAGAAGTTGAGGTTTCTGACTTCTGGAATTTATCACCACGTCTATTATGCTTCTGGTCCTTCTTGACAAAAGAAGCCTTCAGAGTTTGCTCAACTTCCCTCTCAGAAGTTCTTTCAATCAGACGCAACTCCTGCTCTTCTAGACTGCTTTACAACTCTTCTATTCTCATGGTTTTCAGATTTTTAGAATGTTCAATAGAAACAACAACGTAATCAAACTGAGGAGTAAGCGACCTCATAATCTTCTCTATGATTACCTATTCAAAAAGTGTTTCTCCACAAGCTTTCATCTTATTAGTGATCAGAATCATTCTGGAGATGTACTCAGAAACTTTCTCACTGTTCTTAATGTTTAGATTCTCATATTGCTTGCGCATGGACTGAAGCTTCACCTTCTTCACTGACGTGTCACCACCATAACATCTGACCAGTATATCTCATGCCTCTTTCGATGTCGTTGAATCAGAAATCTTCTCAAACACACTTTCATCCACACACTGATGGATATAGAACAGAACTTTCTGATCCCTTTTCCTCGTAGCTCTTTCTGCAAATCTTTGTTCTTCAGTAGCATCTGCTGCAACTGGAACATAACCATTAGTAACAAGATCCAGAACATCTTGAGCACCAAACAACACATGCATCTGTATCATCCATCTGTTCCAGCTTTTGCCATAAAAAACTGGGAGTTTAGTGTTCAAACTACTGCCTCCACTCATCTTAAACCTTGCACAAATCTCAAATCTCACTCAGTGTTTCCCGAACCCACAGAATCAGTGTGATTCTGTTCAGATTTTGTTCAAGATTCAACAGAAATCAAGAATCAAAATCAAACACACAGCTCACTTTCACTCGTGTTTCCCATAATTTCAGAAGAACCAAGTGCTCTAGATACCAATTTGTTGGTGCATGGTGATGAAATTGAGGAAGAAGAGAGCAAATGATGAATGATAAAAAAAGCTACTACAAATGATTGGTAAGGAATTGAATTGTATTTAATGAAACCTAGTACACCTATTTATACACAAAGATAACAAAGATAAGAATACAACATAGGCCCTAAAAGAGAATATTCCAAATATAGCAAATACTAAATTACCCCTTTAATAATGTATACAGAAATAATATTTTCTAATAAAATGCTTTAAAAGGGTGTTCAATTATTTAATTTACAATTAACTTAAACTAATACAATTTATTTAATCAAATAAAAATAATTAATTTTACATTATGAATTAAAATTTTCAAAAATATTTTAAGTTATATTTAATATATTGATGATTTGAATTCAAATAAAACTTAAACTTAATTTAATTAGATTGTAATTTTTTAGTTTAGGGGTATTTTTGTACTTTCAAAAATAATCAATATTTCTATTTCTTCTATTCCTTTTCTCTTTCTTATATATAAAGTTAATGAGATATCCGTGTGTTTGCACGAGTACTGGAGTGATACACTTTTTTTTAAATGTAATAAAAATATAAATCAGAAAAAGAAAATAGTTTTACCAAATTAGTTTTACATCAATAATATATATTTTAATTTTTATATATTAATATTATATCTTAATTTAAAAATAATTTTAAAATAAAAATATTAGCGTTTGCACGCATACGAGAATGGTACACACGCTTCGATGCCCACCGCTTTAGCGAAGTAGCTGCGAGGATAGAGCCTACGCTCAAGGAGGTATTTGTTCATGTTGTAGGTCGTGGAGACCTGTACTACTTCCTTTTTGAAGCGATCAATGTATGCTCGAAGAGATTCATCTCTACTTTGGATGATCGCTTCGAGGGAAGTCTCTGACTCCGGGTGTCAATGTGAGGCTGTGAAGTGCCTCGAGAACATCCTCCCAAGTTGTTTCTAGGAGGTGATGAATTCATCCAGGAGACTCTTGTACCAAGACATTTCTCCCTTCCTGAGAGTGGTTGGGAACAGTCTACATTTGATGACGCCCCTGACTCCTTTGTAGTTGAGGAGGGCGTCGATGTTCTCTATATGTTCATCGGGATCTATCGTCTCATTGTATGTCCCCGGAGGGGGTGGCTTCTCCAAGCCGATTGGGAGTTGTGTCTCTGTGATTTCTCTCGATAGCGGCCGACGGAGCTCATCGTCGTCGCTTTCTATAAGAGATGGAGAAGGAGAGTGATAATTCCTTCCATGTCTAACATCATGGTCTCAAAGGGGGGAGGGACTCCTTCGTTGACGTCTTGGCTTGGACGATGGTGATCGATAATGATCAGCTTGGCAATCGCCTTTCTTTCTCTTGGATGACGGAAAGTCTTGATCTATCAGGGGAGGCGTGCGATCACGTTTCTTGAAGAAAGAAATGTCACGCTTATCCTTTGTTGGTGGAAGGCCACGCCTGGGTGGAGATATTTTGGGGAAATATCTTTGTCGAGATCTCCGAGGAGGATATCTTGATCGCTTTTGTTCCTAGGCCCTCATCTTTTTGTTTTGTTGTAAGATAAGGGTGATGGTTGGGTTGATGGAAGCAAGCAATGTTGCGATGGCCAGATCGACATTGTGAGGGATGAGAAATGGTTGCATGGTTTCTGGCAATTCCTCAGTGGGGATCTTGGGACGCTGTCCGTCCAAGAATTGTTGATCGTTGCACTGGGCATCGACGGAATCTGGAGACGCAGTTCGACTATCGCGGAGGCCAAGGTTATCCTCGAGGTGAGGATGTTCCTGACCTCCGTCTGTCTTGTGCACCAGGGAAAGTATGGTCTTTTCAAAAGGGTGGTAATCATCATGATCAGCCATGATTGTTGAATGAAGAGGGTCTTTGGTTTTCATACTACGAGGAATAGAAAATGGGGAAGATAGTTCCCACAGACGGCGCCACTGATCTTACCGGTTAATCAGAACCTGCAAGGTGGCCGGGTGACGATCTTCTATCGGGATGGAAAGTCAAGGAGGAAAAAGAGTGGTTGTATTTGCAAGGCACTCTGATGATCAAGTAAGAGTGAGAGCGAAGAGATACAAGCAAAAGTATTAGGGTTTTAATGGTGAATAGTGAATATTCGATACCTGACCCTCATATGTGTGAGAGTATATATAATGCCCCTGGCGCGTGGCCATAGGTTCCTATTTTTAGGCCTAGATATGCGGACCCGTGAAAATAGATAACTTCCAGGACTTGGTCATATCGAGCAGGTGTGCTCGTAACTATCCGTTGGTTCCGAGGAGAATGTAGGTTACGGGTAGTGGTCTGGTCGGTTCCTGGTTATCTGAGTGACTTGATGTCGGGCAGACTGAGAGTTGCTCTTTGATTAAGGTGGGTCAGTGTCGGTTCAGGAGAACAAATGATTGATGGTGTCTGATGGACCGTACTAAAGGGAGAGACTAGGTTGGACCCACTTTGGCTGTCATACCAGTCCAGAACAAAGACGTTATCAAGGAATTACTTATAAAATACTTTATAAGTATCACATTTCCTATTTATTTGTTTCCGAAAAATTCATGATTCTGAGAATTATAGTTTATCTCTAAACCTAATGTAGTATGAAATTATATTTTCAAATACACACCTGAGTTAGTCCAAGTTCTAACAGAAGGTGAAAAATGATTCACTCTTAAAGTTGACACGTGTTGTTTGATCCTTGGAGAGTTGTAACCTTTAGTGATAATTCTAGCATTATTAGTCTTCTCTGCATGATATTCCCAATTTATCATTAAATTTAAAGCCTTAATAGGGCTTTCTTCAGCTTTTTTCAATAGGCTTTCCATCAATAGATGTGTTGCCACTCCATGGTGGCACTTTGAACATGTTCCATTCCTGTGCAAAAGCACTGAGGTGTTTGAAAACGTATAAGGACATGTGTATCAATGAGAAGTAATAACAAACATAATTAACAATTCAAGGAAAACAAAAGAGTTTGAAAATGTATAAGGCCATGAGTACCTATGAGCAATAAACCAATCCTTAATATGCATGGGGTTCCACCTTATCTCGTTAAGGACCATTTTCCCTACACCCTGTTTGATGTATAGCTCTTTGTAATCAAAGAAATGAGACAATATAACATATTAAATCCATTCATTAAAACAAAAGACACATGATAACTACCTAAAATACTGTCATGAGAGAAGTAAAGTGTATAGTTGGGCATGTTCTTAGTTCACTAAAAATATTGTCATAAGAGAAGTAAAGTGTATAGTTGGGCATGTTCTTAGTTCACTAAAAATACTGTCATGAGAGAAGTAAAGTGTATAGTTGGGCATGTTCTTTGTTCACTAAAAATACTGTCATGAGAGAAGCAAAGTGTATAGTTGGGCATGTTCTTAGTTCACTAAAAATATTGTCATGAGAGAAGTAACGTTTATAGTTGGACATGTTCTTAGTTCACTAAAAATACTGTCATGAGAGAAGTAAAGTGTATAGTTGGGCATGTTCTTAGTTCACTAAAAATACTGTCATGAGAGAAGTAAAGTGTATAGTTTAGCATGTTCTTAGTTCACTAAAAATACTGTCATGAGAGAAGTAAAGTGTATAGTTGGGCATGTTCTTAGTTCACTAAAAATACTATCATGAGAGAAGTAACGTGTATAGTTGGGCATGTTCTTAGTTCACTAAAAATACTGTCATGAGAGAAGTAAAGTGTATAGTTGGGCATGTTCTTAGTTCACTAAAAATACTGTCGTGAGAGAAGTAAAGTTTATAGTTGGGCATGTTCTTAGTTCACTAAAAATACTATCATGAGAGAAGTAACGTGTATAGTTGGGCATGTTCTTAGTTCACTAAAAATACTGTCATGAGACAAGTAAAGTGTATAGTTGGGCATGTTCTTAGTTCACTAAAAATGCTGTCATGAGAGAAGTAAAGTGTATAGTTGGGCATGTTCTTAGTTCACTAAAAATACTGTCATGAGAGAAGTAAAGTGTATAGTTGGGCATGTTCTTAGTTCACTAAAAATACTGTCATGAGAGAAGTAAAGTGTATAGTTGGGCATGTTCTTAGTTCACTAAAAATAATGTCATGAGAGAAGTAAATTGTATAGTTGGGCATGTTCTTAGTTCACTAAAAATATTGTCATGAGAGAAGTAAAGTGTATAGTTGAGCATGTTCTTAGTTCACTAAAAATACTGTCATGAGAGAAGTAAAGTGTATAGTTGGGCACGTTCTTAGTTCACTAAAAATACTGTCATGAGAGAAGTAAAGTGTATAGTTGGGCACGTTCTTAGTTCACTAAGAAATACTATCATGAGAGAAGTAACGTGTATAGTTGGGCATGTTCTTTGTTCACTAAAAATACTGTCATGAGAGAAGTAAAGTGTATAGTTGGGCATGTTCTTAGTTCACTAAAAATACTGTCATGAGAGAAGTAAAGTGTATAGTTGGGCATGTTCTTAGTTCACTAAAAATATTGTCATGAGAGAAGTAAAGTGTATAGTTGGGCATGTTCTTAGTTCACTAAAAATACTGTCATGAGAGAAGTAAAGTGTATAGTTGGGCATGTTCTTAGTTCACTAAAAATAATGTCATGAGAGAAGTAAATTGTATAGTTGGGCATGTTCTTAGTTCACTAAAAATATTGTCATGAGAGAAGTAAAGTGTATAGTTGAGCATGTTCTTAGTTCACTAAAAATACTGTCATGAGAGAAGTAAAGTGTATAGTTGGGCACGTTCTTAGTTCACTAAAAATACTGTTATGAGAGAAGTAAAGTGTATAGTTGGGCACGTTCTTAGTTCACTAAAAATAAAGTGTATTGTTGGGCATGTTCTTAGTTCACTAAAAATACTATCATGAGAGAAGTAAAGTGTATAGTTGGGCATGTTCTTAGTTCACTAAAAATACAGTCATGAGAGAAGTAAAGTGTATAGTTGGGCATGTTCTTAGTTCACTAAAAATATTGTCTTGAGAGAAGTAAAGTGTATAGTTGGGCTTGTTCTTAGTTCACTAAAAATACTGTCATGAGAGAAGTAAAGTGTATAGTTGGGCTTGTTCTTAGTTCACTAAAAATACTGTCATGAGAGAAGTAAAGTGTATAGTTGGGCATGTTCTTAGTTCACTAAAAATACTGTCATGAGAGAAGTAAAGTGTATAGTTGGGCATGTTCTTAGTTCATTAAAAATATTGTCATGAGAGAAGTAAAGTGTATAGTTGGGCATGTTCTTAGTTCACTAAAAATACTGTCATGAGAGAAGTAAAGTGTATAGTTGGGCATGTTATTAGTTCACTAAAAATACTATCATGAGAGAAGTAAAGTTTATAGTTGGCATGTTCTTAGTTCACTAAAAATACTGTCATGAGAGAAGTAAAGTGTGTAGTTGGCCATGTTCTTAGTTCACTAAAAATACTGTCATGAGAGAAGTAAAGTTTATAGTTAGGCATGTTCTTAGTTCACTAAAAATACTGTCATGAGAGAAGCAAAGTGTATAGTTGGGCATGTTCTTAGTTCACTAAAAATACTGTCATGAGAGAAGTAACGTTTATAGTTGGACATGTTCTTAGTTCACTAAAAATACTGTCATGAGAGAAGTAAAGTGTATAGTTGGGCATGTTCTTAGTTCACTAAAAATATTGTCATGAGAGAAGTAAAGTGTATAGTTGGGCATGTTCTTAGTTCACTAAAAATACTGTCATGAGAGAAGTAAAGTGTATAGTTGGGCATGTTCTTAGTTCACTAAAAATACTATCATGAGAGAAGTAACGTGTATAGTTGGGCATGTTCTTAGTTCACTAAAAATATTGTCATGAGAGAAGTAAAGTGTATAGTTGGGCATGTTCTTAGTTCACTAAAAATACTGTCATGAGAGAAGTAAAGTGTATAGTTGGGCATGTTCTTAGTTCACTAAAAATACTATCATGAGAGAAGTAACGTGTATAGTTGGGCATGTTCTTAGTTAACTAAAAATACTATCATGAGAGAATTAAAGTATATAGTTGGGCATGTTCTTAGTTCACTAAAAATACTGTCATGAGAGAAGTAAAGTGTATAGTTCGGCATGTTCTTAGTTCACTAAAAATACTGTCATGAGAGAAGTAAAATGTATAGTTGAGCATGTTCTTAGTTCACTAAAAATACTGTCATGAGAGAAGTAAAGTGTATAGTTGGGCATGTTCTTAGTTCATTAAAAATATTGTCATGAGAGAAGTAAAGTGTATAGTTGGGCATGTTCTTAGTTCACTAAAAATAATGTCATGAGAGAAGTAAATTGTATAGTTGGGCATGTTCTTAGTTCACTAAAAATACTGTCATTAGAGAAGTAAATTGTATAGTTGGGCATGTTCTTAGTTCACTAAAAATATTGTCATGAGAGAAGTAAAGTGTATAGTTGAGCATGTTCTTAGTTCACTAAAAATACTGTCATGAGAGAAGTAAAGTGTATAGTTGGGCACGTTCTTAGTTCACTAAAAATACTGTCATGAGAGAAGTAAAGTGTATAGTTGGGCACGTTCTTAGTTCACTAAGAAATACTATCATGAGAGAAGTAACGTGTATAGTTGGGCATGTTCTTTGTTCACTAAAAATACTGTCATGAGAGAAGTAAAGTGTATAGTTGGGCATGTTCTTAGTTCACTAAAAATACTATCATGAGAGAAGTAAAGTGTATAGTTGGGCATGTTCTTAGTTCACTAAAAATATTGTCATGAGAGAAGTAAAGTGTATAGTTGGGCATGTTCTTAGTTCACTAAAAATACTGTCATGAGAGAAGTAAAGTGTATAGTTGGGCATGTTCTTAGTTCACTAAAAATAATGTCATGAGAGAAGTAAATTGTATAGTTGGGCATGTTCTTAGTTCACTAAAAATATTGTCATGAGAGAAGTAAAGTGTATAGTTGAGCATGTTCTTAGTTCACTAAAAATACTGTCATGAGAGAAGTAAAGTGTATAGTTGGGCACGTTCTTAGTTCACTAAAAATACTGTAATGAGAGAAGTAAAGTGTATAGTTGGGCACGTTCTTAGTTCACTAAAAATAAAGTGTATAGTTGGGCATGTTCTTAGTTCACTAAAAATACTATCATGAGAGAAGTAAAGTGTATAGTTGGGCATGTTCTTAGTTCACTAAAAATACAGTCATGAGAGAAGTAAAGTGTATAGTTGGGCATGTTCTTAGTTCACTAAAAATACTGTCTTGAGAGAAGTAAAGTGTATAGTTGGGCTTGTTCTTAGTTCACTAAAAATACTGTCATGAGAGAAGTAAAGTGTATAGTTGGGCTTGTTCTTAGTTCACTAAAAATACTGTCATGAGATAAGTAAAGTGTATAGTTGGGCATGTTCTTAGTTCACTAAAAATACTGTCATGAGAGAAGTAAAGTGTATAGTTGGGCATGTTCTTAGTTCATTAAAAATATTGTCATGAGAGAAGTAAAGTGTATAGTTGGGCATGTTCTTAGTTCACTAAAAATATTGTCATGAGAGAAGTAAAGTGTATAGTTGGGCATGTTATTAGTTCACTAAAATTACTATCATGAGAGAAGTAAAGTTTATAGTTGGCATGTTCTTAGTTCACTAAAAATACTGTCATGAGAGAAGTAAAGTGTGTAGTTGGCCATATTCTTAGTTCACTAAAAATACTGTCATGAGAGAAGTAAAGTTTATAGTTGGGCATGTTCTTAGTTCACTAAAAATACTGTCATGAGAGAAGCAAAGTGTATAGTTGGGCATGTTCTGAGTTCACTAAAAATACTGTCATGAGAGAAGTAACGTTTATAGTTGGACATGTTCTTAGTTCACTAAAAATACTGTCATCAGAGAAGTACAGTGTATAGTTGGGCATGTTCTTAGTTCACTAAAAATATTGTCATGAGAGAAGTAAAGTGTATAGTTGGGCATGTTCTTAGTTCACTAAAAATACTGTCATGAGAGAAGTAAAGTGTATAGTTGGGCATGTTCTTAGTTCACTAAAAATACTATCATGAGAGAAGTAACGTGTATAGTTGGGCATGTTCTTAGTTCACTAAAAATACTGTCATGAGAGAAGTAAAGTGTATAGTTGGGCATGTTCTTAGTTCACTAAAAATACTGTCATGAGAGAAGTAAAGTGTATAGTTGGGCATGTTCTTAGTTCACTAAAAATACTATCATGAGAGAAGTAACGTGTATAGTTGGGCATGTTCTTAGTTCACTAAAAATACTATCATGAGAGAAGTAAAGTATATAGTTGGGCATGTTCTTAGTTCACTAAAAATATTGTCATGAGAGAAGTAAAGTGTATAGTTCGGCATGTTCTTAGTTCACTAAAAATACTGTCATGAGAGAAGTAAAGTGTATAGTTGGGCATGTTCTTAGTTCACTAAAAATACTGTCATGAGAGAAGTAAAGTGTATAGTTGGGCATGTTCTTAGTTCACTAAAAATAATGTCATGAGAGAAGTAAATTGTATAGTTGGGCATGTTCTTAGTTCACTAAAAATATTGTCATGAGAGAAGTAAAGTGTATAGTTGAGCATGTTCTTAGTTCACTAAAAATACTGTCATGAGAGAAGTAAAGTGTATAGTTGGGCACGTTCTTAGTTCACTAAAAATACTGTCATGAGAGAAGTAAAGTGTATAGTTGGGCACGTTCTTAGTTCACTAAGAAATACTATCATGAGAGAAGTAACGTGTATAGTTGGGCATGTTCTTTGTTCACTAAAAATACTGTCATGAGAGAAGTAAAGTGTATAGTTGGGCATGTTCTTAGTTCACTAAAAATACTGTCATGAGAGAAGTAAAGTGTATAGTTGGGCATGTTCTTAGTTCACTAAAAATATTGTCATGAGAGAAGTAAAGTGTATAGTTGGGCATGTTCTTAGTTCACTAAAAATACTGTCATGAGAGAAGTAAAGTGTATAGTTGGGCATGTTCTTAGTTCACTAAAAATACTATCATGAGAGAAGTAAAGTGTATAGTTGGGCATGTTCTTAGTTCACTAAAAATGCTGTCATGAGAGAAGTAAAGTGTATAGTTGGGCATGTTCTTAGTTCACTAAAAATACTGTCATGAGAGAAGTAAAGTGTATAGTTGGGCATGTTCTTAGTTCACTAAAAATACTGTCATGAGAGAAGTAAAGTGTATAGTTGGGCATGTTCTTAGTTCACTAAAAATAATGTCATGAGAGAAGTAAATTGTATAGTTGGGCATGTTCTTAGTTCACTAAAAATATTGTCATGAGAGAAGTAAAGTGTATAGTTGAGCATGTTCTTAGTTCACTAAAAATACTGTCATGAGAGAAGTAAAGTGTATAGTTGGGCACGTTCTTAGTTCACTAAAAATACTGTCATGAGAGAAGTAAAGTGTATAGTTGGGCACGTTCTTAGTTCACTAAGAAATACTATCATGAGAGAAGTAACGTGTATAGTTGGGCATGTTCTTTGTTCACTAAAAATACTGTCATGAGAGAAGTAAAGTGTATAGTTGGGCATGTTCTTAGTTCACTAAAAATACTGTCATGAGAGAAGTAAAGTGTATAGTTGGGCATGTTCTTAGTTCACTAAAAATATTGTCATGAGAGAAGTAAAGTGTATAGTTGGGCATGTTCTTAGTTCACTAAAAATACTGTCATGAGAGAAGTAAAGTGTATAGTTGGGCATGTTCTTAGTTCACTAAAAATACTATCATGAGAGAAGTAAAGTGTATAGTTGGGCATGTTCTTAGTTCACTAAAAATGCTGTCATGAGAGAAGTAAAGTGTATAGTTGGGCATGTTCTTAGTTCACTAAAAATACTGTCATGAGAGAAGTAAAGTGTATAGTTGGGCATGTTCTTAGTTCACTAAAAATACTGTCATGAGAGAAGTAAAGTGTATAGTTGGGCATGTTCTTAGTTCACTAAAAATAATGTCATGAGAGAAGTAAATTGTATAGTTGGGCATGTTCTTAGTTCACTAAAAATATTGTCATGAGAGAAGTAAAGTGTATAGTTGAGCATGTTCTTAGTTCACTAAAAATACTGTCATGAGAGAAGTAAAGTGTATAGTTGGGCACGTTCTTAGTTCACTAAAAATACTGTCATGAGAGAAGTAAAGTGTATAGTTGGGCACGTTCTTAGTTCACTAAGAAATACTATCATGAGAGAAGTAACGTGTATAGTTGGGCATGTTCTTTGTTCACTAAAAATACTGTCATGAGAGAAGTAAAGTGTATAGTTGGCATGTTCTTAGTTCACTAAAAATACTGTCATGAGAGAAGTAAAGTGTATAGTTGGGCATGTTCTTAGTTCACTAAAAATATTGTCATGAGAGAAGTAAAGTGTATAGTTGGGCATGTTCTTAGTTCACTAAAAATACTGTCATGAGAGAAGTAAAGTGTATAGTTGGGCATGTTCTTAGTTCACTAAAAATAATGTCATGAGAGAAGTAAATTGTATAGTTGGGCATGTTCTTAGTTCACTAAAAATATTGTCATGAGAGAAGTAAAGTGTATAGTTGAGCATGTTCTTAGTTCACTAAAAATACTGTCATGAGAGAAGTAAAGTGTATAGTTGGGCACGTTCTTAGTTCACTAAAAATACTGTTATGAGAGAAGTAAAGTGTATAGTTGGGCCCGTTCTTAGTTCACTAAAAATAAAGTGTATTGTTGGGCATGTTCTTAGTTCACTAAAAATACTATCATGAGAGAAGTAAAGTGTATAGTTGGGCATGTTCTTAGTTCACTAAAAATACAGTCATGAGAGAAGTAAAGTGTATAGTTGGGCATGTTCTTAGTTCACTAAAAATATTGTCTTGAGAGAAGTAAAGTGTATAGTTGGGCTTGTTCTTAGTTCACTAAAAATACTGTCATGAGAGAAGTAAAGTGTATAGTTGGGCTTGTTCTTAGTTCACTAAAAATACTGTCATGAGAGAAGTAAAGTGTATAGTTGGGCATGTTCTTAGTTCACTAAAAATACTGTCATGAGAGAAGTAAAGTGTATAGTTGGGCATGTTCTTAGTTCATTAAAAATATTGTCATGAGAGAAGTAAAGTGTATAGTTGGGCATGTTCTTAGTTCACTAAAAATACTGTCATGAGAGAAGTAAAGTGTATAGTTGGGCATGTTATTAGTTCACTAAAAATACTATCATGAGAGAAGTAAAGTTTATAGTTGGCATGTTCTTAGTTCACTAAAAATACTGTCATGAGAGAAGTAAAGTGTGTAGTTGGCCATGTTCTTAGTTCACTAAAAATACTGTCATGAGAGAAGTAAAGTTTATAGTTAGGCATGTTCTTAGTTCACTAAAAATACTGTCATGAGAGAAGCAAAGTGTATAGTTGGGCATGTTCTTAGTTCACTAAAAATACTGTCATGAGAGAAGTAACGTTTATAGTTGGACATGTTCTTAGTTCACTAAAAATACTGTCATGAGAGAAGTAAAGTGTATAGTTGGGCATGTTCTTAGTTCACTAAAAATATTGTCATGAGAGAAGTAAAGTGTATAGTTGGGCATGTTCTTAGTTCACTAAAAATACTGTCATGAGAGAAGTAAAGTGTATAGTTGGGCATGTTCTTAGTTCACTAAAAATACTATCATGAGAGAAGTAACGTGTATAGTTGGGCATGTTCTTAGTTCACTAAAAATATTGTCATGAGAGAAGTAAAGTGTATAGTTGGGCATGTTCTTAGTTCACTAAAAATACTGTCATGAGAGAAGTAAAGTGTATAGTTGGGCATGTTCTTAGTTCACTAAAAATACTATCATGAGAGAAGTAACGTGTATAGTTGGGCATGTTCTTAGTTAACTAAAAATACTATCATGAGAGAATTAAAGTATATAGTTGGGCATGTTCTTAGTTCACTAAAAATACTGTCATGAGAGAAGTAAAGTGTATAGTTCGGCATGTTCTTAGTTCACTAAAAATACTGTCATGATAGAAGTAAAGTGTATAGTTGGGCATGTTCTTAGTTCACTAAAAATACTGTCATGAGAGAAGTAAAGTGTATAGTTGGGCATGTTCTTAGTTCATTAAAAATATTGTCATGAGAGAAGTAAAGTGTATAGTTGGGCATGTTCTTAGTTCACTAAAAATAATGTCATGAGAGAAGTAAATTGTATAGTTGGGCATGTTCTTAGTTCACTAAAAATACTGTCATTAGAGAAGTAAATTGTATAGTTGGGCATGTTCTTAGTTCACTAAAAATATTGTCATGAGAGAAGTAAAGTGTATAGTTGAGCATGTTCTTAGTTCACTAAAAATACTGTCATGAGAGAAGTAAAGTGTATAGTTGGGCACGTTCTTAGTTCACTAAAAATACTGTCATGAGAGAAGTAAAGTGTATAGTTGGGCACATTCTTAGTTCACTAAGAAATACTATCATGAGAGAAGTAACGTGTATAGTTGGGCATGTTCTTTGTTCACTAAAAATACTGTCATGAGAGAAGTAAAGTGTATAGTTGGGCATGTTCTTAGTTCACTAAAAATACTATCATGAGAGAAGTAAAGTGTATAGTTGGGCATGTTCTTAGTTCACTAAAAATATTGTCATGAGAGAAGTAAAGTGTATAGTTGGGCATGTTCTTAGTTCACTAAAAATACTGTCATGAGAGAAGTAAAGTGTATAGTTGGGCATGTTCTTAGTTCACTAAAAATAATGTCATGAGAGAAGTAAATTGTATAGTTGGGCATGTTCTTAGTTCACTAAAAATATTGTCATGAGAGAAGTAAAGTGTATAGTTGAGCATGTTCTTAGTTCACTAAAAATACTGTCATGAGAGAAGTAAAGTGTATAGTTGGGCACGTTCTTAGTTCACTAAAAATACTGTAATGAGAGAAGTAAAGTGTATAGTTGGGCACGTTCTTAGTTCACTAAAAATAAAGTGTATAGTTGGGCATGTTCTTAGTTCACTAAAAATACTATCATGAGAGAAGTAAAGTGTATAGTTGGGCATGTTCTTAGTTCACTAAAAATACAGTCATGAGAGAAGTAAAGTGTATAGTTGGGCATGTTCTTAGTTCACTAAAAATACTGTCTTGAGAGAAGTAAAGTGTATAGTTGGGCTTGTTCTTAGTTCACTAAAAATACTGTCATGAGAGAAGTAAAGTGTATAGTTGGGCTTGTTCTTAGTTCACTAAAAATATTGTCATGAGATAAGTAAAGTGTATAGTTGGGCATGTTCTTAGTTCACTAAAAATACTGTCATGAGAGAAGTAAAGTGTATAGTTGGGCATGTTCTTAGTTCATTAAAAATATTGTCATGAGAGAAGTAAAGTGTATAGTTGGGCATGTTCTTAGTTCACTAAAAATACTGTCATGAGAGAAGTAAAGTGTATAGTTGGGCATGTTATTAGTTCACTAAAATTACTATCATGAGAGAAGTAAAGTTTATAGTTGGCATGTTCTTAGTTCACTAAAAATACTGTCATGAGAGAAGTAAAGTGTGTAGTTGGCCATATTCTTAGTTCACTAAAAATACTGTCATGAGAGAAGTAAAGTTTATAGTTGGGCATGTTCTTAGTTCACTAAAAATACTGTCATGAGAGAAGCAAAGTGTATAGTTGGGCATGTTCTGAGTTCACTAAAAATACTGTCATGAGAGAAGTAACGTTTATAGTTGGACATGTTCTTAGTTCACTAAAAATACTGTCATCAGAGAAGTACAGTGTATAGTTGGGCATGTTCTTAGTTCACTAAAAATATTGTCATGAGAGAAGTAAAGTGTATAGTTGGGCATGTTCTTAGTTCACTAAAAATACTGTCATGAGAGAAGTAAAGTGTATAGTTGGGCATGTTCTTAGTTCACTAAAAATACTATCATGAGAGAAGTAACGTGTATAGTTGGGCATGTTCTTAGTTCACTAAAAATACTGTCATGAGAGAAGTAAAGTGTATAGTTGGGCATGTTCTTAGTTCACTAAAAATACTGTCATGAGAGAAGTAAAGTGTATAGTTGGGCATGTTCTTAGTTCACTAAAAATACTATCATGAGAGAAGTAACGTGTATAGTTGGGCATGTTCTTAGTTCACTAAAAATACTATCATGAGAGAAGTAAAGTATATAGTTGGGCATGTTCTTAGTTCACTAAAAATATTGTCATGAGAGAAGTAAAGTGTATAGTTCGGCATGTTCTTAGTTCACTAAAAATACTGTCATGAGAGAAGTAAAGTGTATAGTTGGGCATGTTCTTAGTTCACTAAAAATACTGTCATGAGAGAAGTAAAGTGTATAGTTGGGCATGTTCTTAGTTCATTAAAAATATTGTCATGAGAGAAGTAAAGTGTATAGTTGGGCATGTTCTTAGTTCACTAAAAATACTGTCATGAGAGAAGTAAAGTGTATAGTTGGGCATGTTATTAGTTCACTAAAAATACTGTCATGAGAGAAGTAAAGTTTATAGTTGGCATGTTCTTAGTTCACTAAAAATACTGTCATGAGAGAAGTAAAGTGTGTAGTTGGCCATGTTCTTAGTTCACTAAAAATACTGTCATGAGAGAAGTAAAGTTTATAGTTGGGCATGTTCTTAGTTCACTAAAAATACTGTCATGAGAGAAGCAAAGTGTATAGTTGGACATGTTCTTAGTTCACTAAAAATACTGTCATGAGAGAAGTAACATTTATAGTTGGACATGTTCTTAGTTCACTAAAAATACTGTCATGAGAGAAGTAAAGTGTATAGTTGGGCATGTTCTTAGTTCACTAAAAATACTGTCATGAGATAAGTAAAGTGTATAGTATGGCATGTTCTTAGTTCACTAAAAATACTATCATGAGAGAAGTAAAGTGTATAGTTTGTCATGTTCTTAGTTCACTAAAAATACTATCATGAGAGAAGTAACATGTATAGTTGGGAATGTTCTTAGTTCACTAAAAATACTGTCATGAGAGAAGTAAAGTATATAGTTGGGCATGTTCTTAGTTCACTAAAAATACTGTCATGAGAGAAGTAAAGTGTATAGTTGGGCATTTTCTTAGTTCACTAAAAATACTGTCATGAGAGAAGTAAAGTGTATAGTTGGGCATGTTCTTAGTTCACTAAAAATAATGTCATGAGAGAAGTAAATTGTATAGTTGGGCATGTTCTTAGTTCACTAAAAATATTGTCATGAGAGAAGTAAAGTGTATAGTTGAGCATGTTCTTAGTTCACTAAAAATATTGTTATGAGAGAAGTAAAGTGTATAGTTGGAAATGTTCTTATATCACTAAAAATACTGTCATGAGAGAAGTAAAGTGTATAGTTAGGCATGTTCTTAGTTCACTAAGAATACTGTCATGAGAGAAGTAAAGTGTATAGTTGGGCATGTTCTTAGTTCGCTAAAAATACTGTCATGAGAGAAGTAAAGTTTATAGGTGGGCATGTTCTTAGTTCACTAAAAATACTATCATGAGAGAAGTAAAGTTTATCGTTGAGCATGTTCTTTGCTAGATTTATGGTATAAACTATAATAAATAGCTTCCTGCAGTCTGTTGCGGAATTTAAACAAATCACTTTTTTCTAGCATAAGTTATTTGATACAAAGTGTTGTCTAATAGAGGCTATAAGAGTGTTATATCAATATTAATATACTACTTAATAGAATTTGAAGAAATCCCTATTTCTGCAATTGACTGCCCTGATTTAGGATGGTTTGATAGCTGGATGGAATTAGATTATAGTTTGATTGGCAGCTTATAGTTGGACACTTGAGTCAAACCTCCAGCTAAACTCAATAGCTTATAAATCGGACTTTGGTAGGATCGTGTAAAATCGAAAATATTGATAATAGATAACATATTTGATACATAAGCAATGTAAGCAAAGAAGCACATTAGCTATAAACCACGATATTTAAAGGACCCAGTTTCGAATAGCTTCTAATAAATTGAGAATTTCTCATTTAAAACAAGCTTATAATTCTTCAGTTGAAAAACAACCCTCATAGATTTATATATGCTTATCTAGTAGGACTGATAGTAGGCTAAAGTAGTAATAGTTCAGTTTCGACAAGTGCGAGTTTAGTTTCATCGAAGCAAAACTTACAATAAATCTTGCAGCCCTTTCAGCTAATCCTCTAGCAGCACTAACAACACTGTTATTGTTAGTCAGTACTTCCTCTGTCAACTCAGGTTAACCATCAAAGAACTAGGAGCACCCAAGCCTTCAAAGTCATCATTATGTTAACATGATGATGATATATTCAGCTCATGAATTAGAACCAATTTCTACAACATCTGGTTCAGAGTTTCTTGGGAACACTTGATGTGTCATCAACATAAACACTAGTGATTAAAAGGAAAAACATGAATCAGAAAAGATAGACCCAGATTTAAAATGAATAATGGAATTGAAGCTTTTGATTTAGTATGGAGGCTTCACTCTTCACAATCATCAAAGGCCGCATCAGTTTCTTGACAGTATATATGAATTAAACCCGAAAGGAGATAGTAGTAATAGACGTATCCGTGCAGAAGGGGCCAAGGGTGTAGCAAATAAGAATGCAGAAACTACTCCTAATGGTGCAATTGTGATTGAAACTTGAAAGTCCTTTTGGTGTCAATAGTTGATCCAGTTTTCCCAATATGGCCACTGTTACAAATTCCCCTGGTGAATTTTTAAAATCACACAGAAGAAAACATTTAAATTCTTCATTCAACCATAGCTGAGAAAATAAAACGTTGGAAATTTGAAAAATATGTCAAGAGCATATCAATAAAACTTCTATGCACATACAATGTGTGTATATATCTCAATTAATCCATAAACAAATGTATGTGAAATATTTTAAACGATTGTTGCATGGTATATATGGTAACTAAATTGATAGAAAAGAATAATAGTAATAGAAAAAGAGAAGAAAGAAAAAGGGAAGGTGGAAGGGAACCTACAGAAGGCCAGAGAATACCGTTGAAGGAAGGAGTGGAAGATGATTTGGGAGGTTTCCAATTCTCCTAGATGGATGGTGAAGTGACCTCGTTTGTTGCCTTAATAATCACATTCCTTCGACTCGCGGGTTTTATTGGCCGTATCTTTCTCCTCGTAGTCCATGTATGTCCTGGCTTTTTCGAGGAGAGTGTCAAAAGACCTGGAGGGCTCAATGCCGACAGCCTTCCTGAATTCAATTTCTGGAAGGAAACTTCTTTCGAGCAGGTACCTTTTCATGTGATCGACGCACGGGATCTGAATGACCTTGCGGTTGAACTGATCAATGTATTTCCTCAGGGTCTCGTCGCTTTTCTGGACGATTGTCTCAAGGGAGACCTCTGTCTTTGGATGTCGGCGAGACGTGGTGAAGGAGTTGATGAACTGGTTCTTGAGGCTCTAGTAGGAGGTGATCGATCCGGGGGAGTGGTTTTTGTACCAGTCCATAGCTATTTTTCTTAAAGTCGTGGGGAACAGCCGAGATTTAATTGGCCCCCGTGTTGTGGTAATATAGCATTACTTCAAACCCGTCGATTTGGTCGACAAGATCTGCAACGTCGTACTCCTTTAG
Source organism: Vicia faba (assembly GCA_948472305.1). Taxonomy (NCBI): domain Eukaryota; kingdom Viridiplantae; phylum Streptophyta; class Magnoliopsida; order Fabales; family Fabaceae; genus Vicia; species Vicia faba. The sequence continues at coordinate 343,572,123 of OX451741.1, forward strand.
TAGGGGAGGCTTTTCTATTCCCCTAGAAATGAGAGCCTCCATCATGTTGTTGTTGTTGTTGTTGTTGTTGTTGTTGTTGTTGTTGTTGTTGTTGTTGTTGTTGTTGTTGTTGTTGTTGTTGTTGTTGTTGTTGTTGTTGTTGTTGTTGTTGTTGTTGTTGTTGTTGTTGTTGTTGTTGTTGTTGTTGTTGTTGTTGTTGTTGTTGTTGTTGTTGTTGTTGTTGTTGTTGTTGTTGTTGTTGTTGTTGTTGTTGTTGTTGTTGTTGTTGTTGTTGTTGTTGTTGTTGTTGTTGTTGTTGTTGTTGTTGTTGTTGTTGTTGTTGTTGTTGTTGTTGTTGTTGTTGTTGTTGTTGTTGTTGTTGTTGTTGTTGTTGTTGTTGTTGTTGTTGTTGTTGTTGTTGTTGTTGTTGTTGTTGTTGTTGTTGTTGTTGTTGTTGTTGTTGTTGTTGTTGTTGTTGTTGTTGTTGTTGTTGTTGTTGTTGTTGTTGTTGTTGTTGTTGTTGTTGTTGTTGTTGTTGTTGTTGTTGTTGTTGTTGTTGTTGTTGTTGTTGTTGTTGTTGTTGTTGTTGTTGTTGTTGTTGTTGTTGTTGTTGTTGTTGTTGTTGTTGTTGTTGTTGTTGTTGTTGTTGTTGTTGTTGTTGTTGTTGTTGTTGTTGTTGTTGTTGTTGTTGTTGTTGTTGTTGTTGTTGTTGTTGTTGTTGTTGTTGTTGTTGTTGTTGTTGTTGTTGTTGTTGTTGTTGTTGTTGTTGTTGTTGTTGTTGTTGTTGTTGTTGTTGTTGTTGTTGTTGTTGTTGTTGTTGTTGTTGTTGTTGTTGTTGTTGTTGTTGTTGTTGTTGTTGTTGTTGTTGTTGTTGTTGTTGTTGTTGTTGTTGTTGTTGTTGTTGTTGTTGTTGTTGTTGTTGTTGTTGTTGTTGTTGTTGTTGTTGTTGTTGTTGTTGTTGTTGTTGTTGTTGTTGTTGTTGTTGTTGTTGTTATTACTACTATTATTATTATTATTACTCCCTCCGTTTCTTTTTAAGTGTCGTTTTAGAAGTTTTTTTTGTTCCTATTTAAGTGTCGTTTTGATGTTTTAAGGTTACAATTTACCAATTATACCCTTACTTTTTAAATAAGTCCACTTTATATTTTATAAAATTTTCCTTTCTTAATATATGTAATAACTCACTTCACATTTTCCATAAAATTCTCTTTCTTAATACGTATTCCTATTCCCATGAAAATTTACTATATGTAATAACTCACTTCACACTCACTTCAAATTATAATCCAATATTACATAGAAAAATGTTTAGCATTAAATTTTGTCAAAGGAACAAATTTTTCAATTGAAGACTAATAATTCTATAAAAAGGATTAGTACCATTGTTTAAATTATCCCGTACAAAACAAAAGAGTTGTGGTGGAACAACAAAAGACTCCATGGATCTTCAAAAAGAAGAAAGAGTGGAAGAGTCATTGGAGCAAGAAGAAGGGGAAATCGTGGAAGACTCTTTTGACAAGATTCAAGAACAAGATGACAACGAAGAAGAAGAAGTATTATCAAGAGTTGTACTGGATTTTGATTTAAATGAAGAGACAGATTATGAATTTGATTTGAACAAATTTCCTGAAGAAGACGAAGAAGAAGAAGGAGAAAAAAACGGAGAAGAATCTTCCCACCATACTGAGTTTCGACCTGTGATAAAAAAGATGATAAAAAAACTTCTTCCAAAATTTTACTGAAAAATATTTGTGGACTAAGTATGGAGTATCTCATTTTAGATTTGGCTTAAGTGCATAAGTTGTAGGAGTTGTTATTTAAGAAGTCCTTATTATTGGTATTTTTTTTATAAAATAAGTATGGAGAAGAATTCCTTGTTATTGCTACAATTTAGGAATGCATTTCTTAAGTTCATTCTTATTGTTTTTTTATTGATACATTAAAAAAAATCATGGCAAAAGTTTAGGAAGTTACGTGCAGGAGATTTGCTAAAGTTTAGGAAGTTATTGTAACTTTTTATGGCAAAAGTTTAGGAAAATATAAACTTAATTCTCACGCACAATACATATGATAAAAGTGACTACATCCATAAACTATATTTATGGCAAAAGTTACTGTAACTAAATTTGTTACTCCATAAACTAAATTTTAGGAGTACAATCCATAAACTTAAAAAAAAAACTCTATTTGAAACTCTCAAATGTGACTACATCCCACTTACAATAAGTGTTACTCCATGTTTAAGTAATTCTTGACTTCTTGTATTAATATTGGATCACACTTAATTTGAATTGGTAGTTGTCCTATTCTTTCTAGCCTTTCCTTATTTATATGAGGAATTTTATATTTATTGGAACCTGTCACTTTCATGATCTCTACCATGCATAATTGCAATGATACAAATATACGATTGGACATAATTGAAGGAAAATTTTCAAATGACTTCACCACTGCATCGATAAGTTGATCAATAGTTTTTGGTGCTTCCTTGTATTGCAATGATTGTATAGCCGAGAAAAACCCAAGATCTAAGATATTTAAATCTGGAGAGTTTGCAGGCTGACACATTAAACGAATATCAAACCCATCCTTGGTAGCAGCCTCACAGAACAAAGGATCATTATGGTTTATATGTGCCCTTGCGTTATCCTGCTGAATAAATATTGTTGACTTCAAGTCATCTCTTGGCCATTTTTCTCTTATAGCCGGTAGGACTTTATCAATAAGGAATGATCTTACCACATCTCTCTTAACCGAAGTTATTGCTTTTGTTACCATTGTTCCTGCAACTCTGTTAATACTTGACCTTTGAGCCGGTTCATGGGTAACAAACGGGGAAAACACCAATTTTACCCGAAAAAGTTTCATTTTCTCCTGCGTCAAATCGTGGCCGAGTTTGAGCAACTAAGAACATAACTTTGGCAATGAAATTTTTTCTCTTACATGTTCGATATGGCTCATCTTCATCTGGGAGCAAATAATACTTCTCGAATTTTTTAGTCATATAAAACCATTTTTCATCAATATGAATAATATTGTGCATGCTTTTAAACATTGGATCATGTGGTGTACCTTCAAGCATTGATAAAAAAAATTCCAGCCTAGATATTTTGTTTTCTTCTTTCAATAATGGTTTTATGGCATTTGAATTACGCCGTATAAGCCCTGATTTTATAAGCCTGAACACCGATGTTGGATTGGTTTTCAACCCAAAAGCTAAAGATCGAATGTTTGTTCTTTGACTGAAAGGAAGTTCACGAATTTGATTCTCATCAATTGAAATTCTCTTACGTCCACAATTTTTTATCTTCCTATGAGAGACATCACGCGTTTCACTTTCTTTTGCTCTTTTTCAAATACGTTGAACAGTTCTTATAGGAACCGAATTTGATGAATCCACCTCATTTGTAGCTCCTTTACGTAATTGTCCATCAACGCTTTTTTGTAGTAGCTCATGATAAATAGACATGCGTTCTTCATTGCTTAAGACTCTTAATTTCTTTCTTTCTCTAGATTTTGCTTCAAAATTTTCTGCAACATACACTATAATTTTTTTAAAAAAAATAACAAAATTACTAGAAACAACCACATAAAAAATAAACACACATGAAATATCACTGTGAATTTAAGTATAGAAACCACCACATAAAAAACAAACACACATGAAATAAAAAATATACCAATGTCATTGTTTCCTTCAACCTCCTCTTGTAAATTATCTTCATAGGACTCATCAATGTCATTAGTTGCTTCAACCTCCTCTAAAGCCATATTTGATGAGATGTAAATATTTTGAACTTATAATATGAAACCATATTATATATACTACTCCTTTTATTATTGGTTCAACCTCATCATTGGTTTTAATTTTATAGTGGGAAACTTACGTTTTTATTAAAATAATTGGAGGGAATAAGTATTTTTACGGTGGGAAACTTAAGTTTTCCTTTAGCCATTCATTGAAACAATAAGCAATAAATATTTTTATAGTAAAAGTAAATATTTAATGAAACAGTAGTACATATTCTTATAGCATGCAAGATTAATTCCAAAAATTTAGGAGTAGTTACGGAAGAGAGAGAGTTGTGTGCCCCAAAATATGGAATTAATTATTTGAATTAAATAATTTAATGAGTTTTATTTGGAAAGAGAATGAAGGTAGAATGGAAAAAAATTATAGCAATTCATGTATCTTGGTTGGAGAACTTTTGGCTAAAACGTCAATTAAAAAGGAACGGAGGGAGTATTACTATTATTATTATTATTATTATTATTATTATTATTATTATTATTATTATTATTATTATTATTATTATTATTATTATTATTATTATTATTATTATTATTATTATTATTATTATTATTACTACTACTACTACTACTACTATTATTATTATTATTATTATTATTATTATTATTATTATTACTACTACTACTATTATTATTATTATTATTATTATTATTATTACTACTACTAATTATTATTATTATTACTATTATTATTATTACTACTATTACTACTACTACTATTATTATTATTACTATTATTATTACTACTACTATTATTATTACTACTATTATTATTATTACTACTATTATTACTACAACTATTATTATTACTACTATTATTATTATTATTACTATTATTACTAACTATTATTATTACTACTATTATTATTACTACTACTATTATTACTACTACTATTACTACTACTATTATTACTACTACTATTATTATTACTACTATTATTATTACTACTATTATTATTACTACTATTATTATTGCTACTACTGTTATTGTTATTATTATTATTACTACTATTATTGTTATTATTATTATTATTATTATTATTATTATTATTATTATTATTATTATTATTATTATTATTATTATTATTATTATTATTATTATTATTATTATTATTACTACTATATGTTATTATTATTATTATTATTATTGTTATTATTGTTATTGTTATTATTGTTATTGTTATTATTGTTATTATTATTATTATTGTT